>JAPYZF010000146.1:0-190875 GCA_030523045.1 Meteorus cinctellus
TGTTTGAATTTGAACGTTTATACTCCGAAAATTAAATTTAATCGCACGGATGAAAATTTATTGCCAGTTATGGTGTGGATTTACGGTGGAAGTTTTGTTGATGGCAGTACTAATATGAGCTTTTACGGTCCTGATTTTCTTATTGAAAATGGGGTCGTTGTTGTGGCAATGAACTACCGATTGGGCATTTTGGGATTTCTATCATTAAATATTTCGGGTGCAACTGGTAACGCTGGTTTGAAGGATCAACAATTGGCATTTAAGTGGGTACAGAAGAATATTGAACAGTTTGGTGGTGATCCAGGCAGTGTAACTATTTTTGGGCAGAGTGCAGGCGCAGCGGCGGTCGATTACCACGTATTGGCTGATGGATCACGAGGTCAGATATTAGTATTCAGTGAATGTCAAATGCACCCCTTTATCTGATATTTTCCATTGTATTATACCATATTTCCGGAAGAAATAGTGATGATATGTTATTAGTTTGGTTCAAG
Organism: Meteorus cinctellus; assembly: GCA_030523045.1. Taxonomy (NCBI): domain Eukaryota; kingdom Metazoa; phylum Arthropoda; class Insecta; order Hymenoptera; family Braconidae; genus Meteorus; species Meteorus cinctellus. The sequence continues at coordinate 495 of JAPYZF010000146.1, forward strand.
ATGCAAGTACAAATTTATTGAGATCGTAGATAGTGCGCATTCTATTCTACTTGAATCTTTCCTCAGGTTTATTCCATCGATCAATCAGTATGAGTGGATCACCTCTGTGTCTTTGGACATTCTCTTCGACATCTCAGGCAGAAGAACGCGCTTTTCGCGTTGGGAGTCTCCTTGGTGTGAATGCCACCAACAAAATGGAACTTATAGAAAATCTTTATCGACAACCAGTTCATGATTTGCTGATGGCTACGGACAGAATTACTTTCGTAAGCGTTTACGTCTTGCTCATAGAATCAACGATATGTGTATCTGAATTAGGAATATCACGCCTTTTAGGTGGATCCACCATTCAAGCCATCGCTGGAAGATGCTGTAATTGCTGGGGATACGGCATTTCTTTCTGAATGTTCAGTAAAGAAATACAAGTCTGGAAATTTTTCGCGAGTTCCCTCTATCATCGGGTTTATGGCGGACGAAGCGTTATCTTTTGCCGCAGGTATATTCATCAACCAGCAGATTAACTTTTTGTGGAATAGATTAGAAATAATTCAGTTGTGGATATATGTCACTGTTAAATGCTCAGTCAATCATGAAATGATACTGGTGTACTTTGGTTACAGATTTGACAGTTGCCAAAAACGCTTCTCGTGACTCAATGGAAGAAATCCCAAAGGTGAATGAAGAAGAGGCTCTTGATTTCATTCTACATTCTCATGATGTTGATACAATGACACAAATTGCAGCCGCCGCTGTGACCAAAGATACGTTTCGGAATATTATTACTGTAAGTTCATCATATAGTTTACATAATGGTATGAGTAACGAATATGAAACATGTTTTTCAAAGATGCTAACTGATGTGCTATTCGTAAGTGGAATCGACACCAAGCTGAGATATTTGGCTCGTGCTGGTGGTGCTCCGTTATATTATTATCGTGATTCATTTGCACCATATTCATCATATCATCGGCTTGTTGATGGTATTAACGAGAATGGTATTATTATTTATCTTAATTTTTCATGCATGGTTTTCTTTTGCCACTTGAGTGCGTTATGAACAATTACTTCTCAGGCGCAGCTCATAGTGATGATCTCGCATATTGCTGGTATATATCCACTGTGGATTTTCCAACTGATCCCAATGATCCTTTTGTGATCGTGCAAGATCGAATCACTCGAATGTGGACAAACTTCGCTAAATATTCAAATCCTACGCCATTTGGAAAGAACGATTCATTGTTGAACATCTCTTGGCCAGATTCAGGATTGAAGGGTATTCATTTGGAAATTGATTATGAATTCTCGATTGGTAACCGACCTATCGACGCAATTGCTAAACTCGATGAGATGATCTCAAGACCATCATTGGGCGAGATAAATGGGTGTTGATTGATGTAGTTGGTTCGTTCATATATATGTATATGTTAATATAATGATGAAAGTTCTAAATGGGATCATGGTTCTCTTGAAACCATAATAATATGCCTTGATGAAGGAGCAAATTGATATTTTCCTTACTACGATATTTTCGTTGACCTTGGTGACTCTTTTCGGCCTCTAAAATCTAGGTCTGAGCTATTTGGTTGCGTTTAAAAATATACGTTCAGTGTGCCAAGATCATATTATATCTTCTATGCATAATGATAAAAACTTTGAGTATACGTTGCGGCACATGCTTCTTCACTTTATATTCAGTCAACACATTTGGCATTGTGATAAAGACTTCGTACATATAAACACCAACAGTTCGTTGTATTATCGAGTCAATATTAATGGAAAATGTTTGAAATACTTATATCATGATCTTCCAAGGGCGTAATGTAGGAATCTCAGGTCTCATCGAATCATCATAGCGTTTAGTATGTGCTAACAGAAATAAATCTGTCGGTTTATTATCAAGATCACTCTGTCGAATAATTTATTGTCCCTACCGAGTGGATGCGTGTCTTTTACAACATAGTTTGTCTAAATTTTATAAGGCCTGTAATTACGAACCGTTTGCAGCGTCAGTCTAATAATATTCTTTGAGCGTGAAAGGTGCGTTATCGAAATGTTTTTCATTGGTGTTCCATATACCGAAATGTAATTGACGTCTTATTATAATACTTGGTCGGAACTGTTTGTTATTCACTGAGCTGCGGTTTTATTGTTACGCCAAACGTTGTGCGAGGTAAACACAGTCTATCATAGTGTCATTGTGCCAATAACTCAAATCAGGTCTGTTTTCTTTGTCTAGATAAATTAGTTTCAGTAATCACATGATATTTTCTTGCTTGATAATATTAAATGACTGATGATAAGTTTGGCGGCGAAAAAGTCGATTGAATATTCAAACCGAGCTAACTGATTAGGATCACGATTTGTGTGAACAGTTTGTAACAGTCTTTTCAATTATCGGCCGTTCACTGGCTCGGCAGTCGCGTGAAGTAATGATATCATTCGTTGGGAAATAGTGTCATGAAAAAACTTGTTACGCTGGATAGCTAAAGCGTGGCCTTGCAATATCTAACTGCTCAAGCAACAATCATGTACTTGTCGAATGCATGGTACACTGCACATTACTATTTTGGTGCAAGATTAAGTAATATTAGATCTCATCGAATTTCTCATATTTGATTTATGTTTTATGTAAATAATGGAGGAAAAAAAATTAATTGACATTGATCCAATGGATTCTGCAATAAATGTTTTACTGGTGATCATATTCAAGATCAGAGAAATCGCTACGACATTTGTCCAACCATCAATTAAGTTTTTTTTATTTCTACGCTCGAAGTTTGGAGAGTTATTAGATACGGAGAACAGTGTTTCTACGTCAATGATAGGAGAAAGTCATACATCTGTTTTGTTGGCGTTGTGATATTTCAGAGTGACAAAGAATTAAGGGAATTGTAGATAAGTGTGAGATACAAAGAAGTTTTGTTAGTATATATCAAATAAATGTTATCGCTGAAAGTTCTTACTTTGTTAATACAACGCTGAACTTCTTTGATGTCCCAAAATTAAATGATTTGTATGAAAGTGTAAATTAAAATTCAGCGAATGCGAACCAAATCACTCTATCGTTAAATTATTGATTCTTTCTCAGTAGCAGTTTAACGAAATATTTATGAATTATTGTGTAGATGATTAAGGAAGAAAAGTTTGGAAAACATGCGCTGATAAACACAAAGGAACGGATGATATTTCAAACATCGGCATGGAATATTCCAACGGAAATTTACATTCGGCTTCTATCAGACCAAACAATTTTTTTCTTTCGACGTATTGTGTTGTATGGTGGAGAGAAGGAAAACGTTTTTTTCGTTCAGTCCATTTGGATAGAGTAGATATGTTATCGTTGGCGCGGAATAATGAAGTGATTATGATAATATTAACATTGAAACGTTCGTATCTGAAGAATAAATGACTATATTGAGCATATAAAGAGCCGCATTTATTAAATTTCGATTGAAAAACATGGCCAGAATATTTGGTTTTGTGTACGACGCCAATCCTATTTTTTGTATATGTTTCTGATAATTCTCATGTTTTCCGTAATTTAACAATTTATTTATGAGTATTGAAATGCTTGTACGGATATTGTAATCACTCTATTGTTTTATGCCAGCTTTAACAAAAATGGAGTGTCGGAGTGGTCAAGTATATGACGACTTGTCTCTTTATTCTTTAAATAGAACATAATGGAAAATCGATAAAAAAAGAACTGAACGCTTTGACGAGGAGTGAATGTTAATTTTTGATGAAATAGACCTTTTATAAATTTGTGTATCCCTTTCTTAATTTATTCACGAGATGTGTTGTCTTAACCACGTGCTTTATGATATTGACAATGTTATCAGCACGATGGTCTAGAACGTTACTAAAGCGTGGCATCGTCATTGTGTGAACGACCGACGTATATTAACGATAATGCTCTATTGAATTAATAAGATTATTAGTCTTGCGGTTTGCCTCGTGATTATTGATACGTCTGAGAAAGCCACGTAGTTTCATTATTGCTCGTCGTTGCAGATATAAAAGGCAAAGCAATTGCGTAACCGCAGCTCATGCGGTCCGTCGTTCATTAGTGGCAACAGTGGCAACGCGTACCATCTTGCCTTTTTTCATATCGACAGCAATTAATTTTCATTTATGTATATTCATTCGCGCGTCATACGTTTCTGTATACATTGAGTGCAGTCTTTTACTCTCAACAAAATACATTGTCATCGCCAGTATTATTCTCTATAAAAATGGATTCTTTTATAAAACAAGAATCCAATTCTCTTCTCGGTAAGGCGCGATCTTAAATACATGAACCGGTTGATTAGAAGATTAAACATATGATGAAATTAAAACTTCATCTTTGAATTTATTTATAGAGATGACAATAAATTCAATAGTAGAATTGCGCTCTAATTATTTAGAGTTATTTCATCATGAGTGAACAAAAGTGACTGTGAAATCGTATATGGATATAAAATTAAGTTCTTTTCATTCGTTGATATTATGTTAAATTGTATTTTTTTAAATATTCGCAGAACCTTTGTGTGATGAGATGATGCATAGTTCAGAATTAATAATTCGACGGGCGGTGTATCAACAAGAGGATCTAGATCATATTTGTGATTACTCCAAGCCAACAGAGTCGCGTAAGTTGCAAACTTCAAATAATCACTGTATATAATATCTGTGCAAAACACATTTGTGATACAGTTCATCATTGCAGTGAATCAAAAGTTAAAAGCCAAATGTCGAGGATTCCGACCGATCGCCAGTTTAAAGAGGACAATTCCAGCGTTAGATTGGCTGTCGAATTATAATTGGAAAGAAAACATTCTTGGCGATGCTGTTGCTGGATTTACCGTTGCTGTTATGCACATTCCCCAAGGTACAACATTCTTAGGAAATGAACAAACGAAAACGAAACTTCTGCGAAGTGTTTTTTTTCTTTTTCGATTGGAAAATTATTGAGCAGTGTCTTGAATTGAACTTTGGAATTTCAGGTATGGCTTATGCGATCCTTGGGAATGTACCGCCAGTTGTTGGAATATACATGGCTTTCTTCCCTGTATTAGTTTATATGGTTTTCGGAACATCGAGACACAATTCTATGGGTATGTAACAAACATATATCTTCTACACATATATAGAGATGAAGGAAAAATTATTAACTGGAATCAATGAATCGTAATTGATCAATTCTTTTTAATTATCCCCAGGAACTTTTGCTGTCATATGCATGATGACAGGAAAAGTTGTATTGACTCACAGTAACTTGGGAGGTTCACATGCTAATTCAACATCATCATCTGTAGACTTTCATGAAGCGAATATTCAATATTCGCCTATGGAAGTGGCAACAGCTGTTACATTAGGGGTTGCATTATTACAGGTACAATAATGCTGAATTATTTAACATGACAAATTGCATATACGCTAACATGCACTTTCTCCAAAATTTAATGGGGTATAACTCTGCTCAGACCGAAATTAATTTTTGACTTTCATCCTTATATTTGAAACCACAATAGCAGTAAAATATTATTTTATTGTCCAAATTTATATTGCTTGGTCTACGATCATGGAAATCGTTCCATTCGAAATGCATTTCAAAACAGGAGTGATAAATATTTGAGGATCACTTATAGATTATTCAGTGTTTGATGGCTATTGGTGGTGAGAATTTTTTTTGCTCCATCGATTCTCATTGTCAAATTTTCAGTATTAAAATATAATTATTCTAAACGTTCTAGTTAGTTATGTACGTGCTGCGTCTTGGTGTGATATCATCTCTTTTGTCAGACGCATTGGTGAGTGGTTTTACCACAGGTGCAGCTGTTCACGTATTTACATCGCAAGTTAAGGATATATTGGGATTGCAGCTGCCAAAGCGGCGTGGGATACTCAAAGTCCTCTATGTGAGTATGATAACAAAGATATGCATCACTCCAAACTGCTTAACGTTATGTAGACACATATAATAAGATATTACTGCAATTGAATTGATTTCACATTGTATATAATATAATAATTTCTATCGTAACTAATGGAAAAATTTCGTCATGATTACAAGGAAGCGAAACAATTAGTCCTTGTTTATTTAACTTTAATCGTTCACCTTCTTTTCTCTGCCGTTATCGATCAATATCTTATCATTTGTGTGTGTATATAAATACTTCCGGAATCTAACAATAAGGATTATTTGAGTAAGTAAATGTGTTCACTTTGCGATAGCGCTGTGGAACTATCGTTGAACTCGTGCTCGAATAATCCAAGTAAAAGTTTTTAATGATAGCAGTAGATTTAATCAAAGACGAACATATATTTCACATAATGCCCTTTCACTTTACCTCATTTTCAACGTATATGATATAAGTCAATACTGATGATAATCATATTTTAACAAATAAAAAAACTATCTGTGAGTACTCACTCAGCGTGCTAATCCGTTTTTCTTTACAAAGTCTTGTCATTCATTCACAAAATAAATATGTAGCGGGATGAGTATAAATAAATTAGTTTCATAATTGTTATAACACATGAATTTATAATGATGAATACACAAATCATACTCGGATATATTTTGTAGACATACTATGACGTCTTCAACAGCATCGATAATGTGAACATTGCTGCTATGGTAATATCTGGTATTACAATACTTGCAATCATCTTTAATAATGAAGTGTTAAAGGTAAGTTTAATCATTTATTTCGTTTACCATTATCTTATTATTGCCAATTTTCTCCATTACGAGCAATGTACTCTAATCGGATGTATGACATAATTCACTTCTATTTTTACAGCCGCGCATAGCGAAATTGTGCGCATTTCCAATCCCAATAGAGATGATGGCTGTGGTGATCGGAACTTTGATCTCTGTACAATTAAATCTCTCCGGAACTTATGGCATCATTACTGTCGGAGAAATCCCCGTTGGGTACATTGACAAATCAACAAATTAATCATATCTTTTTCATGGAATGGCTTTGATGATCATGTTGAAGTGGTCAGTGAATTGATCGATGTATCTCCAATTTTTTTTTGGTAGGCTTCCAATTCCTGTAATGCCACCAGTCTCTCTTATACCATCTATAATGATTGACTGTGTTATCATCACGATGGTATCGTACAGCATCTCCATGTCAATGGCGTTAATATTCGCTCAGAAAAACAATTACGAGGTCGACGCGAATCAAGAATTAATGGCGCAAGGTCTAGGTAATCTTGTTGGATCTTTTTTCTCCTGCATGCCTTTCACTGCCTCATTATCACGCTCCTTGGTACAAACATCCGTTGGTGGAAAGACTCAATTGGCCAGTTTGATATCCTGCTTTCTATTATTGTTTGTTCTTCTTTGGATTGGACCTTTTTTGGAGCCATTACCACGAGTATATATATATATATATCTTTATTGATCATGTATTTAGGGTATTCTACTAAAAATTTATATTCACCAGTGTTCAGATCGTTGAATTCTTACGCAATTCTCTAAATGGACTATGCGAAAAAAATGAAAGGTATGTTCTACCGTTTCCAATAAGAGAAGATTGAAATTGTTTCATTGCCATCTCAAAATCGTCATTCCGGACTGTCTTTTGCACGGATTGAAGGGTCAGATGATCGCATCAGAAAATACGCGGGAGAAATCAGACGATTTGATTACTGTTGGACTCAACTTTTTGATGGGAAACCTTAATGCTATATTTTGGTTTCTTCAATCGTATACGATAATTATTTATGTATCCTATTTTTTTCAGTGTGTATTGGCTGGTATAATTGTAGTGGCTCTAAAAGGAATGTTTCTGCAAGTGAAAGATCTGATGAAATTTTGTAGACTGTCATTTACTGATGCTTTGCTATGGTTGATCACTTTTTTTACTGTGGTTATTCTGGATGTTGAATATGGTTTGCTCGTTGGTGGTATCTTATGTTTTGCCAAGCTTATCACTTTGTCAATGAAACCATACACATGCAAATTAGCGCTTGTGCCTGGAACTGAGCTCTATTTGGATACTAAAAGATATCACAAGGTAAAAACTTAAGTATATTGACATAGGATTTTATATCGGGCGACTGAAACCAAAATATCATTTGCGGTATTTCAAATAGAGCAATCTCGTAATTACACTGTGCATTATATTTTTTATTCAGACTGTAGAGATTCCAGGGATCCAAATTTTCCATTATCGTGGTGGAATCAATTTTGCCACGAAGCTTCATTTCAGAAACGAAGTTTTTGAAGCAACTGGAGTTAAACCACAGGATGAATTCAATCGTCGTACAAATTCGCTTTGTGCTGAAGCAGCTCTCGAAGAGATTAAAAATGTGAGTTGCTCATGTCTATCAATAAAATAATTGAATATATCCTAATTAATTCTTTTATCAACCACTTTTCACAGTTACGAGTATTAATACTCGATTTTTCTGCGCTGATACACATTGATCCAACCGGTGTGACTGCACTTCGCGGTCTCATTTATGATTACATGAAGATTGGTGTCTCAGTTTATCTGGCTGGCTGTTCAGGTACGAGAAACTAGATATCTCCTCGATGAAAAAAATGACTCAATTATTGAATAATCGCGAGATATCGGTCCGAACATATTATAGCAGCATTATAAATAATCGTTACCAATATCATCATGATCGGAAATCAGTTCCGGATTAGGTAATAATAGCCGTGCCAGTAGTATACGGAAGTGGTTATACCGGATTTACTAGTTCACAAAAGAATTTATGGGTTTATTTTATGTTTCTGTATCCACCAACTTTTTTCCTCAAAGTATTATTCACTTTCACAGTCATCATGTTAAGATGTACAATTGTCCATAATTGCAGGACCGGTTTTGGAGACAATGAGAAAGTGCATTACTGTCGAAAATGCTGAAGATATTTTTACGACGTTTCCAACAGTCAGTGACGCAGTAAATTACGCCAGACATGAAAATCTTGTTCTACCATTTGGAATTCCAGCATCGCAACTATGAATACAATCGCATCTATCACTGCCAATGTTATGACAATAACAACTTCATAGAAACCCAACTGTGATTTGTATGGAACACACGAAATATGAACACATTTTAATTTCGGACATTGCAATAACATTATTTATTTATTCTTTTCGTATATAACAAAAATGTATATATAATTCATCAATATATATTTTATTACTTTTCATCAAATCACAGTTCAATAAACATATCTCAAATGGCAATTGCGAACACGGAAGACGGACAAATAATGCATCTGTGCGAATGGTGCAAGAGACGAAGGTGAAAGGATTCTGTCAAACGAAATAAAATAAAAAAAATACCGAAAACAGAACACAATAATGATCATAATAATTGATCGCTTATGCGTATTTCGTAAGGTAACAACTTACACTTTTTTTCCCCGTATTTCACAGATGCATTTATTGCGTATTCTGCGGTATGCATTACCAAGACATGCACGTAATTTGCCGTTTCTTCCTATTTGAAATTCCCCACAGATATTATAACTGTGCCCAATATATTATCGCTGATCGTTACTACGTGTAGTAATTTGAAGAATATATGTGAATCCGTTGTGAAATACTTATAAGTATCAAACGTAAGTCAAATAATTGAATATTGTAAATTCAAAAGCACACACTGAAAGGTTCAAATAATTTTAATTCAAGTTTCATCTATACCTTCAAATATTTTAAGCTTCTATACACATTTGGCATCCAGTTAACTTCTACATAATTCTCTACATACATAAGACAATTTTTCATATTAAATATCAATATATAACGTAGCAATCAATTTTTAATATTTTCTATTCTAATTTGAATACTTAGTGAATAATGCATTCTTCAAATGAGAGTTCGTAATTTCGCGGGGTTCTTTTGAATTCCAATATGGAGGCCCTGCGCACGCACACCCTAAAAACTGCAGTTTCAGATGCTTCTATACACATATGTATATACATTTATTGACATCGTAGTGTGCGACTTTTGCTCCACTGGATCTAACATTTCGTCTGTCCTGTCATCGGTATATTTCACCATGGCATCATTAATAGACTCCATAAAATCTATTCCCACACATATGGTAAGTTTAACTATTCTTTTGTTTAACAATAAAAATGATTGGCGTATTGGTTAGTTAATTTTTTAGTACATAACCGCAAGGTCATTGATAATATGAATTTTAAGGTTAGGTTTAGAATGTTTACCGTATGTGTGCCACGTAAACATTTCATACTGAGAGAAATTTCTACTCATATTCTTCATAAGAATTGCGTTTCTCCAGGGAAATGTTTAGTCTTATTGCCGTTTAAATTTTATTAATCATAATTTATGTGTTTCTTATTTTCCTGCCTATCTTTTATTCCTTGAAGCAGACCTTGCTCTTAAAAATGTGGAGTTGATGAAAGAGAAATGATGAGACTTGTCGGTTTCGATACTGTAATTTTAATTTTTACCTGATATTTCTGTCTGTTATTTATGAGTGGGTTTTTCAATGTTGATTCGATTGTAATGACGTATTACCACAATTACTATTATAGAAGTAACATGATCTTTGTCGACAATGTTTTGACAATTTGCGTCGATACGTATAAAATGATTGGCTTTGAATTGTATACAAACACGTGAATGAATTGAATTTTAAGTATCACAATTTATTTATTGCAGGATTACGATGGACAAGCTAGAGCTGAAAAATTATCCAGGATTATCGTGACCCTATTTGGAGTGAGTTCAATTTGCTTTCAATAAAAGAACACGCAACTTTTTCTTGATGATTACTGGTTTACTCACTCAAGCCTTTGCAGTTTGTAGGTTTAATTTGGGGATACGCAATCCAAGAATTTTCCCAGGCACTGTACATTCTCGGTGCTGGATGTGTTATGGCAGCAATAATTACAGTACCCCCTTGGCCGATGTACAGGAGAAAACCACTTGATTGGCAAAAACCGCAAACTGAAGTGCCTTCTAAGAACAAAAAGAAGAAATAGTTAGTTAAGTTAATATATTTTGCTTTTATTTTTGTTCGTTGATGCATTTATTGAAATGAATATCAATTGTACAAATGAATTGACATGAGGATTGATACTACTGATAACTCATTGCCCATAAACTTCAGTTGATGCATTTATTGAAGCAACATTTAAATAGCAATGTTAATAGTTGGTTTTTTGATAAATGAAAAAATACATGCATACTCTACTGGATGAAAGTTTCTTTCTGACCCAGAAATGTAGCTTTAACTATTATTTAATATCAAAACAATGGAAATCATTAATTTCAATGCGATGTTTATACTTATAATGGATTCTATTTTAATTCATAGATATTAATGAATAGTGTTTGCATTCAATTAAACGTTGGACACGTGCGCGCAACGACAATTAACTGAGAGTATAACACTTGTGTTGGATTCACTCCAACGACTTTCATCAACAACATTCTTTATTTTCTCTTGTCGCAAAGACATGACGTCGGGAATATTTTCTTTGAAATAAGAGTGGTTGAAAAGAAACAGAACAGAGAAGCACGTGCAATGAATACTTTCACAATGGTCCTGAACCACAAGAGCCCGTTCAGTGTATTGAATATGATGTACTCGAATCTCTTTGCAGTGATCTAATTGAGTTCGGACGAAAATGTGATGCCGCAATTATAACAATTCAGTATTTCATAGAAATTCAAAATAATGTTATTCCTTTCTTTCATCAATTCATTATTCATTGATATTCCACACGAGTCATGATTTTGTAGATAAAAACTCATGAATAATATATTGAATAATGTCGTATGACGTGATTATTGGAAATTACGATGGTCAAATATTGTTGCACAATTTCGCAAGCTCGAGATGTAGCTCAGGATATTCACGCAATGGCTATGCCTCGGTGACCACCGAAGATATACATGATTACTATATATCAGATATAAATATGTGTACATGTATAAGCACCTGAAAAAAAAATGTGGGGAATTACGAAACGCTTTCTCCCTGTATGATGAATATACACTTCACATATTCAAACTGCACTACTTCCTCCATCATCTGCATGGTGTGACTTTGAACAACATCAGGAAAAAAAAGAAAATGACGCGAGAGCTGTAAATGAAGCACTATAATATTCTATCCTCGACTTCGTCAACGAGTTCAGTTGTGAATACAATGAAGTGAAAAAAAAAAATGAAAAAAAAAGGAACGATCATATATTTCACAAATGATCTTCGGTATGTTTTGTAAATTTCATTCCCTCCCTTTTACATAACGTTTAGAATAAATATGATTTGATATTGCAGTAATCTGGGAATTATTAAAAAATTTATTGGTTTTATTAGACCATGTCCTCGAATTATGGAAGAATATATGGGGAATGCGTGAGTTTATATTATGGCATTATATAACGATGCGTGCACCATTTCCGTAGTTTTACGTAATATAAAAAAAGAATTTGATCCACAGGGGGAGACTGGACTTGGTATGTATATTTACACGCTATACCCTACTCAGCAATACGCTTGTGACTCTCCCACTCGACACCCCTGATGTTGGTGGTAGAGTTTTAGTATCGGGACCACCTTTATAAACCCATTGCTGGACGTTAAACAAACCAGAACTGTATCTGCATTCGATAAACGAATTGCGTTACTCTTTAGAAGGAGGAACTAACAATGTACTCTCACACCTTCGCTGTGAGTTGCAATTTTGAATTTTATTCATCATATTCATTCGTTAAATCTATCTCATTGCTCTATTTATTCAGACATTCATTTTGTAACTCTTCAAAATAATTGGAATCCATCGAGTGTTGGTCTAGTGGATTCTATTTATTGATACCGTTTTAATTGATCATTGTTTTGCAAGGTGAATTATATATTTGTTGACATCCTCCATTCGCAAAAGGAGGGAGTTTCGCGGGTCATTTTTTGTGTCATAATTGAATTAGCACGGTGATAAATTAAGCAAAAACATTCTAATTTGTTTTGTTTAAACATTTCAGTTGATCATTTTTGGAGTGGTAGCCGTCGCGTGGGCAGCACCAGCACCCGGTGGTCATCAGTGAGTTAATTACAATCATTAGATAAACTGTTGTTTTTGAAAAAACATGAGTTTCATGTGTCAGAGAGAAAGAAACATACTATCATTTCTGTTCATGTTCATAGCAAACATGTTGTCATTCATGTACCATATAAAGTGCATACTGTCCATCATCATCACGTGAAAAAGGTTTCGTATCCGGTGCATCATGTAGAGAAGGTCCATGTTCCCGTACCAGTGCATCATGTTGAAAAGGTTCATGTGCCTGTGCCTTATCCTGTTCACCATGTTGAGAAAGTACATGTACCAGTTATTGAAAAGGTACATGTTCCAATTCATGTGCCAGTTCATGAACCTGTCCATGAGCCTATTCATGAGTCTTTCCATGAGCCCATACATGAGTCGAAGGGATGGTGGTCATGAGAGATTTTTTAGCAGAGAGTTCTCAAGATATAAGTTCAAAGTTGTCAAATGGTGAGTTCAGAACTATTCAATATCATCCTGTATATAATCCAAGTAAAAGATCCCTGCATGGCATTAATTTCATCATTTTCTTCATTTCAGATTTTTTATTATTATATTCGTAAGTTTAAATATGTAAGTGGTGATTCAAAAAGCATTTTTCATTCTTATGAATGCCAGAATTTTGATTAAAAGTTTCATTCGATCTCACGTCGAATATGGTGGAACCAAATGTAAATATAATTTCATCATTATATTCTTCTACTCTATTTTAACAATAAAAAATTGAAAAAGCAAGAATTCAACTATAATTTTTATATTTCTCTCAAAAATCCATAACATATAAATAATTCAACAGTTATAACTAAAACACTTCAACAAAAACAGACGAATAATAATAAACTATCGTACCCAATTACATTTAAATCTTCAGAAAATGAAACAAAAAAAAAAAAATAAATAACACATCCATGTCACTTTAACAGTTAAAAATTTCTGTTACTAATCATACAAATTTGTTGTTAGTTTTCCTTTTTTTGATTTCTATGTGCAACATTAGGGAACGTACAACGGTGATACTTAACATATAACAAATGAAAGAAAGAAATCCGAGCCGCTATTATTATTAATCAAAATTTTCACCAAGCATCGTCAAAATATTTGTGTTCATTTTCGTGCTTTTCTTCTTTCACTGGTATATAAATTTTCTTCACATGAGTATGATGATGAGTATGAACACGCTTTGGGACGTGGATTTTAATGTGAACACTAAAAGAACATAAATATGTAAATAAATTATGCAAATGATTATTAAGAACAAAAAGACTTCAATGTAAAATGTTCACTCACTGTTCACCACCGTCGCCTGGGAGCGGCATAGAAAACACCACGCTTATCGTTACGAATATTAGAAGCAAAAGCTGTAATGAAAATTAATGACCATGCATATTATATTTATTACAATATTTCATTAAATAATTCATTTATTATATGAATGCGAAATCATACACAATATAAATTGTGTATATCTACATCTAACAAATACGGTTTCACCCCGGTAATTATTGCCACAAACTTTCATACTCATAACTCATTTGTGCCACGTGTGTACTAATGAAATTAAATTGAATTAGTCTAGAGAATAAAAGTGAAAATTTATAGGCAACGTTTATTTTTGCAAGAATACACTTACTTGTCTCCAAAACATTTCCACGTGTTTTAGCAGCTCCTGTGCGCGTATTCGAATTTCCAGTAAAGACTAAAGACCATTCTACCAGCGAACCTCCTTATAAATGTAAACATAGAGTAATCATCGTCTGTAATAAAACATGACCAACACGAATTTCCGGATGTAGGATGCAATATGCTTCCCCGTTTCTGATCTTACTCACGCTCACATTACACCTCCTCTCTCCTGTCTCGCAATAACTCTCGCTCTCACCGATATACTCTTGATGCATTTTTATATATTTACATGAACGCAATCGACATCTGTTTTGCACGCTCACGAATAAAATATTTTATTATTGTGCACGCCAGATATATATAGATATGTTTATGAACATATTTAACTATCCGTGAATTTTCTGGAAGGGAAAGTTTTGAGGAAATAACCAAGGTTTATATGCAAACAGGTGCGGTGGTCAAGCTTTTATTGTGTATTGGTGATAATATAATCGCAGAACATGACGAATTAATTGGAATTAGGACATTTCCATTTGGGGAACCAAGGAAGAAATAATCCGCTGAAGAAGATGCTCATAAATAATAAAACTCTTCAGGAAAGAATAGCATTTGAACAAATCGCTGGCGGCAAAAAATAAATGGGTCAAATGAATCGTGGGAAAATCATGGACTTATACGAAGTCTTTATTGTAGTGTCTCCATATAGATAAGTATTATAAACAGGTAGACTCCTGGGATATAAGTAATATATTGTGAGAGTTGACACTATTATCAGATGCCTCATCTATTTTTCCTAATAATATTTTCCTGAAATTATTATTCCAGGTAATTCTCTCGAAATTACTTTTCCCAGAATGAATTAATCCTGGGAAGAATTATCCCTATTCATTCCAGTCAATTTGCAACACATCTTACCAGTGTGACTTATCTATACTAGAGTCACAGTGTAGTTTATTTAGTGATTGGAGTCATGTCAATACAGAAATGGTGTTGATAGATGATGTTTATAATTAATCTCACGAAAATAATTACGCAACATGAAATATTTTTTATCGAGGAAAAAATAAATAATGATCGAAAGTGAAATCCTGGATTTAAACTGTAAGACTCTCAGATAACTTATAGCTGTTCATGGTACTTTCTCATATTATATATCATACTTACAATTGCATCCATACGATATCAATGCATCACATATAAATATATGGAATTGTATATGTGTATGCATGAATAATAAATGTAGATGTATGTTTATGTGCATTGCAGGAGGTTCTTCTTGCCATTTCTTTCACCTTCCTGATGCTTTTCACTATTGAACTAATCTCACATGCTAACACATGAGCATAATGGGAAATTCTTCAAGTTAAGTGGACAGATAAGTGTTCTCACTTCCTAATGTAACAGCCTTTTTAAATTCACTATAACATCAGTAGCGTCATGCATGTATGAAGATAAATATGTATAATTTTCACGGTCCCTGAGCATGTATTTTATTTTAATCAGTGAGAACGTCATGAATGATATGTGAATAGTCTTTTCTCGAATGAAAGGACTCTCACATGACACCAACTGCTTTTTTATATATATTATATATATAAAAATGTACTCATGCATTTAATTGAACATTATTTTTAATTAATTCATTATGTTTTCTTCCTTCATTCAACTTAGTTTCAACTAATGAATACTCATAAGGTGAATTTATTCATTAAAAATCGAAATTATAGAAAGTTATAAAAAATATATTTTATTGCAATCATTCATTGTCAGTCAACAAGAGATTAAAAAATATTTACAAATTTATGTTACAAACAGAATAATGAGAGAAAATAGAGAGGAAACGTGGGGACAACTTTGGCGTTTTAATTCGAATAGTTAAATAGGGCAATTTGATCATCAGTGGTATTATCGATCTTGGCAATTAATTAAATTGATTTGTATTAATATTACAAAACGTATTGATTGTCACTTGATAGATTTGAAAGTGTTTCATGATTGATTTACTCCAAGTATTTCCATACAAGTATGTATGTATGAAATCGAGATGGAAAGTGGGAATCTTCCGGTTCGTCTTACTAATCATTTAAAAAACCGGATTTAACTTCTCCGTCGTTGGAATTATCACTTTCACGCGAATGTGCCCAGTTATATACGGATTTCGTTTGGTATGAAAACGCAAATTGTTATTGGCGAACGTTGGAAAATAGAAATGTACTCGTGTAATACTAAGCCTGAGGCGAAGATATGAAACGAGAGTTGATCGTTATCAGTTGACTATGGAGGAAACAAGAATTATAGAGGTGAAGTTGCGGACACGGTAATCCACTTCAACTATTTTCTCTCAGTGTGTCATCTTTCTTTAGTCACAATCAGACTTTCATTTTCTGTGATAACCTGAAAATCCACCATCACCTCCACTGCCATGGCCACCACCACCACCACCTATGGAATAAGAGTCGCCACCACTGAAAGAACTAGATCCACCATGACTGCCGGAATAAGAGTCATGTCCACCTCCTGACGACGAGTATCCACCTCCGCCCGATGAAAATCCTCCATGACCACCAGACGAAAATCCGCCACCTCCTCCTGAAGAATATCCACCGTGACCACCCGAAGAATGTCCTCCACCTGATGAATATCCTCCATGCCCACCTGATGAATAACTGCTACCTCCTCCTCCTGATGAATATCCTCCATGCCCACCTGATGAATAGCTGCTACCTCCCCCTGATGAAAATCCACCATGACCGCCTGATGAATAACTGCCACCTCCTCCTGATGAAAATCCTCCATGACCACCAGATGAATAGCCACCGCCAGAAGAGAATCCTCCATGTCCACCTGATCCTCCGAAGCTTGACCCATGACCACTGATTTGTGACAAAAGTTATCAATTATTTTTTATGCTTCATCTATGAACTATTTGGGAACGTATTTTTCTGTCATTCTAAGTTTACTCTTTTTCATCGAGTCGAATCTATAAGTCTCACACATTTCAGCAATGCATACCTGCTTCCGAATCCGGATGAAATGCTGTTGGAAACTACACCATGGCTATCGTGTCCTCCGGATGGTGCACCGTAACTTGAAGATGGTGGACCATAACTGGAGGATGGTGGACCATAACTCGAAGATGGTGAACCATGACTGGATGATGATGAACCATGGCTGGATGGCGGTGGGCCATAATCAGAAGATGGTGGACCGTAGCTCGAGGAAGGTGAGCCATGGCCAGCAGAAGGTGCTCCATAACTAGAAGATGGTGGAGGTCCATAACTTTGTGATGGGGGTCCATAACTGCTGGAAATATCACCACCATGGCCTGAACCGCCGAAGCCACTAGCATCGAATCCACCTGAAGAACCTCCACCATGATGGCCTCCACTGCTATAGCCACCAAAATCACCACCAGACGAGCCACCAAAATCACCACCGTGATTTCCGCCGAATCCTCCATGATCATCACCACCGCCAAATCCACCATGACCACCGCCAAAGTCACCACCGCCACCGAATCCACCATGTCCACCACCACCACCGCCTCCACCATATCCACCATGGCCGCCTCCTCCACCACCAAATCCAGGACTTGTTATTTCTACATGATCGCCACCTCCAGGTGGTCCATGATCATCATGACTTGAATGATGCTTCTCTTGAACTGGCAAGTGAATTCGTATGTGAACACTGGATGAAAAGAAATATATTTATTTCAATACTCGAATATATGTTGAGAAATTCCACATAAAAATTTATTATATCTCATCTGATACTCACTGTTCATTGCCAAATGTTGCAGTAGATACTGCAATGCTTGTAGCAATTATCAATAACGATATCTGCAATGATACGAACAATATTAATACTGACAGAGTACTGGGCAATACAAGTTTGGAACTGAAATTTCTTCACATAGTTTCTTCTGCTTGTTCTAATTCAATTTCCCTTTTCCAGAAGTATCAACTTAAAGATATTTGCTCGAAATCCCTGTGGTACTAATACGAACTCAAAGGAGTTCAACCTCAAGGAAGAATTAGTGATAATAAGTGAGACAATGATCTTACTATGAGTCGTGGCGCCATGTCGTCTAGGTCAAGGCGTAAGTATCCCCTTGTGTCTAGATCCACACTCCTTACCTGATGAATTCTCACTGCCATATATATTCCAGAAGTGGCAGACCTATATATACCAGAGGTGAGGAAATACTAAAAGGAAGAGGAAGAGAGTGTGGATTTGAGTGGGGAGGAAGAATACAACGTGAATGTTGCATGTGTCTCGTCTACTGTCTCTTTATTACATGTGAGATCAACATGAGCACCATGATGATGACGAGGAGGAAACGAGTCTGAATGTGCTGAATGTACCCCACACTTCGGCCATGACCCACAGGCCAGAGAAATTCGCGATACTACCGTGTATATTCTTCTTTCATATCTACGTAGCTTCAGGGTCCACTCAGACAAATTCAACCTGACATTACAATGCTCTCACATCATATCCCTATATCATGGTAACTATACATATCTTGCATGAACTTGATGATCCCATTTCATTATTAATTACGAGCTTATTAACTGACATAATAAAAATTTATTATGGTTACATTATATGTAATTAAATCGTGTCACAACTATTATTTTTATATCACTTGTCATGCAATTCAAGAGAAATTTGATTTATTACAATATTAGTTAACAATATCACTTCGTTTCTTTCCGTCACAATAATGAAATAGTGATGTCATATACTTTTCATTTTCGATTGTATTTCCTTTAGAGGAAAATATGAATTTCAGTATGAGGATGACATTTCCTCTCTATTTTCGTTATATTTTGTCATAATTGTGATATGAAAGTGTCAATTCTATGTAATCAACATGAGACGAAAAATAATTTTCATATGTTTGAGAATGTTGTATTTCATGGTGATTCAATCAATGAATTATGAAAGATGTCTTATTGTTGATATCTTCATCAGAAAAATTTCTATATTTATAAGTAATTGAATGACATTAGTAGAACGTAAGTGAAGTAGTTGTTACAATTTATAAGTCGACATGTAAAGACATATTGGTCATGCAAAACGTTTCCCATAATGATACAACAAGCAACGCTATCATCATGGCGTGTGCTGGCAGTTATGTATGTGCGTGTCTAGACCAATTCATAAACATAATGGTTTACAAAAGCGTAATTCTTATAATGAATAATTAAATTGTTTATCGCAGAATTAACTATTATATTCGATGTTTATACATAAACATAAAAAATTCATTTTTATGACACATTTATAATAAATTATACAACTTTCTTGACACATTGTGATGCATTGGTACAATACAAGATAATGTTTTACTTGCTCATAAAGCGTTAATAATAATTGCTTTATCACGTTATGATTGGTTGATATATATAAAAATATGACCGGATACTCAAAGTGTATGACGCTGTGGTCTCTTCTTGCATCGACTGTCTTTATAATTTTCAAGTGAGTTTCAGAACTAAATTAATTATATCACTTGCTAAGATAGAAATAAATTTTTCTAATCATTAAATTACCACATAGCATTTAACATGATTTTCTATTGAAATTATTTTGTTTATAGAAATTGAGAAATCTGAGAAGATTTGGAGAACGTCAATGATTATGAATATAAAATAATGAACGTGAAAGTTTCATTCATTACATATTTGTGTAAAGAACAGTATTCATCATGCCCTTATGCCAACGCAACGTGAGTGAGAACTTCGTTTAAGTTACAATTTTTTTTCAATGTTACACATTCAATATCTCAAACAAACGCGCGCTTCCGTACTTGAGAAACGATCACAGGACTGAAGACAAGGAAATAGAAAGCGAGGGAATCGTGGGAGATATACGAACGATGCGTTGTAAATTCCCTTTCTATTGACTCTCTCTCTTCTTTGGATTATCCTGTACATGAAATTACTTCAATAAAAAAAAAAGTGATGAGATAGAATAGAAACAATTCACAATATTGATCGACACCATGACATTATTGTATAGGAAATGTTCCAATGTTGGGCATTAAGCATTCAATAAAAAATTAATAATTGCTCACGCTTTATTTTCAATTTGCATTTTATAAACACTTTCGTTATCATTCGTGACGTGTGGAACTTGAGGAAAAAATTGGGGAAAGTTTAATGTGATAGAATAATTCCTTATGTAAAAAATTATTTCAAAAATTCTGCTCAAAATTATGTTCACAAAACGTGTCATGATTTATCTCAGTTGCAGTATTCATAATATTATTATTTTCTCATAGAACTCGTCCAGTACGTTGCATAAATATACATGAGGATCATTCTATCCACATTCTGTTAAATAAATCACTTTAAGTTTACAAAAATTACATTTCTTTTTCTCTTATAGGTGGCATTACTCTTCCATGTGTATTTCATTCAATCTTGAAAATAGCAATTAGATGGACAAACCAAAAACATCGGGAATAGTTTCTTACCTTCTTCACTGTGAGTATGTTCATCCATTTCTATCTTTTAGTTCTGCGATGAAAGAAAAATTTGCTATGATTAATTGCAATTGATTGTATTGTGTTCAGTGCAAAGTGAAATGCCTTTGCAGTGGGATTGGCTCACCAGTACATGATAAACCTCTCACCAGACTTTCGATACATTTGATCCATATCTTCGTCTATATCATATTTCTGAATTGGTTCGATCTAAACATTACTATCTTAGATGAGAAATAGTAGTCCAATCAATTATGAAAAAATGGGGATGAATACTGGTAGCTCAGAATTTTCCAAGTGGATCATAACTAAATTGATATGTCTTTCTATCATTTGATCTTTATTTTTTTTTGTTATATCACTTTCCCCGTTCTTCTCATTGGTATTAATAGAAGAGACAAGTCTAAATGTATAAATAGTTAGAGAGTAAGTGCGTGAAAGGAGAGTGTGAGGCGGCACCTTTCTAGATTGAAAATTTTTATTTCTTATTCTTCTCACTGCAAATTACTTATGATTTGTCATTGTTGTGTTGTATAATATAGGAAAAGCCCATATTCTTTTGTCATCATTCAACAATATTTAAATACTTTCATTCTCCTCTTTCTTCTTTTTTACAACTCTCAAAAACAAGAATCATACGAAATGTTTAAATATAACAATGCTGCATTCTAGTTAGAATGAGTAATTACTCATGAATTTTACTCATATTTTCCAAAGCATTGTCGCTCGAAAACCAGGTTAACGCCATATATAGCTGGCGTTCTTTGACAAATTGCTGACAGTTTAAAAAGATACACGTATTTTTATCTATTCAGACATTGCCTGGAGAAAAAAGGAAACTAGAACTGATGTTGAGTAAATAATTCCCGAATATGTAGATGAGTATTACCAAATAACTAGTGAAGTCAAGCTTGTACGTGACAATAATAAATAACTATTCAATATCGTAATTCAACAAATTACCACATGCATCAAACTCTCTATTTCTATTTCTCGACAATAAAACTCATATGACAACAGTGGTTTGCACTACAAACAGTATAATTTTTACAACTCTTTGATTAATATCTTCATCAACTGGATGTGGAGAATATTCAGTTTAGTTCCACTTAAGCTTTTGAGTTTTTCCCCTTCATTCTCATAAATAATCTTCATTACTATACATCTACCATCGTCCAGTTATTCACTCTACCATGAAATATGAACAAGAATAATAAAACAGGATCATATATGTTATACGTGACGCAGAAAAGAAAAAGTATCAGCAATAAAATTTGATACTATGAAAATTAATAAAAGCACTACAGCATCTGACGTTCATGAAAGCATAATATGATCTCGAGTTGTTCGAGTTCATTATCCTTTTCGTTATACCGTTGCGCTTCCACCTTCCCTTTTCTTCATCTCACTATAATCAATATATGTATAAGGAAAAAATTGATCATGTAAATGTATATATATATATACATATATACACTTCTCATGTTTGCCTTTTGCTTTTTTATTTTCTGTTATGTCGTGGTGACTGTTGGAGCATTCACGCTTCTCTCCCACTATATCGTCCTCTTTTCCCTTTCACATAATGTGGCTGGAGAACGTCTAGAAAACGAGCATCACGTTTCCAACTCCATCAATGTTCACTCATGCTGGATGCCAAGATCATCGAACACGCGTCCTCGGGAGATCATTCACGGTCAGGAGCAATTTTTTTTTTATATACACTTTCTTCGTCCATTCCGAACGTTTATGAATTTTTTTCTTTTATATATTATTAATTTCACCGGACTGCTGGCCATTTATATACATGGATGGATTGATGATAAATATTTTGAATGAAATTCATTGGTATATAAATCCGCAAATGTATTAATTATATATGAATTATAAATTGTCGGTGAGATTAGTATTAGTTGCTGTAATTGTTATCTCGTAATATTTATCTCTCTCCATGAATTTATGTATTCGATCCATTAATCAGTGCAGAAGAATATTCTCTTTATGTTATTCGTATATGTATGAATTTATTTATTGTTTTTTTTTCTCCATTTTGAATTATTTATAATATGTGAGATTGAGGTAAATGTACATGCGACGATTATCATTTGTTCGCATTTAACTTTCTACACTTTCGAACGCTCAAGTGGTCATCGGCGTCGCAACAGTGAAAGTGCGGCGCATCCAGATATGAACGTGTGTGAATAAAGATATTTATATGTATATGTGAACATCTTTATAGTGATATATAAACGTTTTATATCCAACTTATTAAATATTGGATCATAATTTGTCTTCTATGTTAAGATTTAATCGCAAAGATATTAATAAATTACTCCCAAGTTCAATTATAATGACCGTGAAATTTATTCTCATCAAGAATAGATAATAGTGAGCAATAAATAATGTTATTTAAAAAATTTTAGATACTCCGAGTGATAGATCAAATTTGCATATAATTATTCTCGCATATGTAAAGAGGGAGGGGAAGAAAATTTGATCGAAAGTATTTTTGAAATGTTCTTCATACATTTGTAAAAATATAAAATCAGTTGTGAGTATATTTGGAAATTCTTATGTTAATTTACTGATAAATTTTCATTTGCAGATGAATTGATTTGGCTGATATTGTGATGCACTTTAGCGCATCCAACAGTTTTTTTCTGCTTCACAACTAAACTTATCATTTTTATAACTCAATTATCATGATATAACGATAGTAACAGATCAACAAGAGCTCTAAACAAGCGAATATATTTTTCACCTTTATTTTTCTATCAGAATGTTATTACAATAATTGCGAGGGAGTTTATATATACATAAATAATCAACTCATCGAGTCACGCAAAGTGGAAAAGGAATGTTAGCATCAGACGGCAGCAATATAAACTTTGGCAAATACAAACAGTTAATAATAATAATTTATGTTAATAATAAATGCTATCCTTTAAGTATGACCAATACCAGGGAATCCTGCCAGTGCATAATATCCAGGTACAGGATGATTCTGAGGATGGACATTTGATCCAAGTGCCTGGTAATGAACAAACGCATTATTATTCTGTGGTGATTGAATACCGACTGGTAATGGTTGCTGATGATTTGTCTGCACTGGTGCACTTTGAATAGGTGTTCTCCTAAAATCATGTGGGTCATCACCAGTTTCTTCATTTACAGCGTAGCCTTCTTGTTGATGAGAGTTTTGAGCATTAAAGGACGATGCAAATTGACCATGGCCATGGTAAGTATTCAAATCCACAGGATGGCTAATGAAAGGCTGATTTGCTCCACCATACGGTGGAATTCCACCAGGTCTGATACCAGTCGATAATGGACCGACAGTTGGTGAATTGAGTGGCTTCGGCCAGGTATTTGTTAGCTCCAATATTTCTTTATTGTAATCATCAACAGCAATTGTGTCCTGTAGAATGATTCCATGTTTGCCATTACTAATTAACGCTTGTGTTGTAGCACGAGGTATAACTAATGATTTTCCTTTATGATAATTACTGCCAGCTTTGCCAGTTGATTTCATATTGAGAAATTTCAATGCTAATTCATCAGCTCTACGCTCTTGTACCTCATCGCGATGACTCTCTGATGCTTCTTGATTTCGGTAATACGCATCAGCTTGTGGAGTTAGGTGTTGCAGGGGGTATACTTGTCCATTGGGAGAATAATTGGAAGAGTCTTGATTGACATCTCCATGATAATGAGGATGACGATGATTGTCATTATTAATGGGAGTTGGCGAATAGCCTGCATGTTGCATCATTGCTTCGTGTGGAACATATCCTTTACCGAAATTTATCGCATGGGTGAATTTTTTTCCATTTGGTACCATTATGTGATCCACATTTTCGTGTCCGTGATTGAACTCATCTCTGCCGTGCAGTACATCTTTATTGTAAATAGGAGGACGATTCTTTGATTGATAATGCTGCTGGATGTAAGATGGACGTGATTGCGATTGTGATGGCAGTATTTCGTTGCCAATGAAGTTCGATGGTCTCATATAGGGCTGACGAAGGAATTGACGCCACGGTAATGGCGATCCGGAATTATGCACTCTTCGTACTTGACGTGGAATTATGAAGATGACTTTACTCCTGGTGAGAAACGAAGAATAATGATAGATCAATTGAGATTTACAATATTTTTTTTAGCTATACTAGTAGATGTATTTGTTAAATCTTATTGAACAAATAAATTGGAACTTACTGTGCATGGATCAACAGTGGCGTGACGGTCATCAGAAAGCTGATAAAAATGTTCTGAAACAGCAAGAAATGTAATTTTTAATTTTGATATATAAAACATATCAATATGAATTTATACCAGCAAATACGTAATGTGATCAGCAGTGAATTCAGTTAAACTAGAAGCAAACATCCTCCAAGCGAATAAAATACATCCAGGTACGTGTACATATCCAAAATGAATTATGCTTTAGTATTAGTTCACAATCTTAAAGCATGATTCCCCTGACCTACCTTTTATTTTTCAATCAAGTTTTAATTCTCACGATCGTATTAAATTTCTTTACACTGATTGGTCATGCTTAATAATATTTTCCCGTTAGATATTTATATATAATAATAGAAAAAAACTTACTGTTGAGAGCATCGTTAGTGCATTAGAATTTCATTTGCAGATGAGAAGACGTTTTAATGAATATCACATTAATGACCAATCACGAAAATGAATCAAACCTGATCAAAAACAACGAAAAGGATTAATCATTCAATAATGAAAGTAATAATCACGAGAATGAAAACTTACGTTCTGCATGTTCACAATGATAATCAAGTTGACAAATATCCCAAAATGACTTGGCGATGCGTAAAAAAATTTTAATAATTAAAAATGTCAATGCAAATGAGAGTGGGATATATTCACGCCTTCTCGGGGCTCAAAAGACGCATTACTAAGCAGTGTCTGCGTGAACACTTCTCTTTTATAGAAGATGAAAGGGAGTAGCAATGTGAAGGCACATACAGGATCTCCTTTCCACCTCTTCGAGAATTTTATGAGATGTCTAAAGCAACTGCACTCTAAGAATTTCTGATGGTAATAATAACATCTAGACATCTCCAGTCTAATTCTTGACAGGTAAATATTTATCGCCCATTATTCCTCGTCAGAATAAATTGGTACATGCTGAATGTATAATATTTTATCGCAGGCCAATTGGTAGGCGTGCGAGATTCCAATGATTCAGATCATATTTCTATATTATCTGAGAGTGAAACCACATTCTTATATTTGTTATAACTATTTTCACAATTTAAATGAGATATACTTAGTTTTATTCTTTTTTCTTAATGGCGATGCACTTCAATCTAGAATTTCTTGAGAAAATTATATGCATCATTTTTTGTTTTTATAATAATGAGTGGGTTTCTTTTTTTTTCGACAACTCTGTTATGATTATAGGTTTAGATGGGTGTTACCTGCTTTCGTACTCTTGTGATATGCATGTGCGTTACGCTCAGTAGTTCTCATCTTTAAACGATACTTTCTAAGTATTACAATTAATCGTTGAAGTCACTGCATATTTGCATTCATGATGAGTTATAAAAAAGATATTCTTTTCTATTCTAATAATACTAATATAATAAATCGTCGGGCGTTGGGGTTAATTCGATAATTGAGTAAAGCTCATGGCGATTTGTTAGTTCTACGCAATTTTACATGTCCTCAGGCGGCGACAGAACTTAAATGTTTGTAAAGTCATAATGTTCTATAGAAATTGTTAGAATTGATAGAATAAAATGTTTATATCACTTTCGTTTTTGGTATTGCTGGATGGAATTATTTTGATTTTAGATAGAAATTTAAAGGGAATAATTTTATTTTGCTGGAAAACAATTTTCTTATTCAATAACGAAATGAATATTATTATCATGCTCGAGAACACATTTTCACACTGAGCAATAAAAATAATTCATGAGGAAAAATTCTAAAATAGATTTCAATCTATAGTTTGTACAGAAACAATTGTATTTATTTTTAGATTATAAAGATCTGTTCAAAATTTAGAAAATTTTATAATAAAAGGTTTTTTTTTTGTCAAATTACTTTCACTTCAAGTGTTTTTGGCGGATCTGATTATACCAATTATTTCAGAATGTTCTTTTTTGGTAGTTTCAGGCTGTCGTAAAGTTTATGAATAGACATGAGGAACAACTCGGAAATTCAACACCGAATCAATAGAGTTAGAAAAGAATTAGGGATCGAAGTTTCAGGTGTGGCATGTTAATAATTTCTTCCTGGTGTTTTCTTGGTGTCATATTCTATTTTAATTCATGCTTATGCATCTACTTATCTGTCAGGTATGTTGACGATAAAAGATTTATCACTTGCCAACACTTATCACGCATGGCAAAAACAGAAGTTGATCGTCAATAGGTGACCAAGTTTCGCACTATTTTTTTCTTCATCATTTCCCCTTCACAAAGTTAATTATAACGCGTCTTCTCATATACTGACTCCACCCCAGTATTTGTTTTTGATTGATCTATTTTTGTACTAAAGTATATCAAACTCCTTTCTCCATGATATCATGAGAAAATACGGATAGAAAGAAAGTAGTTATCGTTCGTATTTATACATATTTGTACTCAATGTGAAATTCAAATGATGCGATAAAATATAAATAGGAGATAAAATATCTTGTAAAATATATAAAGTAAATAATGAACATTTTCTATAATAAAATCCATAGTTTATTTCACTGCGGAAATAATATGACAGATTTTTCATAATTGCTACAAATTATTTTTTTTGTCGAGAGCAATTTCCCCTGTCACAAGCATCTACTCCCTGTCTTTCTCTCACCTTTCACATTAACTTTTTATATTAAGCGAAATAATATTGTTTGAAATGGAAAGGATGACGACTTTCATTGTACACTTAAAGTGCCCTCGAAAAAGTGTCTTCTCACATATGTATAATTATAAAATAATCAACAATTAATTTCTCATTATTCGTTCATTTAATTTAATTGTACATTTGATCGAGCTTCAATCTTGATAATAGTCACACAATACTTCTCGAAAACGTCTGAACACAGACAGTGAAAGGATTCAATAGCAACATTGTTAATACCTTCCATAAAAAGAAAAATGAATTTTATGAATTAATAATCTGTTGAGAGTGAAACATTTTAATTGTATCTGACAAATATATATTATTTAATGTTCATGAACAAACACTTTCAGATGATTCTAGTGATGACTTTTATATTCAACGTTATCATTTAAGATGATTTTTTTGTGCGCCTCCTTTCACACTATTGTTATAAATTGACGATCTCTCATTTCCTTTCATTCTGTCACCTGATGGTAAATAAACCTAAACAATCTCTATATATAAAAGCAGGCGCTCCAACATTGGGACATTCAAGATCGAGGTTGCGTGCTAAAGAGTCTTATCTTAAAACAAGACCAGTGAAGCAAGAAAACATGACTGGTTTCACGGTAAGTCGCGGTAAACATATTCAGATTTTATGATTAATTAAGCGATGAAAATATATTTTACAATTTTTCGTAGATTTTTTTCCTCCTTGTGACCACAGTGATAACTATCAGTGTAGCTGGTGGCGATAGTGGACAGTAAGTTTAATTAAACAAGCATAAATTATTATTAAGAGGTGAATTTATTATAATTAGATAAAAAAAAAAATGCGAATCTTTCAAGTTTATTTCTGGACATAAATTTTAATGGATCATTGGGAAAAATTGGGATATTTTCCTGCACTTTAATACAATCTATTAAATTAATAAGATGAAGACATGGCCATAAATTTGCATATAATGTATTAGGTGCAATTAATAATGCAGTAAATCTTACAGGCCATTAATTTAATTCAATTTGCAGTGATCACGTCATTATTCATGTGCCATAT
The DNA here is from genome assembly GCA_030523045.1 of Meteorus cinctellus. NCBI lineage: Eukaryota > Metazoa > Arthropoda > Insecta > Hymenoptera > Braconidae > Meteorus > Meteorus cinctellus. The sequence continues at coordinate 29,557 of JAPYZF010000146.1, forward strand.
CACATCAAGACGATAAAGCATACTCACACCATAACAAAACACATTCATCACAAGGACGATAGTGGTGCTGGTGATAAATACGAAGTCCTTGGATATACTTACGGTCATCCTATTGAACTTGGTGGACACGGAGGTAATCATGGTGGCGCGTGGGCAAATGAATTTGAAGGCCACGATATGGGAAGTGAACTTGGGGGAGATTATCATGGATATTAGCCTAATTAATTGTTTCTGTTTGATACCATATTTAATTATCGCAAGATCACTCATAGATTTCACAAGTCACCTAGTCGTATTTGTTGATTACATTTGTAATTTTTTTTTTATTGTTCCTAATTAAGTAGGGAGTTATATCAATTTCGGACAGGCAGAAGTGTTTAAATTGATCATTTTCTATTCATTTATTGATAGATATGATTTTGATTTTGAGAAAAATTGTCTCATTTGTTCTCGTGTCAGAATGATATTTTGAATCATTTCCTATGCAAATATTAATTAAAATTATAACCACTAATTATCTCAAGCCTTATTATCTTGCACTACTGCAAAATTTGTTGTATAAATGTAAAAAATAAAATCATTTCTAAATGCAACAAAGGAGAGGAAATGGTATTGGAATTATTACCAGAATAATTCACCATGTATCGTGAACTATGTTTTCAGGTATTCTGAATTTTCTTTCAGTTAATGTCCATATAATAACAGTGTGCTCCAGACGGTTAAAAGTACACTCCAAAAAATGCTACCGACTCCCATGCCGATTCATAGCAACGTTACTGACATATCTATCACCGTAATATCCGTAGTTTTCCTCATTGCTTCCATCAACATATTTTTCTGATGACTCCTCATGACCATCACCATAAAATTTATTTCTTTCATCTGTATAAACATGTCCGGTGTTGATTTGATGTCCAGCTTTATGACCTTCTTCATGTTCAACTGTATTCTCATAAGAATCAATATCATTCGGTGATACATCATCAACATCTTCGTGCGTTTCGTATTGTGGTGGATAAGAGTAGCCAGTTACTCCCTGACCGAAATTTATTTTTGGAGGCATTGTTGGGTCCGGCGTGTCTTCCATACTTTCATAATTACCACGATAGTCATCGTAAAAAGGAATCGGTGGCACTGGATGATCATATAATTCACCAGCTTGTAAATAATTATTTGTCAGAAGACCCGGATGATGTATTGGATTACTCTGATCAATTCCATAACCATTGTGATTTTTATATAATTTATAACTACTCCAATTTTCGTGATAATTCTTCATATGGTGATTTTTATGGGGCTTCTTTTTTGGTGGATGATGCACATGGATGTAAACTGTCCTTGTGTGGATATGGTGCTTTATTAACTCTGGCACGTAGATCTTAAAATGAACGCTATCAAAGTTATGAATTTTCCGTTTTGAATCGTGAAATGTTATGTGTAAGAATCACTGGTGAATTTCACTAAAAAAAAAACAGTTAACAAATTGTAATTTTTCTACTTACTGTTCATTTTCTCCAGATGCCTTGAAATCATTTAATAGCAAGAGTAATATGATGGAATCCCTTATCTAAAAATGCAAACAAAACTATGAGAAATTTCAACGCTTTTATAGATTAAATTTTTTTTTATTCATGACACTTTCACCATTTTAATTTTATTGAGATAATGAGTTCGATAAGATATTCTGTAATTGATTGGCATTAGTTCACGAAGTAGTTTGTTAGAAAAAAATGAGTGACCAACAGAACTGTAGTAACTATTAATTTTTTTGTGTGAAAGAAACGTATGGGGAAGTTTATATGTATCAGTTTCAATTAGTGTGACTTGCAAACTTGATGTATCAATCTTGAATTGCACGTTACCATGTTTGGTGACTGAGTGAATTGCGAGTACTCTCGTTGGGAATGCCACTGATGCGATTAAATTATATTGATCGTCAGCAACTCCATTTATATCTGTGAACAGAAATTTCATCTGTCAACAAACAATGGTTTTATACAAAGACATCTGTTATTGCTTTCGTGATTGACCGCCGTTACGATTTGCACGACTTCCTTTGCGGACACTTTTCAAGTGTTGATGGATAAACGTAATTGGAGTAAAACGGGCATGAGAAAACTGCCCCCACAGAGCAAATGTGCAATCTTTTCTGATGCAGAACGAATGCTCTTGAACTTTTACTATACATGTAGAGGAAAAGGGAAATAATTGAATTGAAGGAAAAAAAAAAGACAAACAAAATACAACAAGTGAAAGGAAATTTTTCGCGGAATGGATCGTAAATTATCGATCAATTTAATTGACCACACGATAGTCTCATTGAAATGAGTTTCATTTGGACAGTGGATCTGTTGTTTAGAAGAACTAAGAATAAAACTATTTTGTTCCTAGTTCTAATTATCGTGTCGACATTTTTGCTGATATGTAGAAAGGAAAAAAAAAGGAATCGCCGATTCCTTAATGAAATACGAGGAACTGAAATATTCAATGTCGTTATAATCAGCTTACGCATTTATTTTTATCAAAGGTACATTAATATTTGACCCAATTTAAAATAGTTTGTACAATTTGTAAATACTGTTTTGTGTATATGACATTACATAGCTGTATTGATTTATAAAATCATATTCTAAACTCCGAACCACTACTTGTAAATTCATGTATCCGATGTCATACAATATCAATCATCTTTTAAAATGGTCAAATTCTTCACCATTTTCCGCATGATCGTCTTTTCTCTTCTCTTGATGTATAGTTGGTAGTACTTTATAAATTGTATGAGTATGCTTTATTTTTTTCACATGATAAGGCACGTGAATAACAACCTTTTTCCTGCAATCAAAGAAAAAATAACAAGATCAATTAAGAAATAAATCAAAAAATAACAACTCAATTTCGCAACGTTCCTCACCCTTCACATGGCTCATGAGACACCAACATTGTAATAAAGAAAGCCAACAGCCACTAAAAATAATATCACCAGAATTATTATTAAAGAACAGTTGTAAAATAAATTGTCCTTTTTCAAAATGTATACCACACAATATTTCATCTCATCTTACCAAACATTTACACTTCATCTCGACCAATTTTATCCACGAATATTATAAAGTAATCAGTTTTTGATTGACGATAAAAAAATGTACAACTGCGCTGAGCGCAACACCAACACTGGCTTTTATATATCAAGAGAGACCTAGCGGGGCGCATCAGACGATCACATTATGTATATTCAGTGAAACTCTCAGCTCATCCTCATATTAATGACCGTAACAAATTTGAAAAGACAAACAATAACCATATAAATAAATTCCCCCTTCAAAATTCACAACAATGATAATGCTGAGAATTAATTGAAATTAACGGCCAACTAATTACATCCATATTAATTCACAATCTAGATTGAGTAATCATATCTTTTCTAATTCTTCATTATGAACAAATTATGATGCGAAATTTGGAAAATAAAATAATTCCACATCTTCAACACATTTTATATTGAACTAGGCTTATATTAAATCATATATAAGCATACCATATCCAATTATATAATTAAAACGACCAACATATGTAAAGGACAGTCTTTTATATTGTAAATCAATAGAATGATAATTAAAAAGTGAAAACTTGAGAGAAAATCTTAAGAGAGCTTTGATCACTCATTATTTATTCAGTAGCATTTTACATTTATCGCGTGTGTTATTCCATCCGTAGAAATTGATATAAATGCAAGAGAATGGAATATAATAATTCCATACATATCATTAAGAAGTTTCGACATAGAAAATCTATGATGATGTACTGAATAAGGATATAATTTGAGGTGAATAGCGTACAATCTTACCAGTTTTCATGGTCATGTACTGGTCATGACAAAGATACATTGTATCTCCTTTGCTTGCTTCATTGAATTATTGAAATAAATTCTCTACATCTCTTATGTATAAAAGAAACAGCTTTTACTAATGCTGATGTGATTCACGCCATGTCTAACAGTTTCACCATTGATATTGAACCTTAATTATTGCACCATTCCAATTATAAAATTGAATAGTGAAAGCTTTTACATTTATTTATATCGACGTACTCACCGAATATGGAACCAGTTTCAATTGCCCCCTGTCAATATACCTCATCGCATTACTGATTCCTAATTTATCGCTGTTTCTTTCAATGTTTTATTCCTGCATTCTCAGATGCCACGAGAATAAATTTATACGCGAGTGAAAGCAGAAATAGATGTGGTATCGAATGATTTCAGGATCGAAACCTTCCCTTTGCATGTGGTTAGAGTTGGATTGATGTTGTGAGTGAAGTAAGGAGTTGGGTTTCATATTATAAATTTCTTTTTTGTATTTTCATATTGAAAATAAAATGAGAAGATTTATTTTACAATCTGAACATTAATAATAGTGCATTAGAAGAATAATTATAACAAAAATATTTTTATATATGTAATAACAATTGATGTGATTATTAAATTCAGTTCAATTTGTTCATTTTATTTCACCAATGTTATGCTATCATCAGAATTAAATATCTACTGAAAATAATCTGAGTAATTCATTAATCATCATCATTTTTCGAATACAAAAGTTCATATAAATCTGGTTTAATCTTAAATCAATCAAATAAAATAACTCCTATCTCTCAAAAATATAAAACAATTAAACAATACATTTTCGAATCTCCATGATCGAATGTAATCATTTTTTTCCTATTTCTGTACATGAAACAGTATAATAAAATTAAGAACAATGGCCTATACCCTACGATATACAAAATAATACAAAAGAAACTTTCAATTTTTAATCTTCGGCTTTTTCACTCCCTTTGAACTGGTCATGGAAACAGAACTCCTTACACTTTCGACAACTCTAACACGTCTATTACTATTTTTAAAACGCGGCAACTTTCTTTTGCTCAACTTCTTGGTGTCATGATGTCGTCGGGAATGACTGGCCGTCGAACTCTTGCTTTTCTTCGATACCTCAGGCGTTGTGTTCACCACTTCCGTTGAATTACTTATTTCAGTGTTTTCTTTCCGTTTAGATGGCTCCGTCGGCTTCCAATTCCGACTAATGCGTGACGTTATTTTACTGTTATTATTTGATGGCTCTGGCGATTCCAACTGCTCTCGAATACTGCTATTATCACTACTTTTACTATCGCTATCACTACTACCGCTATTACTGCTAATATAACTAGCATTGTCACTGGTACTGCTACTATTGTTATCATTAATACTACTTGTTCCTTCGGCAGTGTGCTCTTGTGATTCACCTTTGCCCAAAGTCGTTCCATCTTTCATAATAATTCCATCCTCATCATCCATTCTTGAGTCAGGATTATGTACATCATCCTTTTCATATTCAGTTGATTCCTTCCACGATTTTAAATTCGGCGCCGGAATTTCTTGAATTTCTCTCAAACTGTATTTACGTTCTTTTTTTGATGATTCTTCTGCATGCTCATCATGATAAGAATCTGTTGTGGATGTTACTTTATTTGTAGTTTTTGAAACTCGTGTCCAAAATCGATTTCGATAAGTTGGATTAGTTGGCACCATACGATCTGATCGATAAATCTCAATGAGCTCAGCTGGAGTCGTTGATACTTTAGCTGATGTCGGGTTCACTTTAGGAAGTTCAACATTTTTGAATTTAGTTTTTTTAATTATTTCCTCTCTTTCCCGTGAGTTATTAGTATTATTATTTTCTTCTTCGCTATCCTCGTCGTCGTTTATAGCTCCGTTTTCTTCATCTGATGTATCATATGAATGCTGATGAGGAGGATGGCGAGAGTAATTCATCGCTCTCGATGAATCTACTCCATAATTTGAAAACCTGCTGCCAGTACCTGGTATTGAATTATAAAAATCGTTGCTCCCGTAACCAGTATGTGGACGGTATCGAGGATCATAAGGAGAATGCGGTTGCGGACCCCATTGATATGGCGGATAATACTGATGCGGATGTGGTTGCCACTGCTGTGAATAGCGATTATAATAATTTTGTTGTTGATTGCTCTGATTTGGTACGAAATTATTCTGATATCCTGGAACATTTCTAAAGTTTCGTAAATGATTCGGATGATTGTTATAGCCATTTTTCATATTCATTGATGAATCATGAATGTTATTGGTGTACAATGGTGTATGATGAGGCTGTGAAGTTATTGGTGACCAAGGTTGATTTGAATCTTGCGTTGGCACTGGATAAAATCCTGATTGCATTGGCATTTGCCGAGCTGATGTTATAGCATAGTTTTGTTTCTGATATGGATTCATAGCTAAAGGCATTGACATTGGCATGTTGTTTTGACCGTTGTTCGTCATTTTAATAATAACATGACTATTCCGATGAGGCAATGGTTTCAATTGTTTGATAAAAACTTGGTCGTTTATTCCTGGCACATGGATTGGACCCAACATTGGTGGCTCTTGGAGTGGTGCTGATTTTTTTGGTGGATTAATCATGCGTGATAGCCAGTCTGATATAAAATCGAAGGGACCCTCATCGTCATCTTTGGAGTTGACCTTTATTATCGGTTGCAGTACTAATGCTCTTGGTACTCGTTGAACATTATTTCTATATGAAGATGATTTGATTATTTTTTTAGATTGGTTCGTGTTAATTTTGTGAGTCAACCTTTTGTTATCGAATGGAATATGGATCATCGATGAAGGGAAACTGAGCCTATGATACGAATTATTCGTCAGCATATCTATTTGCTATGTGGAGACCATTCAATCTTCAGGATGTCGTGATAACAAAGGCTTGACTCCAAAAAGTATTGTCAAAAACATTTCAACTTACTCAACCGGAACATCATTCTCTGATGTTGCAGCAGACAGCAAGAATGATCCTGCCTGAAGTCATAATTAATCATCAATATTTTACCAATCCTTACCACATCCTCATAAGTTAAATTAATTAGTTTCACCCCATATTGAATAAATGAGAAATTTATTGTAATGATATCACTGTCGTTATTAAACACTTTATATATTGATACACTGTCATGAGTGAATCTCGTTGAAGTAGACATGTCCTGATACTGCATTGAAGCGAAAATCACTCACCGTTATCAGCAATACGATCTTCATGATGTGATCGCGTCCGTGATATCCCCGACACTGGATGCACCACACTACAAGTTGCACTACCTTCTCTGAACGAAGACTGTCGCCTAGCTTGATATTCTCACATCTTTTAAAGGCTCGCTTGGTTGCATTACAAGTTGCTCCCTCGACAGCGCACCGCACATACATCTATATGCGTTTACATATACTTATACATGGAGCTTTGAAACTGGTATCTACGTGGGTGTCAATTATATCGCCATAGATCTACTTGTTTAACCGATGTTTCATGTATTTATACATTGACATATGGAGAATAATCCTTTTTTGATGTTGTCATGTGAATTACATCTTTAAGAAACTTTTAATAAAGATAGAAATCAGAACGGGATATGACAATAGCCGAGAGACATAAATAAAAATTGAATGTAAGTAGTGAAATTTTCCAACTTTTCTGTTTTCATGGATTTCTTTGTTTGAATTTGAATTCTATTCCAGGTTTTGACGTCCACTTTAGCTAGGAAGTAATTCTGTACGTGATGCAGATTAAGGTACAGAGAAAATATTGTGTAGAACATCTTTATGGAGACGATTATTTTTGTGTAAATTGTTTGATGATCCGTACAAAATTGGAGAATTCATGATCGAAAGTGGTAGAAAATTGACTGCTCTTCTTAGTGTTTCATGCGTAGATTTGAGATGAAGTTTTCCCCAACTAGTCATATTGTGATGCAAATGAACGCATAGAAAGATTGGCGATCATTATATCTCGTTTATATTTCTGTAGTTGGGAAAATTAAAAAATTCTTCTTAACGAGCCATCATCTTCTCTTTTCTCTTTACTTCCCTCTAAATCATCTCAGAGAAGACGCTACGAAGACACATTTCCTGATCGTAAAACGTTGCTTCATATTACTATTATAGAATAATGAAATAGAAATCGCAATATAGAAAGAAGATGAAAGATATAAAGAAAAACAAATCAATAAAAATATCGATGACAGATCAATAAATTTCACATTCCATTTCAAGTAAATGTAAATCCAATTACTCCCACCAGGCTATTCTTTTTAATTCAATTTGCCCCTGAACTTTCAATGTTAATAGTGTGGAGGTTGCCATTTATTGGCGTGTGGCTATGCGAAAGTTGTCTTGTCCCTCCATGAAGATTTCTTGACTTCTAATTATTGACTTTTTATACCCCGAGTATGGTATTAAAAGTAGTTGCTACTTGACTGTGCGTCCGTAGTGTTCGAAAGCCGCTTATACTCTAGTAGATGTTACAACTATTTTTTCTTTCCATTTCTATGACTATTTTACCCAAGAGAAGTCAAATGAAACTATAAGAATCTTTATATGCATCGTCTAACTGATGGGGAGAAAAAAAACCGATGGCTCAGCCATGTTTTTCATATTTTCATAAAGAAAACTTGTTTTACAACGCATCTACAAGTCCTGTTTTCGAATTGTTAACCATCTACATTTCATGTTTAGATTTTATATCATAGGCGGATTTAATCGATCATATACCCGAACGGTATACGTTACGCCCATAGACTTCATATTATATTATTATATACAGACCATTCAAAGATGTACATTCAGTACGATCAGTCATTATATTGACTCATTATATCTATAATATATATGTATATATAGATACTTGTGAAACTCAACACACAGAAACAGATATTTTCCTATCGCACGGATCAATCCAACAAAACAAAACGTTTTTTGTTCCAAGTCTGTAATAATCGTCTTCCTTTATACAAGTTTCTATCCATATCGTTGATAAAAAGCGGAGAATTACACGCAGAGAAACATATAAATGTAAAAAAATACTCAGATGGAGATATTTATATGAGTTGCACTGGAATTTAATTTCTAATGACAATTAATTACTATTCTCATCATTAAATAAGGGATACAATAAATAATGATGTAGACTTTCGCTCAATCATAATTGAAGCGGCGTTTACCATCAAAACGAAAACCATATGCAGCACTATTAGGAGCTCCCACGAGTGCCGGATGACGATAAGAATTGAAGGAACCATGTAGATGTGGTGGTCGCGCAGCATTCTCTTCTTCACTGTGTGGCCCTTTCAAATAAAAAGCCTCGAATGTACCGTCAGGTAGAAGAATATCTTTGAGAGCATTATCCTTGGGATCGTATGAATTTGATCGCATCACAAGAACAACTGCAATTATCATCATCATTAAATACTGTAAAAAAGAAAGAGATTAATGAATGCAAATATGAACATAAACACTAAAATGGAGTAATTGTTTCCGGTATTAAATTCTCTAATGATTCCAATGCTTACCGCTTTCATGTTTGCTTGTTTCTTTATATGGAGAATTAAATTCGTTGAATTTGTAATCAATCGGAAGATTATTTCGGTGGATGACTATATTTTAAACCAACATGAAACTGAGTTTTAAAGTCCTTACGTTGGTTGAAGTAACTTGTGCTGTGTGGATAAGTCGCCATTAGCGATGTTACTACTCACTATGTTGAAGTTGCATGGGCAAAAGTGAAAGTCTTGGGGTCCAATGTGATACACGACAGAGTTGCGGCAATTAATATCGCAAAGCAAGTTTATATATGCTTTTTCTACGAACGTCCTTGCATTCGATGTGACTTGACACACGTCGATTTTATGGTTCATATTTGATACAGGCAATATCGAATATCAGTGCAATATACATGATCGCGAGAATTCATGTGGAAGGTGGAGGAAAGTGTCCAGAGACATATACAGTCTCTAGAATAGAAACACACTCTCACTTCGTTGTACGTGATTTTTCCCTTTTTTTTTTGCAAAGCGATAGATAGCTGGTACCAGTTTAGAGTATTCTCGTTTTATCTCCGAAAAATCCCTTATAACAAGCCCGATTATTTATCACTTCTTAATTTGTTTTTATCCATAATCAGGAATGCGGTGAAACCTTCCAACAACTTCCGTCAATAATTCATTAGTTTTCGCTTTTTATCACGCAGTGATAAACCAAAGTACTAGAATTATTAATCACTATAATTGACACATAAGTAATGAAGGTAAATACCGCTATTGAATTTTATGACACATTCACGAATGGATGAGATACTGGTTCTTCATAAAATTGATCTTTCGATTGCAACTTATTCGTGTAATAATTACCGAGGATATTATGTGAGGAATCATTATAGTGGTAAATACGATAGATACAAAATTACTGCAACTTCATTAAAGGAATAGATATTTTTACTCCAAAATATTCATCATCGAGACAGAAAAGAATACTGTAATTCTTCCGGCTTTCAACATTCATGTTCACAAAATTTCTGACGAAGAATTAGAAATAAAAACCGGATGACTGAATGCAATCGTGCTCGTTTAATTGGTGCGATTACACTTATTCGGCATCAATTCCTGGTGCTCCAATATTTATTGATGCGAAACAGCGTATTGGTCATACAATTAGTTCAATTGAATATTCCTCAAGGTAAATTGCATCCTATTTGCCATTTTTTTTCGTGGAGGCCTGTTCTGAAACGCCCCACACATGACATACCCTCTTCTGGACTTTGACAGTCAATATGTCGTCGAAAATACTTTTCTAAATATTTTGCAAATGCCTGTGATGAGAAATACCAATTAAGTCATTCATATTGAAAGACTATTCTCTCTTCTATTCAAACATTACTGACGATTTTTTAAAGACGAATTCGTATTTGAATCGGTTACACTAGTAGTGTCGAAAGTTTTTGACAATATCCAATAATTTGTATATTTATATAAAAACAAATTCACGCTTAATATTGATCTAACGATAATCACTTCCTTATTAATAATAACGCTCGATGAATTCTATTTACCATTTGAATTACAATATTAGTATAGTATTATCATAACTGTATATTTCAATTACTGAACGAATTTCTATTCTTCATATTAATTGGTTGGGATGGGAATCATATCAGAATCAGAAAACATTATATGCACTTTTTTTCAGAAAAATATGTCAGATGCATCCAAAATTATAACCGTTCTATCCTTAAACTAATTGGAACCCTGCAAATATGAGCGAATAGAAATGTCAGTAATTGGCACATTCGTTTTGTACCGTCATCAAATTTTCCTTTCTTTATGTACATGTATATAGATTGTAAGATAATAAGTCATCATACTGAGGCATATTATCGTTTCATGTCCCCACAAATATCACACGGATTGCACAGCAATATATTTTTATCTTAAATTAACATCATTATATGTCTGTTATTCATAATATAATGTTAGATGTGCAGGATAAGTGATAAGTACAAACGTGACGAAGCGTAAGTCATTCCATTGAATGAAAGAGTTACTGTTTAAGCGCACATGTAATTGTAGTAGCTGCTGGATAATTGTATACAACTTATAGATACATGTATACTTAAAAGGAAGAAATTTTTGGAATGTTGACAAATGAACATGCACAGAAAATGAAGATGGAAAATGAGATAATAACTTCGTTAATAAAACGTTATAAATATCATCCCTGAATTTCATGTTCATCGAGTTATCTTTACATAATTAATCAATAAGATCAAAATGAACATCTGAATATATATAATTATGTAATTGCAAAGGTCCCAATAACCGAGAAATAAAATAAATTTCTATATCGTCCTTTACATTTTTTTTTTCATCAATATTTACAATTGTCATGATAAATGATAATCTCAACTGATACCATTGTTTTGTATTTGGATAATACGTCATAACGATTCCAGGCACTGTGACAATTATCGTTGATATTGCGTGTGTTCGATATTATATCTATAAAAGTACATTAAATCTTATCTCTATTCAGTTTTATTTTTCTTACTTCTCTTTAGAGAAATGTCATCGTTCATAAAGAAATCGCATCGTTATTTGTGCGATTATGCAGCTCTCTCATATAGAATCAGTAGAATATACGCTTAATTAGTTCCGCAATCAATTTAATTCCATTGTAATGTATCGAACTGGGTCTAACAATAAAGCGTGATTTTCGTGCTGTGAGATGTTAAAAAATTCGCGCGGATCATTTTCGCGTATCTTATTTGATTGCTTATATGTACACACATTCTGATGAAAGAGATTAATTTGGAAATAAAACATAATAAAATGAGCCTAGTGAATTAATTACACTGAATATAAATATGAATCCATCTTCGTTTTGGCATTCGGTGGTGATGTAAAAGGCGAGAACCATTCAATGGAAAATCTCCCAAATACTGCTTGAATTGATTTCCACCTACTATTACGTACCCATCTCGCCTCTTCTTTTTTCAATTGTTCTATACCCTGGGTTATTTATAATTGTCATTGACATCAGAACGTAGCTCACTCAATCGATAATTCATTTTTATACATGTCCATATAAATAAATATCACTCACCGTTTCGTCGTTCCAAATGGCCTGTAATTGAGTTCCCAACATGACGGCAGTGAATATTGTGAATAGGAGCGCCTCAAATGTTAGAAATAATAGAAGAACGACAGTCGCTGGTGGACTGAATGTTGTGCAGTCTCGCCACTCTTGCCGGACACAAGTTGTGAATTGTTGAATGCATAAGAATAAAGATTGCAGTGATATTCCCGCAATATAAAACTGAAATTAATACAAATGATGATTGACATATGGATAACGTTTTTCCCATTCATAATTAGTTGAAAGAGTCAGGAGAAGCCGACTATTCCAAATTTTAGTAAAGATGAATACGGAAAAATGAAGTAACAACTTACAGTAAAAAGTACAAAATATTTTTGATTGTTTTCACCAACACAATTGTTCACCCACGGACAATGATGATCCATTTTTCTAATACATCTGTAATTATTATCATAACGATTACAATCAGTGTTGATCTTTGCTGTTATTGAAAGAATCGATAATTTCCAGTTCTCAGTAAATCAACAATATGTACACGTTTATATATATATACCTTTGACAAACTGAACAATGATGCGCTCTATCAGGCTTGATGGAACAACATTTTGGACATTTAAATAAAACTTGTCCACCTCTAAAGCCCATTTGCTGCAGCGTTTCCTTAGTAGCATTCCCTTTTGGTACTGCTCCCTATAATTCAGTATAAATGATAAAAAATGGATGTATGTTATGATCAAGCGATAATATGACCGAATAGTTTACAACTTACTGGATCGGTGAACATCGTTTTGAGATGAGATGCGAAAGCTAAGAATGCTAATGTTTGAAAAATTGCCATGTTGAAGCTCGAATACAGCGAATTTATATTCGGAATCAATATAACAGCCATGACAACAAATTCAGCATATAAAATCAGGAGCCAAGTTAAAATGGCACAAATTATACCACATATATCCTAAAATAAAAATAGAGTACAGTCATAACCGCATGAATTGCGATAAAGATACATAAAATTTAATTTCCCGGTAAAACAAAAACCTCAGTTATCAATCATTTCAACTTTACCTTGATACACCAGAATTTCCCTCCACAACATTTATTATGAATATCCCGCTCTCTCTGGAATGGCATATATTCATAATCCATCTCGTTTGATTTTTCCTCAATCACATTGATCTAAATTTTGTTATATAATAAATAAATCATATTACAATCATTATAAATGATAAAGCATGCATAGTCGCTTTTTCTGAAATAAAATTAATTAGTTAATTCAAATATACCTTTCTATGTAGACCATCCATTGATTATAAATCGATAATTGCGTGAAAAAATTTATTCTTTGTATTAATTTCCATAATCCACAATAGAATCCACAACAATATCAACAATGATACATCATAATTGTGCAATTAACGCGTAGGATAAATTGTCAAGTGCGAAATGCCGATGGAATTTCATTAAACATATAACCTAATTCATGTAGTACTTACATCAATAAATATTACTTTTCGTACAGAGGTACAAAATATAAAATACGTTTTATCATTGTGTAATTATATTTCCTAGTGTGTTAATGACTGTTTGGGTGAATTATACCGGTACATGATAATGATTTAATGTTTTTTCTTAACTGTCATATTAAATTGCTGAGCTGTCTATATTAAAGCAAACATCACCAAATAATATGCGCCTAGTGATAAATTTGAGAGAGCCAGTGATGTCCATATAAAAAATAAATCTCTGTATTCGCTGTTTTACCATCGGGTGTTCTCATGGATTGAGAGGAAATGAATGGAACAATCCTTTTCGATGGAATAAACGACGCACATACTCAAATGTATTGCTGTATTTTGTTCAACCAATCAACGTTACGAATGTTTGGCCAATCATGTTACGACCACGTTACGAAAAGTATGGCGTCTCCCATGTACGCCGGAATTGTTCATCAAAATTATATTACAAAGAATTGAGTTGAAAAAATGTCACTTGTAAAAAGAGCGCAGGTAAATTGTCATTGCTGTATTGATTAATGTTAATTTGGTATAATTTGATAATGTATAACCTCAAAATCACAATGAAAAAAATGAGTATGATGAATATTTATTTTGCAGCAATGGGGTACAATGGCACGTATATGGCATATTTATGATGCGAAATGGCAAGATCCTTATCTTAGTGCTCCATTAATTGTGAAATATTTGAAAGGTTTATATAAACCAATATATGGACCAATGAGTGAGTAAATATCATTTACTAAGCAGACACATGAAAATTGAGTTTATAGCAATAGCTCGATGGGTTTTTTTCCAGATGACTGCGGTGATCATGTGGTAGTGATAAACAGCAAGGATATTGCCCTGAGAGGTGATGATTGGACGAAGAGAGTCTACTTCCATCATACCACATATAGTTCAGGTGACACTTGGACTCTTGCATGGGAACTTCATCGTAAAAATAAGAAAATGATTGTGGAAAAAGCAGTTTATCATGCGATGAAGGGCAATATCCAGCGTCGTCATGCCATGCAACGTTTACATATATATGAAGATGATCAAGTGCCCGAAGATATTTTGAAGAACGTTTGTAATCAGATAAAACAACTTAGACCTGTACCAGTACGACTCGATCACATACCACAAGAGACAATTGATAACTTCCCAAGGGTTATGAAATATCCAAAAAATTATATAATGAGATAAGTTTAATTATTGATTGAGAGAATTCGAAAATTGTTTGATTAGTATACATTATTCAGAAATGATAGTTACTTAATAAACGACGAAAATTTACTTGACGTAATCATTTATACATGTTTTTATTTATCTTTGTGTGAGTGACGATGAAGGATACTTAATTCAGTAGAGAAAATATTTCTTTTGTTCCTTTCCAGTAATGGGGTTTTCACTTCCAATTGTAACAATGTGAATACTATCATGTTCGTTCTCCGAACGTTTAGTAAAATTTCGTATACTACGGATTAAAATTTATCTATCTTGATAAGTTTACCATTGATTAAAACTTGTGGCCCAGTGTAATATCGCCAAACTAAACTGCTACCACGTTTGAGTTGATTATTTAATGATAAGTGATGCCAGCAATCCATCCATGAGGAGTAAACTGGCATTTGTGGTAAGCAACCAGCTGCAAGCCCACAATCGTTCACTGCCATGCAGTGATATACAACCAACAGTGGGTAGGTAACTGTTGTAGCAAGGAACTTGAACATGACAATAACGATAGCAATATAATTAATGGTCCTGTTATCGCGTTTTCTTATCTCAGGGCTTAGAATAAAGAATATATATCTTACTGTCATTACTGCTGACGTGTAACCTCTCGTTTCTCGATCGTGGACAATGTATTTGTTGATGAAATAAGTTGACGAACTGACAAGTGCCAACGTAGCGACATTTGCTATCAATCTGGGTGCTAGTCCTGCATAATAACCACTGAATCCATTTTCCTTATAAACTTCAGCAATCGAGGAGATGATACCGCTTCAAAAAAACAGAAAATATGCAATGAATTGAATTTGCAAGACAAAGCAGTTAAATTCGAGATGCAATTCATAATTTTCATTTACTTATATTTCGTTTCACGACCAATGAATTGCGCCATTGTCCGCAAGGTGATAACATCTAAAGGATGACTAACGATAATACCAACTATTCTGCAGGTAACATCTTTGATAAATTCACGAGTATAAAAAGCTTTCCTGCAACCAGATAAAACAGAATTTATGAATGAAAATGTGGGTTTATAACACAATAAACAGAGAATGCAAAAAAGCTGATACCTTTCTTCATCTGGAAGATCATCTTCGCTCTCATCTTTGTTCTTCTTCACTTCAGGGAATATCTCAGTGAATAAAAATGATTCTGAAATTTTATCATTTGCAACAGCACTAACAGTATAAGCACACAAGTTCGGTACGAGTCCACGATAACATCCGGTAAATCCATCTACACGCTTTATATACCTTACTTCGATAGAATAAGAACAAATATTATTAATATAATTCTTCATACATATAAATATGTCAACAAAATCCGATCTGAATGACTTACCATACTGAAAAATATTCGGCAAAGCCAATGCCGGCTTACCAAACAAAGTTCTTGTGCATTTTGGTGCAACTGGCTCATAACCAATTTGAATTAAAACTTTGGCATATTCAATGGGATGTGAAATAGTATTAACCAGCATCCGAATGGCAATGTTCGACCATAATCGTTCGTCCTTAGATTCTTTTGGTCGATACATGATTGGCATTATTTATTTTGGTCCCGTCTACTGAATGATAATGTTATCAAATAAATTTGTCTTTATATTTACACTGCAAGAGACAGAAAAATATTTATTACACTGTTAAATTCTGTGTGTCTTATCCTTCACTTAGGATGTGGTGGTAAATCGATCTCATCAGTACACTTATCTACTTTGGACAAACTTTGGACCATTTGGACTACTTCAACTTCAAATCTCAGCTTTTTCATGGGACTGTATATACATACATAAATATATGTGGTATTTGAAGGAGAAATTATTGGACTTGGACCATTCGATATTCAATATATATATTTTCATCATTTTTCCTTGTGATTATTGTCGCCACAAGCGTTTTATCCATAATTTACCGCCAAATTTTGAATCTCTCATCCCAAATCATTCATAACACTCGATATAGCTCGTAGAAATGGACAAAATCAATCTAAATTCATCCAAATCATCGGTCCACACCCATTTAAGTAATTTCGAATGAACAATATGGAAATGACGATAGCGAAATTGAATTAAAATGAAAGATTTGTTAGTGTAACCTAAAGCTTCGTTTCCATCTAATGTTGATTGTTCGCAACTATAATTGGTCAAGTTCTGGCTAATCATAACTCAACTCGAACATCGCAGAAAATGGCGCGAAATTCGAAATCACATTCTGAAATCGCTCCAGTAATTTGATTTTGCATCAAATAAAGTAAAAAACATATTTAATGTGATGAATCTCTTCCAAATAGCAATTTATATGATAAAAAGAAGAGCAATAGATGTGATACAGGATTAATTGATATGCGAATCAAAAGACTCCTTTCCATTAAAGCACTACAACTTGTAATAACTCAAGATTGGATATTGCCATTGGTTGAGTACAATGCCATGAACCAATCGCCAGCAACATTCTCTCGATGAATACATCTTTACTCCGAGACAATATACCGAAAGGATCCTGAGAACCCGGTGTTAATAGTTGCGAACTCGATTGAATTAATGGTTGGTGTATCCCACCAGTGAAAAAGAACGGTTATCGTGTGTAGTCTATGATTGATAATAAATAAAGTGTCAGTTTAATTATTTTGAACATTGTAATAAATTCGTATGTATACATTTTAGAAATATTAATATAAAATTATAGAATTGTTTGCGTTATTTGGTGTATGCCATCAGGAAATCTAAAGGTTTATTGAGAAAAACGAAGCATCTTTATAATTGGCGACGGGTGAGCCACTCGGTTGGGGGCTCGAGGGGGCGAAAGAAAGGCACAGTTGCTGTAATGGCCGCCGTGTCATGAAATGAAGGTGCCCAGCCAGTGTTGCGGTCCCATAATGGAGGATAACTCCAATTCAGCATCGCAAAATCATAATGGACCATTGCCGGGTGGTGCACCAGCATCAGCAGTAATAAATAAACAGCAGAATAGTGATAATGCTAGTGGCAATGGTGAAAAAGATCGAAGACCACAATACTCAATGCCTGGTATACTACACTTTATTCAGCATGAGTGGGCTCGCTTTGAGCTTGACAGATCTCAATGGGAACTCGACAGGGCCGAGTTTCAGGTTGGCGTTATATATTTATATTTTATTTTATGGAAATTATTGATTTTTGAAAAATTATAGGATGACAAGCACTGTATAACGCCAGAGATTTTATATATATATTTTTCCTTCTCTCCCGAGTATGATGTGAATGTCTTTCTTGCGTTTAACCGCATTCATCTCTCTGTCTCTTTCTGTCTTCTGTTGCTGATTCTGTTTCATTATGTTTCTTGTTTTGTATGTTCGTGTCTGTCTGGCAATGTCTACTCACGAATTTTTATGAGTTGCAATTATTTGTTGGAGTTTGGAAGATGAGTGTGAGTTATTATTGTATGCATCTATTTATTTCGCTTTTCTATTTGAAAATTCGCATTTTGCATTGTGAATTTTGGTTGTTTACTGTTCTTTGATATATTGGCTGCGAAGATTTGAAAACAATTGGTTGTTACAGTTTTTTTTTTCTTGTAGATTGCAATGGGTACTTGATATTATGCAGATAATAAGTTTATGTTACATGTAGTTTCACATTATCCAATTTGTTGAATTAGTTGTATTGTCTTTGGGTGTTCTGTGGTAAGTTGGCGTTCAAATTGGATGAATGAATGGCGATCTATCGTGTGCAATATCTTTCAGACTTTTCTTTTGTTGCGTCCAACACTTTTTCCCACTCGCTTTTTCTGAGTTCGAAACATGTCGAAGGAATTGAAAGCCTAGTGAACAATTCACTAGAGGAAATCCATTTGTCGAATCTTTTGCAAAGTCATTTTGTTGTCTGTTTTGTTCATATTGATTGAAGTTATTCAATCGAATTAGCTCTTGGGAATTTTTTCGTATGTTTACATTTATTTGGGGCATAAAAAAATACTGACGAAGTTTGATTTGTATTTGTTCTTGTTGGTCCTGGGAGCTATAGAGTTTCCTGGTGTCTTTGTTTTAAGAGAGTGAGCCATGGATCTCATGACGTTCCATTTTATGGATCGATAAATTGAGCAATTCCTTCGATAGTAACAGATATTTATGAGAAGATGTGTTGAGAGTTTCTGTATGTACAATTCATTCAATGGAATACACAATTCAAGATATGATTATGAAAATTACCTTCTGAAGTACCACCCATTATCGAGCATGCAGCGTATACGTTTTTACTCTGGAAAATACATTTTCATTTCCACTATGTTACGATAATGTGCGTTGCTTGAAGAATCGAATTATGTTCATGGCTTTTCGATACTCAGTTGGTAGACATTGGAAAATAAATTCGAAATCATGAAGAACACGTCATATGATCATGAAAAATCAGAGATATATCAAAAAGTAATATAGAAAAAAAATATATGTTCTTTAGAGTTGGAGTGATTTCATTTCCACTAATTACTTTCCTGATGTAGCTGAGTGCTTTTCTTTTCTTTTTTTTACAAACAATCTAATTTAGTATCAATTTATCTCTCATCGTATGTCTCTTTGTCCAATTTACCATTGTCTTCATGTATTTTTTGCTGGGTATCTGGCGTTGACTTCACCTAATGTATCGTGATCTATCTATGTTTCGCCTTGCTTTGTCTATCTCTTTTGCTCTTCATATTCCTTCACTCTCCTCAGTCTCGGTCTCCCGTGCACTTTCTGCTTCTGGCTTATCGCGATTGTACCGCTCGATTATCATACTCTTTATTAGACACAACGTTTATTGAGTGTCGGAGAGAACTTTTGTAATTATTTACGAGTCGGAAATATTTTTCATCAGCCGTTTTTTTTTTTATTGTCATGATGTAATATCCACCACAGTTGAATTATTGTCACAGCTGAATTGCCGTATTTACTCAAGATATGTATCAAGAGTGCACATAATCCGATTGTTCAATCGTCTTTATTCGCTTTCATTTGTATAGTAATAACATTGTGAAATGTTTGAACAATAATTTATATGAGTTTTGGCGTGGAGCATGTGATTCTTATATATATCGTTGTTTGATACAACAAATGCTAATATCTAAACTGAAAGGTCATATTGTCACTTGAGCTCTAATATCACTTGAAAGCCTATTTTCTCAAATCGTTTGACAGCAAATAAAATGCGAATGAATGTCACGGTATATGCGTACTTTTGTATAATTAAATCAATTATTTATGACATCAGAAGTTTTCTGCTCTTCTCTCTTCATAAAGATAATAATTGTATTCTTGATTATGATACTGGATTCATGCCAAAATTTTGGGCATGCCCTTATTCATGGAGTGGTATTTTGTGTTCATGAAGATATGGAGCAATTTCATCAGTCCCTTGTGAATTATTGCAATTCACAGTGCATTAATTGATGAATTAGTACAATATATATAGTTATGTTGAAGAATGTTAAATACGTGGAAATATGTAGAGATATAAAATAATGTACGTAAGAGAATATAATAACTATTCTCTCTATCAATACTTTTTTGTTTCATCACGTACGCTCATCATCATAAGTATAGCATTGGTCTGCACGATCAAATATATTAGGTTCTGCTTTTGATGAGAGTGCTGTCATCAGTAGTTACAATTATCACAAAATAAACTGATTGTTATGTAAGTTCTATTGATTATGAAAATTGGGATTATTTTTATAGGCTAGAATAGCTTTCCTGCAGGGAGAAAGGAAAGCTCAAGAGAATTTAAAGAATGATCTGGTGAGAAGGATAAAAATGCTTGAATACGCACTCAAGCAAGAGAGGTAAGGAATAAAAATGAACACGTAAATCAGATTAAGTAATATTCTATGGTACAAAGCTATTTTTCGTGGTGGTTTTTGGGATTATGTCAATACAATAGACATCATTGACGTTTCGGTGAATGTTTTTATATATTTTCAGCATTGGGTAACACTGATGTCACATCGAACGTTTTTTATTAGGGGGGGAGAGGGGGTTTGTAGTTCTTCGAATGTTTATTAAGATTGTCTCGCACAATCTGCTTTTCAGTTTATTTGCAATACTTTGATGACTAACAAAATTTATAAGAATTGTCTCATCGCATTACATTTGTACAAGTAATACTTCATGAATGTTTGTGAAGTGTTGTTCATTAGTCTCGGGCAATTATCGAATATCCTGAAAGTAGCTTTCTTGACTGCGATACTTTTTCTATTATTTTTCCGATAATTTCTCATGAAATCATGAATATGTTTGATAATTCAACCCAGTTTAGAATATTCGTGCACTTTATTTAATAACTTTTTTTATCTGTCATTCCCTAGGGCGAAGTATCATGTTCTGAAATATGGAACGGATATTGGCATAGAGGGCGATGGGAAACCGCCACTGTATGAAGAAAGTACCACAGGAGGTAGTTCAGAAGGTGGTGGTGGCGATGATGAGGCTATATTTTCATCTGTAAGCAATATTTCATGGAAACAGGGACGTCAACTTTTACGAGAGTGAGAATAATATTACATTCACACATCTACGCATAAAATAGAATGTGGAAATGAACACGATTGACCGTTATTATCAATGAATTGTTTACAGATATCTGCAAGAAATTGGATATACTGACACAATAATCGATGTGCGATCGAATCGAGTGCGTTCATTACTCGGTTTAAATAATAATACCGATTCAGAAGACATAAATACAACTGCTGTTAATGGTAATGAGTCGTCAATAAAACGGGGCCGCACCCAGAGACGAATGACTCCGGCTAAAAAGGTAGAGGTAAATGAAAATAGTGGAATTTTTTTTGGTCTTACCATCCTTTTCTGTCTAACATCACCGATCATCATTCAATGAATATTGTCTTCTGCATCCCTAATAGTTACACATGTGTGAGGAAGTAGGTATAGTATGAAAGTCACAACAATGAAAAAAAAAACACAAAAAGAAACATGTCAGTAGTCAAAATATTCAGATCACATAGTGGTGTCATATGACCGATTATCTCATTATTGTAAAAGGGCCTACTGATATCTATATTAATCTGTCAGTGCTCATTTCTATTCCTCTGCGAATTTCTAGATCTAGTAAAATTATTCGTAATTTTCTGAAGATATCGAAATAATTGACAATACTACAGTGATGAGGGAAATTCATCTGTAGGATATTAGTTATTTTTAACTGAATGAATCATATTTTAGGATGGCAATGAATGAATGTTTATTCATAGTTAAGGTGAGCAAGTGCGTTAACGCTAATACGAGATCGACTGAATAAAAACACGGATTTCATTGGTATCATTTTCGGGCTCAGTATTGAGTAATGAACATAATTAGATGTCACATTATCTAGAATGTACTATGGGTAATTTAAGAGGAGAAAACAAAATAAATTTTATGGTGGATAATTACGCTAATCTTACAGAATAGCAGTTTCTTGGCAGGATATCAAGAGTTGTCTCTCAGTATACAAAATCCATGCAGAGCTATAATAAGATTGGTGCTACTGTTATCTTCAATAAAATCCTGCGTCTGCATTTTTATTCATTTTGATTGTGAATTCGAATGATTGTTCACAAAGTTTTTCGGGACCGAATCGTTAGTCATGCACTGATAGGTTAATATCGATTGATGAGATGAGCCTCACCATTTATTTGAATTGATGGTGTCTTTTGCCATATCAAGTTGTAATGATAAATTCCATTACCGCCAAATATATTGCACTCGAGCTAAACAAATCGCATTAACACGTTCACTTTATTAGACTTACTTCTGTGCACACACGATATTCTATTGATGTTCTTGCCCGTTATATCTGTAATAATTTCGATAAAATATCAAACACAATCAATTGATATATTATAGCAGCAGCCAACTTCTATGACGGAAGCAATAATATACGACACAGAAGCGTCGGTGATGGCTAATTTTGAATTTCTCGCTCATACTGATATTGATATGGAGGAAGAAGAAGCTGAAGCCGAGGATCAGAGCAACGAAGCTGATGATGAGCCAAGACGAAATAAAGGATCAATAATGATGGTTGAAGATGTGGATGAGCCAAGACGAAATAAAGGAGCAATAATGGTGGTTGAAGATGTGGATCTCGAAGCTGAGGAAGTATTCAATGAATTGAATCTTCTTGGTGAAACAGAAGAATCACCCGGCGGCTACACGCACGATCTCAATTCGAGACAATTTCGTTATTCAGAACGTCTGAACAGAGATATGGAAGATAATATGCGTGCCAGTGAGGGCGGCGATTCAACATTGGGATTGGGGGAATTAGCGCAATTAACCGTTAATAATGACGCAGAGGTGACATATGATGTATGTAATTCGAAAAAAAACACATAATTTTATTTCCATTGGTTCTATGAGAAAAAATAAAATTTCACATGTCTGCATCTGTTTGCACTTTCATGTATCAATGCAAACGTTTACATATATATTATGTTCGGAACTCTTTCGGTATTGACACTAATGAATGACAGTCTCACGTCAAGGATATCCGCTTCATCATATAAAATATATTGGCTAGTTAAATCTGTATTTTATCAATATAATTCCCTGAACTATTCTCATAATATCAAACAGCTTTTATGATTTTCACAAGTACACACATGAATTCTTATCATATTTTTATTTATAACTCTTCTGAAAAGTAATTCCGATATATATTCTGCAGATGACAGCAACAACAAAAGAGACGTATCGAAAGACTTGGAATGCGAAATATACTCTTCGCTCACATTTCGATTGTGTGAGATCTCTCGTCTTCCATCCAACTGATCCAGTTTTGATAACTGCCAGTGACGATCACACATTGAAATTGTGGAATCTCCAGAAGACTGTACCGGCTAAAAAATCAGCGTCATTAGACGTTGAACCACTGTACACATTCAGATCACATACTGGACCAGTGTTATGCTTAGCTATGTGCAGCACTGGCAGTCGTTGTTACAGCGGTGGTCTTGACGGTATGATACACTGTTGGTCTGTACCATCTGGTAATATAGATCCTTACGACTCGTATGACCCGGGCGTACTCAGTCAAACGCTCACCGGTCATACTGACGCAGTCTGGGGATTGAGTATGTTCCATCCTAGATCACAATTGTTATCAGTCAGCGCTGATGGAACAGTTAAATTATGGAATCCACAAAGCAAAATGCCTCTATTAAATACATACACATCAGAACAAGGTAAGAATGACTGTTGATCCGTATTATTATCCTGGAGGTCACTTAGAGTGATACGTGTGTGCTCTCGATAATCCCATTTGTTTTTTATAAGCTTGCAATTTTTGTTCATTCTTTTCTGTGTATTCGGTTAATTGATAATATGAATTATGACCAAATGGAAAGAGCTAGGCTATTATATGTTTTCCATGTTATTACTGGTAATAATAATTGTGTGAAAATGTATCAGATGGTGTTCCCACTTCTGTTGATTTCGTCCGAGATGAATCACATAAAATAGTTGTGGCATATGAATGCGCGTGCGTAATATTCGACACTGAGACTGGATCAGTTGTGTCTCGACTCGAGGGCAATGGTACGAGAGGCGTCAATCGCGTTGTTGCACATCCAATTCAATCTTTGATTGTTGCTGCACACGAAGATCGACACATCAGATTTTATGATCATCGTTCGGCAACATTGGCACACGCAATGGTCGCACATTTGGATGCTGTTACTAGTCTCGCTGTTGATCCACATGGGCTTTATTTGCTCTCAGGCAGTGAGTTATTAATTATTACACTCAATTCATCTGCGACCTCGATTACCGTTCTCAAATTTAATTTCATTCTCTTTTTTCCTCTATTTCTCAGGCCACGATTGCAGTATAAGATTATGGAATATGGATAATAAAACTTGTGTACAAGAAATGACGGCGCACCGCAAGAAATTTGATGAGAGTATTCTCGACGTGGCGTTTCATCCATCGCTACCATTTATTGCTAGCGCTGGATCTGATGCACTCGCTAAGGTATTCGTGTGAGTGATATAAAATGAATAGTTTCATTTCTGACTCTGTTAAGGAAACGTATCATGTGAAGCGGTTTTTGTACTCATGTCCTTTTTTTTTAGATAATTTTACTTGTATGTACTACACACAGAAAAACACACACATCCACACACACACACACACATTTACAGAAAAAAAAACAGATACACTTCCAAAATTTGTTTTGAATGTTTTATCAATTTATTCTCCTCTATTGTCTGCCCCGTTGTCATTGATCAATAATTGAGAAACATCATAAATAATTATGTCAAAGAAAGAAGAATAAAGAAAAAAAATAAATTAACATATTCAAATACTCATATACATATATATAATAAAGCGAAGGAGAGTGTATCTATGTGGGTGTGTGAGAGAGATGGCGGGAGAGAGAGCGAGAGAGAAAGATAGAATGAGAGAAGAAAAAAAAATTCAATTCATTGAATTTTTTTTTTTTTTGTAATATTACATACGTGAATGAAAATTTCATTTGGAGTGCAAATGCTATTTGTTGATATAACCGTCACTAAGTAGACGTGTAATTCTGTCGGCAGCGTGGAAGATAAATCCAACGCATTAGACTATTATTCGAATTATTATTGTAGGGCAGAGATAGAAAAAAAAACACCAATATTATCCACATCTTCTTGCTCAGTCCCAAGAATTGATTTATTAATTGGAGGATGAAATGAGGGTCATTCATATATGTACATATATGTGAATATACATATGGATGAACATATATGTATACATATGTAACGTGATGAGAAGAGAATTAAACGAAAATAAGTAAATTTATCCTCCTGATCCAGAGTCCAGAAAGCACACTGCCGCAGTAACCATAATATTTATCCTTATGTTAATTATTTATTACCAATATCACAATTACTGTTGCACAGCTACTGGGGATTATAAACGACATGGGGAATGGAAGAATAAAGGAGGAATAGAAAAAAAAAAATTAAGGAATTTCGTGAAAATAATGGTGGTAAAAAGCCCTTCCATTAAAAATAAAAAAAGAAAAAATGAAAAGTAATAACAAAAAATGAATAAAACAAACATAATGTTATTAATGATGCTAATTAGTCTCCCACTATGACACTTTATGCTGCCTCGTATAATAAACTGAGGCCCAGCATTGTAGTAATTATTACAATGATGAATAACTGATAATAATAATGCGTAAGACCGATTATAAAAGTACTAGACATAATAATTCATAACAATAAATTATAACTGTGTGTTTCACTGTAATATATTGTATTTAAAAATAGACGACAAAAAAACCATGTGTAACTTACTTATAATGCATACTTTTCGTTTTTAATCAAGCTCTCTTGACATTATTATTTCATTTTGGATATTCCTGTTTGTTTTGTTCTAGTATAGCTTATTCTTTTATTTTAATGTCATCGAACGCATTAATATATTTATATATACATATGTTTAATCGAAAAATAATTAGGATGCATGAGCTCTACCCAATTATTATGAGTTGCACAGTGAAATATACCCAAACATCTCCTTGATTGTATAAGTTTATGGAATATATAAAGCTGTACATTTTTTTTATAACTTCGCTGTAGCTTCATTAACGTGCTCCACAAAATTGGCGATTGCATTATCATTTGTACGTTGCTATGTCTATATTTATATCGTATTTAGAAAATTTATCGCCTTGGTTTGATGTAATTTCGGACTGATTGTGGGAAAAGTTATTGGCACATTCATGCAGGTATGGATGTCAAGAGATTGTTTGGAAGATTTATAATGATCTAAACTTGAATTTTTCCAGTTATATTTTCATTCAAAGATACATTCCATTAACTAAATAATCTGCGTCGTGGGCATAAGCCCCATGACGACGCCCCCGTCGTCTCACGACTCTCATTCGACATGTTATTAGTGCAACCATGATAACAGTTGCTGACAATCCAAGTGCAAGTGATATAACAGCTCCCCTGGGCCGGAGTATTTCATCATAATCTTTATGATTGTTTTGATGTAAATGTTCTGCCGTAAAGTGATGAATCCTCACTTCAACGCGCTCATTCTCAGATTTTTCATGATTTTCTAATGATCTATTAACATAGTTATCTTTCTTCAACGGTGGATTCCTTTCAATGGCCGATGATGTGGATTGTTTCGATTGATGAACATTCTTTTGACTTTCCAATTCTTTTTTGATGCTTAAACTGTTTTTCACTGGCGGATTCCTTCCCGCAACCGGCTGGAAAATAATAAATCATATAAAACAAGATGAAGCATTATGATAAACAAATGTGCATAAGCATACATTATTCATAATTACTTTGATATGATCAAATGACATTTCGTTTGAGTTTGTTATGGGATGTTCTTGTATTACTGGAGTCAATTGTACTTTAGGTAATATGGCCGGTGGAATTGTGGGCAATATTTGTGGTTTCGGTTGAAGATCAATCGCTTGTCTTTGACCTATTGGCCAATTTTCACGATTTTGATTTTGATAATATGGCTCATATGTTCGTTCAGGCTCCAGATAGTTATTAGCACTCTCCCCAATATTTTCTTTCACCATTCCTGGTCTTTTATGATTAAAAATATGGGGCTGTTCATTTTCATAGTGAGGTAATTCCATTTTACCATGAATCGGATTATTCGGATAAGGCTCCTTATTTTGATCGTACATGTGTCGATATTCCCAACCATTCATATATCCTTGTGATGCGTAATTGCCTAAAGGCATAGTTGCAACCTGTTGTGGTGGATATTGTACGTTTTGCGGTTGTGAAACACTTTTATGAATTGTTTGTGGTATTTGCCAAGGTTCCAACGGAGAATTAGAATTGCCATAAATCATTGGAAAATTATTATGGTGTTGAATGGCTGTTGGATACTTTAAAAGTTCTGGTGCAGGTGGAATTATCGGGACGTGCGGTGCCGATGGAGGTGGTGTCAGTTTTTCAGTTGGACAACCAAGATCCAAAGCTTCATCTGAACCATCAGCACATTGTGGAATACCATCACAAACGTTGTAAATAGCAATACAATCACCTGATGCACGACATTCATATTGGTTCCTTGTGCAAGGAATTTT
Organism: Meteorus cinctellus; assembly: GCA_030523045.1. Classification (NCBI taxonomy): domain Eukaryota; kingdom Metazoa; phylum Arthropoda; class Insecta; order Hymenoptera; family Braconidae; genus Meteorus; species Meteorus cinctellus. The sequence continues at coordinate 57,851 of JAPYZF010000146.1, forward strand.
AATTGGAATTGGTGTGGTTGAAGTTGAAATTTTTGGAGTGTCCGTGATCTCAGGGACTATAATTGGTGGTGGTTCAGTGTATGAATAGTCGATTGAAACACGTTCTGCCATTTTTCGCAATGATTTCAACTCGTGCTCCTGTTGACTACGTCGCATTTGTTCTTCTAGTCTTACAGCGCTTGTGTAATTTGCGTGACTTGTGAATTTGCATTTAAAATCATGAGGTGGTCCACAATGAAAAAGATAGCAGCTGCCTTGTTTCTAAAAATATAATGAACGTTAATGTAAATTCACTTAGCACTATCCGTGTAGTTTTATCTTCTGATTTCCAGTGATATAAACACTAATAGTTTATATATTCACATTGAACAGGCCAATGAAAATGTCAGAATTACAGACATAAATTTACCTTTTCTTCAAATATAAATACATCACAATCGTCGGTTTTACAGCAATATTTCAGACACTCTTGTTTGCCATCTAATTCGATCTCCATGATATATTTGGCACCAAGTGCCAATGAATCCTGTGTTCTGATAATTTTATCTTTGTGAATGTCAAAACTGTCGATGCACATTTGCATCGCTTCTTCCGGCAGTTTGCCATTATGTTTGGGTGAATTTTCACTGTTTACGTAGTGAAGTATTACAATAAATTTAACAATAATATGAAGAAATATGTGAAGCATGACTCGTCACGTATTTGGAATGTTGCGACATTGAGCGCATGTCTTTCCTCAGATGTGGGCCTTCCAGTGTGTCGATCAATAAATTCATACCATATCATTGTCAGCTAGATACACAATAGAATGAGCGTCTATTTCTTTTGTTATAACTTGACCATCTTCGTCTTCTGCGGCGTTTTATTTTGTTCTACAATTTTCTCCACGCGTTATTTATGTGATAGAGTATTCATCAAAAGTAATTATAATCAATGACAATCTTCAATCATTTTGTGCTGAAGGAAATTCAAAAACAATTACATAATGCGCACGCATGTTGATACGCATGCGTCCAAATTCTATAATCTCAATTTTTAAATTCTAAGATATAGATATTACAGAAATAAATTTACACCAGATACATATTTTTTATAAATATAATAAATCAATTATTGCAGTTGCCTTTTTTTTTCAATGAAACGTTTATAGCTAAATAAAAATACATATAATTATCATTTTTTTTTCTCCTTGCTTAAGTATTATATATCATACAGTTCCACTTCGCAATTATACGGCAAAATAGATTTCGCGTTATTTTGTTTATTTGTACAATTTAGTTTCGTAGTGCGAGAGATGGGTAAAAATTAATCCTATACTTATCGTAAAATAATAATTTACCCTGAAATTGATTTGATGAATTAATTTTCTCAATAAAAACGTCTATTGCACAGGGAATAAATTTTCCATCTGTCAACATGCTTCTTTTTTTTCTATTTCAATTTATTCTCACAAAGCTTGACGTACTCGATGTGAGTCATGGCAGTGTGATAGTTTTAAATTATCTTAAACTATTCTCATAGTTTCGTTTGATAATTAATTTGTTCCTCATTCGACTCTTGCATATTGCACTAGCCCTCGATTAATTACGCAAATTGATCAATTAGTATGCAGTAGCTATGTTAAAGGTAATGTTTATGAGAATACGTATATCATTCCACATAAATCATCATACTTTATTTCATTGAATATCTCGTTCAATGCAGCTCATAATTACAATATGAAATCTAAATATAAAAAATTTATTCGACTTGAATATGGACATATGTATATTTCAATTTTTCATTCGATTTATTCACATAAACGTCACGTCTATGGAACTCACATAGAGGTAGAAAAAAAAGGCCAACAAGAGAGCACTCCCATCACATCATGAAGATTTTACTTACAAAATTACTTATCCTCGTTAATTATTAATAGTTTTTATATCTCCATGTTCTTCTGTTTCTTCTAATAATTTTCTTTACTATATTTCCTCATTCAATTTCTATTTCGTTCACTCTCCTATCGCGACCGATCCATTCCATTTCCCTGCACTTATCTTTCCATATCTGATAGTTCAAGATAAACAAATATTCTACAAAATATTTTATTGAGCACAATTCACCGCATTCGACTGCACTTCTGTTTGAATGTTTGTTTTTATCTGTATACTATACAATTATTATTTAAATTTAATCATCACACATTAACAATTGGCCTTGCGTCTTCAATATTGTGATTCAATAGTACATAAGAATCTCGGACAACAAGTACGCGATTTTGGCCGTTGAGTAGAAATGATGAACCTCTTCGAACTGTCCGTTTACCGAGCTCAATTGCTTCTTGCGCTGGGATAACGTAATTGCAAGCTTTGAACAATACCGCACCAATAACTATGAGACCGACTAGAATCATTCCATATGTGATGCATGGTACAGCTGTATCAGCAAACGTAGTTGATAGATAGATCCATCGTCTTATTGCTGGTGTTAGTTCATCAACTCCTTCCTCTACCCACACTATTGGAAATACAATGTCTGGAAAATTGGCAACAGCACTGATGTCCGGTTGATGTTCCACTTTGAGATTTAACTGTACACGTACTTTTCCCTCCATCGGTACACCAAGTTTCTGAGGGTTTCCAATGATAGAATATTGGAAATTATATCACATCACAGATAAATTCAATAGTTCTAATTGTATGTATAAGTAATTCATTGAATTTACGGAAGTGAATGATTATAATTTTTGAAAAGCTTACCGGTTGAATTTTGAAAAATGTTTCATGCAATTCTTGATCTGGTTTCAATCCGGAAACTGCATCAAGGAGTTTTGGATCAGCTTTGTAGAAATGTGGAAACGAGAGATAAACTGGTGCGCCTGAAATTCGAAAGTAGAGAAAGAATGAAATCATTTTCACAATTATTTTTTCAATCTTACTAGAATAATTATACTAAATTTAAGCATTCAATTGACTTACTGTATTGACAAGGGCTGATATCTTGAAGTCCTTTGGGTGGACAACTCTTGGGATTATCCGGACAGAAACATTCGTTATCAGGACTTTTGGCACTTGGTGGATCAAAAACGTCATCAGTGGGTGTGTAAAGATCAGCATTTATTCCGGCTTTCTCAACAGGTCTCCGATACTTCAAGGGCAGAATTCGACACAAATCTTTATCCCAAACATGAACAATGTCTTGGCCAGTGATATCTCGAGGGGGGAAAAAAGATCCTGATAATCATAAAATAAAGATTAATCATAACTAAATATTTCTTCATGAAGAAAATAATTTGCATTATTAAAAATATTAAAACAATTACCTTCTGATGCAGTGATTGAGTTACATGGCTCTTCTGACCAGTAAGGGAGACGATCGAGACCATTCAATCGATTAATTAATCCGAATTCTTTCATATCTGTATGCCCCGTAAAAATTGTCGATACCTCGTTCAACGTTCCATTCCTCTGGAAAATAAGAGAAATAAAATGAAACACAATCATCAATCAATAATATAAATAACTTCGACTGAATATAAAAGGAATATATGGCAAACCTCCAGCCAAATGTTATCTATACTCTTATATTGAAACTTTCAATTGTACAAATGTATACTTACACCAAGAAGAAGTCCCATTTGTGACATTGGTCTTCTTGCTTTCGGGAAAAAACGATGGGCAATACTGACTAAAGGATCATCATAACCAAATACCAACTCTTGCGCTGTCACTGGAATAAATGGCTTCTGATTCATTCCACTTATGAACATTGATAAACCAAAGTTTATTAGTCGTGGTAAACTTTTACTTTGTGAAGATAGTGTCTAAGGAATATTTAAAAGAAAAAATGAATTAATATTAAATAGGCGAATAGCAAAATTTATTAAATCACATTTTCGTTTAATTCTCAGTTCAACATACCAAGAGAGGAATATTGGGCACCACTACTCGTATATTCCTGTCCAACGATAATTCTGGTACGAAATGTAATATTTTTTTATGCTGATAAGAAACAGTTCCATTATTGTGAAAAACGATATTCACCTTTTCCATGTCCTCTCTGAAATGATAAATAAGTTCACATATTATTAATTATTTTTTCCTATATAATTTGAAATGAACGCCGTAATACGATGATAGACAGTAATTGATACTTTCTATCAATTTAATGTGTTACAGAAATATTTCAGGGTGGGACATATGGCGTTGTTTAAATTGGACACATATTGCAATATGTTATCTAACTGTTTAAATGAAATAAACGACCACTTTCTTCGTGTGTGGTTCTATTGCAGTTGTGTATGTTCATGTGTATGTGTATGTGAATCTACTTATTCATAGAGAAACTTTCCATGCGTTTCCGTTTGATAAATTGTGAAAACCAGCGTGAGACATAATTTATAGATTTTAAAATGGTGTTACGTGAATGATAAAGTAAAAACAGTCAAAATAATTCTCATTACAATTAATTGAGTGAATTATTCGTTGAGTGTTTAGAAATCTACAGTTTCAATTGCACTAATTTTTTCTGTACTATATTTATCCAGAAGAAAATTATGTGAATAGATTTGTTTTCTTCATTAAAAGACTACTGAAATTGGACATAAACTTGTAAATAGATTGATAAAATTGTTCTGAGAAATGTGAATAACTACTTATCATATTTTTCACATACATTTTCAAGTGTTCTGGGTTGTTCATAAAGAAATGCATTTCCAATTATTTTCATAAGTTGTAGAATGCACTCTTATGTAAGTCAATTATTATTATAAATTAATTTGAAGTGAGAAAATATTGATCCAGGACTGCTTGATTGCATGAAAAATCTTAGGAATAATTGGATGTATTTTGGAGTAAAAAATTTCTATCCAGCTCCGAAAAAAAAACATGAAAAGTTATTTTAACAATACGTGTGTAACCTTGAACTTGAATTGAGCGTTGTATAAAATCATGGTGTGAATGATTTCTCAATCTTACAATAATCATATCTATATAGAAGGTATGCGATAAGTGAACTAGAAGTTATCAGGATTTTGCAGTGCACTGTGATAAAGTGACGCAAGTGGAGATAGTGATCGCGCAATTTCTATTATTTTATTAAGATATTAACAATAATATAACCAAGAACGACAACGATTACTGAGTAGTAGATGAAAATCAGAATGAAATTGAATGGAATATGGCAAATAAACGAAGTCGTTACAGAATTATAAATGTAAGTGTGCAGTCACATATTATTTATTCAAGTAATCACAATTTATTTATTGTTTATTCTTTGAAATATGATGATGGTGGAGATGATGATGATGCAAGCAAAATTTATGGAACGGTTCATATATGGCAGTGACCGATCGTTTTCATCGTCAGTAAATAAAAATAATATGAATTCATGACCTACAGAAGGTTGTGTAGACACTTTCTCAGCATTAGATTCAATGCGTAGTGCATTTGACATGGTAAATACATTTGAATGCGCCTGCCATAAACAGGGTGGCATCGTATTATATTATTTATGACTGTATAATCGTTATTTATGTGAAGAATGAACTGCTTCAGATTCACTTAGTATGACTAGTCAATTTGCTTAAGAAAATCGTTTGGAGATACATTATTTTCTGCTGTTTTATTTCCATCATAATAGAAATAAATAAATCAGATTCATATCTGCTAAATGAGTTATGATGAACAGAATTCGAAATAAAACATGAATCTCACTGGGAAAATTTTTTTAATTGTCTTTGAGTATCTTTCGTGGAATTCCTCGTTAAGTTCTAAACTCTTGGGCTCTCGGGAAACATTGGCACTTTTTTTTATCCTGAAATTATATAACACTTCGATGGATGCCAAATAGTTGATATTCCAACTTGGTGAAGTAGGATTATAGAATGTCAAGAATGTGGAAGGAATAAAAAACTTTTACGGATAAATAGGTGAAATGAATTTCAATGTGGTTTATATTTCCGAAATAGTATCAACTGAATTGAATAATTGATGAAACAGATAAATTCAACAAGATCAGTGATAATAGAATAATGACAGATAATTGATTCTTCTATGTATACTTTAGATTATCTAAAATTCAAGGAGCTCTCAACCAATGGAATTAAACATAATCAATTCCTCCTATTTAATTGGCAGATATTCGAGAATATTGATAAATAAAAAAATCAACACCAGTATTATGTCAGTCAGAGGTGGAATAAGAAAACGAATGGATAATGTTATGGGACTCTCTCTTTCTCATTATATACTTTTTTTTTTCTCTTTTCTTAACCAATTGAGTGGCAATGCGACTTTCAGGAAAAGTATTCTCATAGGTGCGATTTCAGCTCAGCTTGATACGCAAGATTGAATCATAGCCCGTTATGACGTGGCACACGATGTAATGCACTGCATATTCACGTCGAAAGAGATGTAAGAATTTCTGTTCGCGTAATATCTCAGTATGTTTGTGCATGTTAGGATAAACTTAGATATATTGACCAGTACCACACGCATTCAACTTCTTTAACTTGTCGCTGCATTGACCTGTAGCACAAACTTCCGTAGAAAGCGAATAGGTATTTACATACCTACCACAACCACAACGAGGGTAATTCGAAGTCGTTCAACTTGTCACATCACTTGTGAGATATTCATTGATAATTATTACAAATTATAAAAGACAATTACTTCTAGAGACTATTATTTATCTTGATCATTCTTATTTCTTGTCAATCTTAATCAATTCATTTAATTGATTAAGTGCATGAATTAATACTTCCATTTTTTGTTCATACTTTCTTTCGCCAAAATTCATTTGTCATGAGTGCATATGTTTAGTAAGAGTAGACCTCACGAATTTCTACTCACGAATTATTATTCTCTGTCATATTTTGTCCATGACTTTCCCTGTGTTTGCGTGAGTACTGCACGTGATATTATATTTCATTATAATAAGAAAAAAGAGAGCTAATATATCAACGAGTTCTTGTCTGACCCCACGAATCTCTTTACTTTTTACATATCCTCTGTTGTTTTTACTCTACATATTGTGATTATGCATCACTTATGCATTACTAAAGAATACTTTGAATTAAATGAATTTCGTGAAATTTTCTCTTTTTTATTGCATGGCTTATATGTGTACATATTTTTTCTTCTGTTAAATAGTGAATTCTGCAGTTGATGTTTCCGCATAAAGTTTGTATACACTTGGAACCAACTTTCATGAGGGTCAGACGACTTACGTCATATGTCAGTGTCTTGACATATGGAGTTTGCGACGATACTCATACAAGTTTTAAAATTTTCAAAAGTCAAATATGACGTGTACGAATAAAAGTATTTTTAATTATTTCCAAATAATATATAAATACATTTATTCTTTCATATAAATAATAGTTTATTATTATGATGAAAATCGATTATACGATATATATTTACTGGATATTACAAAAGTGAATGACTATTTATGCAATTGAATTCGATCGAACGTATAATAATGAGCTAAAGCATTGTCAATATGTTTCAATAAATTTTATTTCTATTGAATGAAAAATCAATGTTGCAATGCAGAGTAAATACAACAAAGGAGAGGAAATATATTATTGCGATTTTATCGGCTATAGTTACATAGTAATGTGCATAATGTTAACCTGGCGTAAATGGAAAAAAAAAACATTAAATGATTGTAGGTTATGATAAAAATGCTGAATTTCACGATATATTCAAAAGCAAAATCACAAAAGTGAAATGTATACATAAACACGCAACTACTTCATTGATAAATGATTGTTGTTTATTTTTCTACTCTAGAGAGTAGAAAATATATTAGAGAAAATTGATGCTATTGTTATTCTATATTTCTTTTTAACAAGCGGAAGGAAAGAATTGAATTTGAATTAATGCCTTGAAACTTTTTTTTTTATGATTTCATTCGTCTTCTTCTCTCACGTATTGTTTTGTTGTACTACGTGCACTCTCATCGCGCATACCACTGATTATGTTTGAAATTTGCAGTACTGCGAGGGATGATTGGCTGGGGCGTTGCGCTCCAACCTCCCCTGTATGCGCATATGCATTCACATCATTATGTGCAAGAATACACGTCGATACATCAAGAAAAGTTCGTGAGACTCTCTCTGAATTGGACTTTTAACTCTTGCACCAGCGCGAATGAAACTGCATATTTCTACCGTAATACTTTTTTTTTCTTCCATTCGCCAATTATTATTAATGTACCATCAATTTAATTGTAATTCTATGTACAGAATCGTTTATTCACGAGTTATTTAACAGCCATTAAGTAATTTCTCTATAGAGTAATGAATTCTATTTGAAATTGGAATTTTCGACTTGCAATTGTAACAGAGGTATAGAAAAAAAAATATCTTTATATTTCCGCATGTAAATTGTCATAATTTTACCGTTGATTTATTCATTTTGAATTTGTTCTTCTCTTTTTTCTGTTTTTTTTTCTTATTCAAAGGTCGTAATAAATCTTTTGACGCGCCTATGTTTTGGTCTGCAGAAATATTGAAAAATTCATCAAGGTAATGAATTGAATAAAATGGAAAATAAATAATGATGGGTGTGCATAAGTAACAAGAATTGTTTATGGTTGATTTTCTTCATAGATAACAAGTGAATAAATAATAGTTGTATACAAAATAATGTTAGGACTTTAGAGTTGGAATTATTATTTCAATGAATTCAACGCGCGATTTTTTTTTATTATCGCATATGGTGTATAAATGATCCTATTTTTCATATCAAGGCTTCAATATTTTTTATGTATTATGTCTTGTATTTAAAGTGAATACTAGATGCAGAGAAAAATAGTGGAAGTGAAGAGAAAATAAATAATGTGAATGTTGACAAGAAGTTTGTGGAATTTTTTGTCGAGCATTTGCGGTTGATCATTATCGGTGATTTATTCATGACAAAGTTGCATTTCAGGGGGGCATTCGCTCTCACAAAACCCCAGCGATACATAATTGTCATGAAATTTTTTTTGATATGAAAAGAAAAAAACAACAACCTTGATTTTTGCACACACACACTGTTATGGCTTGAATAAATTATTCTGTGAATGCTGATAGGAAAATTCAGTACTGTGAAATCTGATCTGAACGTTGTTACGTTTTTTATGAACCATTGATCCGAAATGAAAATAAAAATTATTTTTTCAATCAGGAAGGTCGTCTGTTATGCTTTACATGAGAGTCATTCAAGGACGACAATGTAAATTGATATGGATTCGACAGAGAGAACAAGATTCACAATGTTCTACTCCTGTCTTCTTAATTTTCTCATTTAATTAAAGAAGATGAAGAATAAATGAAAATTATTTCCATTGTAATAACTGTGAAAGGATGTTCTACTATTTAATTCACTCTAGAAAAGTTCTTCACTACAAACGAATTAATAACTCGTCAATTTGTTTCATACGATGCATAGATCATTATTTTTCCTCGAAGAGGCGGAGTATTTGGCAGAAATAAAAGTTTAATTACAATGGAACTGTTTAATTATTAATTTATTTATGTTTATCATCGCATGACCATGATTATTTCATGAACACACCGTAACTGGCTTTAATTCAGAGTATTCAATTCAGTCTTCTGTTACATCTAATTGCAAACGCATGGCAGGAAAAAAAAAACATTTGTCAATGAATGAAAATGACAATTTAAAAAGTATGTAAATTTTTCGAACTGCTTGTAATGACTTACCTATATACAAACGGACCGACTTCTTGGAGTTTTGGTTTCTCATTGAAATTCAAAAAATTGTCTGCATTCGTAACATTGAATATATAAACTTTGGTGAGCCTAACTACTCCAGGTTTTTGCCAATACTGGAATGAAAGGGAGCCATTCCATAACCTTAATTGCTAAAACAGCAAAATAAAAAGGAACCATCGAATTAACAATTGACAGTTAATAAATTTACTGCATGCATCTAATAACTTGTTTACATCATCACCCTGATCCCTCACAAGTGAAGGATAAATACACCTATTATAATATTTTAATAATAATTACTAAGGATATATTCCTATCATTAAATTCAACATTCATATTGAATACATTGAATAATGATATTAATTATGATGATAAAAATAAAACAATATAAATTATAATTATACATCAATGATGTTGATGTTTATTTATAAGTCGTTATACTTACTCTTAAAATAACGTAATCGACCCATGGAATACTGCTGAGTATAATACCGATGGCTAGAGCCAGCAGGCCGAACAGAATTGCAGCTACTCTACCTGAAAAAAATAAAAAGATTGAGAAATAGTAAATTAGAAATTTGTCATTGATAAATTCATATTATATAAATATAGTGAACTGAAATAAAAGTGCGAACTATTCATTTCTTCTTTTCTAAGTTACATTTTTATTGATATATATAAGTGAAGCGATTGAACCCCATGATTTTAATATATCCATCACTTTCATCATTATCCACATCATTGCACATGATGTATCTATTCTTCAAGCAAATTGTTAGGTAGTAGAACACTTTACTAACTGATAATTTCATTCTGTCAAGAGTTAGTCATGCACACGACTCTTGGAAATTATTTATTCCAACTCCAAAAATAAATTAATGTCATAAATGTATCGCAACTCGTTGAATATATATCTGAAGTCATGTTTTTATGATAGAAGTTTATTAATTTAGTAGCCGAGATATCCGATTTCATATTTTTAGTAATTAGAATTTTATTGTACATAAAAATTGATATTTCTCTTTATTGAATTGGCGGATGAATGCTGAGTACTTTTACTTATTTATAAAACGAATGTTGATTTCAGTATTCTGCTGTTACATTATACTGAACTATTACTGGTCTATATCCAATTACCATAATTGCAAATGATTCTGCCAAATCCCATGATATCAATAACAAAAATAGCAATAGAATCATTTATAATAATAGAAATATCCACTTAAGACTCTTTGGGACATATTTATTCATAGAAATTTTGGTTTCGTAGAAAATACGAAATAATCAGCATTAAATTTATTGTCTATTCCAATATGACGTGAAGAATACATAAAATTCATTCAATTCATTTTTCTTTCATGTTTACAATGTGAAGTTCTTTCAAAATGCCAATGGTCACAAATCAACCTGGCGATAGAAATAAAGAAAAAATTACTTACAGGGTCAGAAGGTTACAACAGGCATGTTGCAATATGGTATATACAATTGCACATACACACTCTTCTGTTGCTCATAACTTGGAGAGTAAAATAAAAAGGAAAAGGCATGAAACCATTACTGATATAAATATATATATATATATATTTATATATATATGTGAGTATTACAATATGTATTTTGATTTGAACACGTCAAACTGTGACTTGTAGAAATGAGTTTAATGAAATTCGAAACGTGTCCTTACATTATTTGAAAGATTGAGAAGAGTGAAAAAAAAAAGAAAAAGAAAGAAAAATAAGATGTCACACATGTTTCTGAGAGCTATTATAACGATGGAACACTCTGTGTACTTTACCTGTTCTTCTTTCTTTCTCTTGCGACAGCGCTTGAACTTTGAACGTGTCTACAATACGATGAATACGTTAGAACATAGGCATTGTGTGCATACACATATGTATAAGAAAAAAGAATAATGGAAGTGTCAGATAAGAAAGAATAATCATCCGACTAATAAAAATGAAAATGCTCTATTTTCTTCTCACGATTTTCTAATGACGTCTCTTTCACTTTTTTTTTATTCCAAATTGATTCGGAGATGTCATTAGTCAACGATCGAAATCTATGAATTCATCAATTTTTTTCAATCATTCAAAGTGTTAGATAGGAATGAATAATTAATAATTGAACAATTCTGATTTTGTTACCATAAAATTGTTTATTTTCTACTTCATATTCTTCTCTTGGTTGTCATCATTTTTATGGGTGTTATATCGTCGCGGAAGTGAATCAAAGGAATTTTCTAGCGTACAATTATTAAGACGTCTTCAATGATCGGAACGAAATTGCAATAATTTTCTCGGAACGTGCTGATAGATTGAAAAAGAAAAGAGACAACATCAAGAATATAAAATGGAATATGTATTTGTCTATACTTAAATCTACCTATAAATATTCTATTCATATCCAACATTCATCTTCGTGAATCGAATAAAATTCCGATACGTGACACGTTTCAGTATCCGGAAAATCGTTTCTATGTTGAGAAGAAGGAAGTGTTGTTACTACTTTGATAGAAAAATGTAATTATTTCATCTCTGGATGATGACATGAAAAAATTATAAACATGAAGTGGAATTAGATCAATTCAGTTGTAATAATTACAGAAGGAAAGTTGGATTGGAAAACGTAAGAGCTATGAGAAAGTCGTATTTGTGTAGTTATGGTGTTAATAGTTAGTGGCGAATATGACATGTGGATATTATTTATGGTCTTTGTGCACGAAGATTGAAATGTTTATCTGTGGGTTCTTTTCTATACAATGTATATAAAATATGAATATGTATGATACATTATTGATTTTTCCATTAGTGAAATGAACGTTTCATCTTTCTCCGATTTAATATCCATGTACAGTTGCATGAATGAATGCTATAATGACAATTACATTGAAATCTCTCGAGTGATCCATTTCCTCTGTCGTTTTTATCTACGTTTTAGTAAAGGATAAAAAATGGCTTGATTTCTTGTCCCAAAAAGTAAGGAGGTCACATTGAAAATTCAATGAGCGCGGGTAAAATTTAGCACAAAACTTGTTTGTCAGTTTGACAGCATATTATATATTCACATATATAAATGAATAACTGGGGTATAATGTCTGTAAAATCGGACGAGACGAATTGTGAGTACTACATTTATGTTTGTAAAACATATTGTTTTTTTTTCTTCACTAACAGTCGTTTAAAGATATTTTTTATACATTGTTTCACTATGTGTTTTATCAATAGAAGGATTTATATTTTAGTTTAGATGTACCATGTAGATGAATGTCTTTGAAAAATAAATTAACACATAAAACCCATTTGGACGGAATTATTCCGGCTCTATTTTGCATATATTTCCGATTTGACATCTTGAAGATGTGAAAAAAAATTTTGTTTGGTCGGATATTTTTTAACACAACATATTTCCGGATACGTTTTAGGAATTCAAATTGATTCTTATAATTTTATAATTGGTATACGATTTCATGAAATATGCATAGATTTTTTTTCATTCTGTTGCATTTATATTAGTCATGACATTTTAACGCATTGTTTATTGGATGCATTTTAGTTGGCGAATTCATATTTTTGTTTGGATGCACAGTAGTGATAATGATCATGAGAAATAAACTGGATTCCAACATAAATTTTGTTTCCTTAAAATGATTTCAATTTTAATTTATATGAGGACACTTCTCTAAAAAAAAATATCTTCAAACTTTGTCACGTTGTCTATATTTTTCCCTCATCCCATAAAGTCATCAATAAGAAAAAATAATACAGAGAATTTTTTTCCATATGGAAATTTGAACTGTCCACCTACATTGGAATGTTTATAACTTTGACACACGAAATTCTTCATCTTCCTCAACGCCTTTGCAATTGCTGAATGACAAACAAACTTTTATGACAGAGCATCGAAAGAAATAAAAAATCCTATTCACAACTGATATTTGCAAATGAATATTTATAAATTTCAATGTATTTAATTCCACGCTGATTTTCAATTTTCTGTGTCAATTCCTATTACCTTTAACTTCCCTTTCTCTCTTGGCTCATCTATTTCAACATTTTTCTCAATACTAGTTTAAAAGGGTTAAGTAGGCACTTGACTACAGTGCAGGAAGAATTTTCATTGAGATCTTGACCTGATCTTCAAAAGTCTTCACTGAGCAACTCAGAATGAGAAATCGAAAAGAAAGAAAATAAAATGAAAAAGAAACAATCAGGCCAATCACTTCTATCGCTTCATTGCATAAGTTGTATATCTCACACGCACAACGTCGTATACGCAGCACCCAACAGAGCTAAGATTCTACGAGACGTCGTTCATGTTACTGCAACTGTTGTACGAAGTCATTACATGACAGGAAAAATTGCGTAATTGCTGCCGTTGATCTCTCCTTTCATGTCCCATATGCCATTGGCAAATCATCGTCGTGTTCATTTCTTAATCCGGCAAATGAGAACTGAATTGACTGGTTAATTCTTCTCTTTCATATAGTAATTGTTGCCGCTGAATGAAGGAGACTAATATGAGAAAAAAGAGAAAGAGGAAAAGTTCATAACCAACACAATATAAAAAAAAAATGACTTTGGTATATACAAGACACAAACAATTTTTTATTCTGATTTTCAATAGAATTTACGTCTTGTATGTTTTTTTATCCAGTGAATATTTTTTTTTCTATTCAGCCGCATCAGCTTTTTTTTCGCATACCAGGTCGAAAGTTCCACACACATAAATAATGAAAAAAAAAAGGCGGAAAACAAATAGTGTGACTGTCATTATCGCTTGAAAGATAATAAAAAAAAATGATGAATGAGCGCAATTATACATTTAGCGTATAAAATAGAATGAAATGTTGTGCTCGAGTGCCATTGAAAATAATGGCTGGTCGAACATCGATAGCAATCTTTTGTATTGGTTGTCAGTCATGCCATTGACCTCACCTTCGTATTACAAATGAGATGGAGAATATTTTACTGTAACAACGGGAATTAAATCAACGGTTTTTACTTCTTTCATTTTCTATAACTTCGAGGTATTCAATAAATACTACTTCTCATCTACATATATCTCAAGTCCATCTTCCCATAGCTTTTGAGTTTTTTTTGCAACCAAATAATTACCCACACGTAAAAAAATTAAGAAAAATGGTTTTATACAATAATTACTGGTTGAATTATAAAAAAAAAAGTCTTTATATTACAAAGTACCAAAATTATGTACCAGAAGGGAATATAAAGGTAAAATGAAAGAATAACAGGATACTCTCAAGCAAAACGAAGATATACTTCCATCTGTTTTCCTTGATGAATAGTGAATTGAATTCCAAATAGAAATTCCTGCGGGAAAGAATGACGCGGAAATGTTTGCACATAGTTAAAGTAACATCCAAAGGAAAATGTTTAAAAGCTGATGTGAAATAAACGAAAGATGAAGGTGAATCCACCGCAAATAATAGTACCAAGACTCCTTGATAATGATGCTTCGTGGTATTACAAGAATAACACATAAGAAACAGAAAGCAGAGAAATAGCAAAATGGAGAGAGGAAAAATAAAAAATAAATAAAGGACTCACTTGGAATGAGTTAATTATCTTCAAGTGCCGTTACAATTGTGGTTTTTTAAATTGCATCACTGAACTCATGAAGACTTTGGATATATAAATATATCTATTTACCGATATTCTTTTTCAATATATGAATGAATATATATTCTTTATTATCATGTGACAAAAACACTTAACAGTTGTGAAGTAAATAATGAATTAATTCTTGATGATTATATGACATTAAGAGGTGAGAAGGAAATACGAAGAGAGTATAATATGATGGAAGTGTCAGGTGGAAGTAGTACACGGCCTCTAATTGACCTGGTTAAATGCAATGTATGTACATGGTGCAGTGTATCTTCGCATTTCTTTGTATATGAAGAAATAAATTTGCTGAGTACAGTAATATCTCCCTGTAAATATCTAACTCTTTTCTTGTCCAAAGTGTTCTTAAACTCCATTGGGGTAATCGATGTCAACTATTAACATTTTAGATTTGAGTCCTGTGTTGTATTAATTTTTATTTATCTCGACTGAGAAGTTTATTCAATAATATAATTAGACATAATTTCGTGTTTTTTTTCCCCATTCTCTACCCTAATTATTTTTTTGGGATAAAAGAAAGATGAACTTAAAGTAATGAATTAAAAAGACTCTTCAAAGAAGCAAGATGGTATAAAAACTTTTTTGTGTTCTTGTGAAGAAATAATTATAGAAGTAATTTTAATTGTTTAGCCTTCGGTGAAGTTGAATTAGAGCATTGCAGTTATGCGAATCGATTAGAAAGTTCTTTACTTTTAGTCTCTGAGCATTTCTGGTTATTGAGAACAGTTTGTTGCAGTCAGAAGAAGTTCACAAATGACATAGGTAAAGAGAGAAGCGTGCGGAGATAATTGTTTAGAGAATCCCAACCTGAAGGCAAAAATCTAATTGGCGTAAATACGATTGATAACTTTATATGAAGATGACAACTGGAAGATGAAGTTACATGAATTCGTTTTATTTATATAAAGCATCCCTATTGTACACAATTGGATATTACCTAGCAGTTGATTATTTAACGGATTGATTAAATAAAATAGAGAAAACAAGAAATTCACATCGAATTTATATTCATATTATTATGGATTATATATAAATATTATGTTTATTATATTGTTGACGACTTTTACAAAGTATTGTTTGGGTATTATAATCTCATAAAACAAAAGGTAAATAAAAATATTATTAGTGCTATATATTGAATTCATAAGTACGTATTATACACACACGAATAAAAATTTATGCGCAATAAAAATGCATTTATCAGTATGACCACAGTGAATAAATAAATATCTATTATAGGAAACCACTTTTCCTTCAATTTTATCGACAGTGAAAAAAGAATGAAAAAAATATTTCGCTCCACATTCGCCAGAGAATTATTTTGAAATAATAACTGCAAGGGTGATCATACAAAAATGTTGTCAGGGCCACACGTTATAAGCTCACGTGCACACACATATGTCTGCTCAATGTATGTGCTAATCGTTAAATTGCCCCCAAATGTTGCAATATGCGTCAATCAAACCATTGGAGTGAATGTCAATATCGCGCTGCACTCTACTTACTACCTTAATCGATTGCCCTTCCAATTTTATTTTTCTTGTTTCCCCCTGAACCAACAGGTAATTTCAAAGTCGCATTACATGGGCTGATCTATCGAGAAATGACTTGAGAAATTTGTTTTTTCGTCTCACTTATAACTTCGACTACGAATTCATTCAATATCTTTGCTATTTTATTTTCTAGAATGGTTATAATCATCAGTAGTGCAAAAATGCAATCAATAGATTGAAAAATTAATTGAGAAACATATTTGCAAAATGACTATTAACAAATCCCATAAATGTTTATTGAATATATAATTCATAATGAACTTATTATTACGTAAAATGAGTATGAATGACTTTGGTTAAGTTCGAATGTCTAAGAGATTTATATAAATAATTTATCAACGTTCAAAAATTTAGAAAGATATTATAAAATTATACAAAACATGTAAAACAAAGAGTTGATTTTAACAATAAATGTTGCATCCGTCTCCCTAGTTTTGCGATGTCGAAAAATAACAAAATTATTGAAACATTAAACGATCATGATAATATCGAACAAGAAATTACCTGTCAATTTATAATATTAACAAGATCACTTGAACTCTTACAACCAATTGCAATTTATGAGATTCATGTATATTTTATAAGTTCTTTGGGATACAATTTCACGCAAAGATATACTCGGAAATAAAGATTAAAGTAAAGCGTACCGCGCATTTCAAGGAGCGGGGAATCAAAGCGCACCTGATTTATATCATTGAAAAGGAAACAAAAAAAAAATCAGTCGCGTTCAATAGTTGGTCTTCCAGCTTGAACGAGAGGAATGCCAAGGAGTGAAAGTGATCTTAAAAATATCTTAGCGCCTGTACTATACGGGTGTACTTGACGTTTCTATACATGCATACATATATATATGTATATAAAATATTTATTAGCTGTATATACAGGTTTCATATGTGCCTTGAGAGAGGCGATCGCGACGGTGACAGTGTGGCTCTCTGAATAATAGTCCGCGATTTTGCAACTACGAGTAAAAATGTTTGGACAGCTGAGATTTTGTAACACAGCATCTGCAATGCACTTATGCGCAAGGCCAAATGCATTCCTCTACAATATTAGTGATGTATTTTCTCGATTTTCTTTACAATTTATTGTATACTCAAATCGTTTGTTTGAACTATACCTCTTTATATCTATCTGGTTATTTGGATTTATATTTTCTATCTATTTTTCTCGTTTGTTGGAATGTTTTTATATATTCATGTTTTTTCTCTTTCGATGCCCAATTTTATTATCCCACTTTCAACGAGTTGTATATTATTGAGTCCAAACGTGATGTATAATGTGAAAGATTGAATTAACATACCTGTTTGGGCAATGGCAAAATGACTTGTTCGTGTTGTACAATGTATACCAGATCGCAATGTTGTCTGAGACTTTTTTTATTTATCGAATGTTCGTGGGTAAAGTGAAAGATTTTTCAAGGTTAATGTCAAAAATATTTTCAGCTCTATAATTTTTTTGTGTGGTTGTTACTAATGGTAATATAATTATGTATGCACCATGAGTATTTAATCTTGGATTTACTGTCGTCGGTGGTCAGGTCTCCTAATTTTTTGTTCTGGATTTTTTATTACGTTATTCATAAACACAGGTGTGATGCATATTTCTTGTGAGTTGTTGTTGTTTTGTATTGGATTCCTGCATTTCTATATGTACTACTGACATTCATAAAATTGCGGGTTGAATTCTGAGGGTTTTTATTTGCATAAAGAGGTGAGAACATTACCCTAAGAAAAACCTCGACAAATATTTTGAATTTCACATTTCAATTCAACTTAAGAATTTTTTGTCTCCTTGAATTACTATCAGGACTTATCTATAGATCATTTTATAATATAATCAAATCAATAACGGTTTATTCTCTTCTCTCTCTTCGTTGACATTTGACAAATTAATTCACTTGTATAAGACACATCCGCCAATTTTTCATTTTATATTTATTAACGGTGTACAAAGAGTGACAGGACAGGTACAAATAATCAACGCGTTATGATAATATTTATATCAAAGAGATAAAACTTAGCGAATTGATTTGATTGATGAAAAAGTATTGTTACTTTTCTCTTCCCAAATGAATTTTATCAAAACTTGGCTTTCACATATCAAAACAAGAATTAATACACACGAAGGATAAGTAAATAAATGTACAAAGAATCGAATCCACCCAATTCAATGTGGTCATTTGGTTTTCTCGGTCAACTTATTACATCAATTACATCATGCACAAATCGTTAAGCCACCCGAAAAGTTGATCAGTGCAAAACATTACGAAATGTCTGTGAAGTTGCTTTCCCTCAGTATCTCGCCGTGATCGCGATGGGAGTCATACTCCTCTGAGAATGGGTCAAGGCTAATAATATTTGCAAGGAAGAGGGCGAGACAGTCGTTAATTTTTCTCTTTCTTTTTCTCTTTTTTTTTGCATATTACTTCAATGATAAATATGCAGACGAAGATTTCGACCTCAATACGATTATCTTAAAAAAATCTATTAATTGATCATTACAATAAATATAAATTTTTAATTTATGAAAAGAAAAATGGATGACATAAAAATTTTAGAATACTTTTCTCTTCGTGTTTATCTAACAATACACAATAATGAGACAAATAATTGCATAATAGATAAATTACTAAGCACGATGGTAATAACGATAATGCATTGGTTATATGAATTTATCTCCACTGATAATCTACTCTTACTGGAATGAAAGAGTCTAAGAATTCTTAGCACGCGCGGTGTTACTTATGATCGTGAGAAAAGAAAAAAAAAAGATTAAAATAATGCCACTGTATGTCAAGACATATACGGGGATTATTCATCGGGTAAATAAACATAGGTTATATCGTAATAATAGATAAAAGTCTATTCAATGTTGTACGTTTATCGATTTTACTCTATGAAATAATTGATCATCAACTCAGATGGAATATATAAAGGAAAATAATAATGTTAATTTGATGTGACTGAAATAGAAGGAACTTTCTACATTTTGTTGCATATTGCTCTGGAAATTTATATTTGCACTTGTCAGGTCGTCTAGTTTTTTATTTTAATTTTTTTTATTCCATTCGTTATAAGGTAAAATAATGTCATACGAATTTTTCTACTCATGATAGTTTCAATTTTTCTATTGCTAATGAGTGATAAAATGTATAATATTCACTACTTACTGTGTCTGAATTTTCCTTTTTTCGATAGAATCATATTGATGGGTCTTGGCACCCGGTCTCTACACATATTTTCTCCATCCCTCTTCCGGTTTACTCCAAACAATGCATTTGTTCCAACTTTCATGTATTGTCTGCCCATCACTTTGGGCGAATCCACCCCAAACCATGACGTTATGAACTTCATATTGGTTGGTTTTTATCTTAATTGCCACTCACGAAGTAGGAAAATTGAATATTTAAAAATATATTTTGACAAGTGATGGAAACCCACCCGTCCGCCCGAATCAATTGCAAATAATGTAGAGTTCGAATTAATTCAAAATCACAATTATAAATTTACAATCAGTTAATAAAACCGCGAATTGACTCGAATTATTATGTCGTTTCAATCATAAACTAATTTTTATTTAGTTGTTTTTAGATTTGTGAAATTAATGCAATTATTGCTATTAAGTATGTCTTCATTCAACTGTTGATTGTTGTCACTGTGGCGTCGCGCGCTTATAATATTACGTTTATATTGTTGCAACAATTCGTCCGTATTGCCAGTTGTATTCTCCATGTCACCTTTACCAACATTGTTTTATAACACTATTAGGGGAGCTCACGTTGGTATGTTGCGGAAAAAAAAAGATTTCTTTTTCTCTATACAAATTTAATTTCCTCTTTCACGTGCATCACAGCATTCTTCCTTTCTGTAGTATGTTTCGTATTTTTTTATTTATCTTCCGGACAAAACAGTGTGGCGTAATGCAATCAGTTCATATTTAGTCTTTCCTGAATTGCGTGTGTTTAACGTAGCACGATTGAAATTTTGAATTTGATTTGTATGTCAACTGAATCCTCCAATTTTTTTCGCTGGTGGTTCTACTGTCGATGACAAATAAATTTTTCCTATCACTTTTCGTTATCACGGCAATCTAGAACATGAAAATTACAAAAATATTTTTAGTTTCAATGATTGAGAGAATTTGTTGAATGAATCAATTCCATTCAATGAAGTGATTAATAATTGTTAATCAAATAAGAGAATGTAGAAAAGTAATTCCGTCATCAAATGCATTCCAGTGATGTCAATAGAAAAAAAAAAGAATAATGAACAAATTTTACACCATGAAGAATCATTTATGAATTCACTTAATGATATATTGATGAAAATTTTAATACACAACTGTATTTTACAGTTAATTTTCATATTCGTTCTTTTTCTGCTCTATCCACCAGGAATTATTTTTTTCTAACATATAAAATTATTCGATACAAGAGCGACGATGCAACTTCGTCTATCAATGTAAAAAACGATACAGATTGACAGTGAGTATCGATATTACGTAGAAAAATAATTTTCATGTCATTATTCATGTTATAACATGTATTATTTGCGTACTTGTGATTCGAAGAATTAATTAACAAGTAAAATATATGAATATAAATATACAAATATGTGAATATTCATATGTTCATATTTCATATTTATTTTTTTTCCAAATTAATTTAATTCATCGACTTTTCACTGATATTTCCGCAATCAATGAGTTATTCAATTGTTATATTACCATGACATACAATTACATGAGTTTTATCCAATATCACTTGCGACTAATTAATTATCAGTTATTTTTGTACTTTCTCTAGAATCAACAACTCATAAACATTGTGCACAAATTCTTGAAGTATATTCTGAATAATCAATACAATAAGAGCGATAAAAATGTCATTTTCATTGTCATGAATGTACTCATATAACGAATCAAATAAAAAAATCATTATCGCCAATGGAAAGGACATTAAAAGTTATTAGCGAACAAATTTAACTACTGAATGATGCAACCTAATATGCAATAACCAACAATTTATTTTTATCCGTGCAGGCTTTTCATTGTCGACAATAACATTGCAATAAACTAATGAACATTGTAAAATGATTTCATTGATCACACGTGTACGTTCATTGAATGAAATAATAAAAAGAAAGGGAGGAAAAGACGAAGGAAAAATAGTGAACATTGTTTCATGTCATCAATTCATAAAGAAAAAAAATTGTATAATTATTTATGTTTTTCTTTCCCAGATACTACATCGTGCGTTATTATAGTAGCAATATAGATCGTCTGTGACGAGCCGGTCATTGCCTGTGTAATAGTTGTCTTGCATGCTATCCAACTGACAAGAATCCTAACGAAACTTTAGCGTGCACGCTTCTTCATGGTGAATAACTCTATCCCCGTTATTGTTTACCGGTTTCACTATATATTATTGTCATCTATTCATTCGTAGGCTCATTTTACTATGAGCATGCGACATATATTAGCAATTGCGTATAATATATGACAAATAAATATTCTTAATTAATTTTTATGGATGATTATTCTCAAGGGAAATACTTTGTTAATTTCTGGAATTTTCCTATTATACTAAAATTATATATAAAATGTTTTCAATATTGTATTCTCCAATTTTTTTATCCGCTATTGACGAGCAACACAATGAAGTATCACTAACATCGATGAAGCTCTTCCTTCTCATCTTTACCAATAATCATCCACAAACATGTTTATTGCCTTATATATCTCGATCCGATCGAGTGAAACACATTTGATCATTTATCAACATAATAAATATTCAAGAGAAAAGGAAAATACAAAAAATTCGAGATGAATTTTGGTTTAATCTTCCATCCAATTCATCTATAAAATATTTATCGCGTGGGATTTTATGAAGAGTCGACTCACTTAAAAAAAGAAAAAAAGCGTCCTTGAAGTATACCCGCGGATATAATTTGGGAATCCCGCACGTGAGTAACCAAAAAAATAAATGTGAATAAAAGAGAAACAGAAGGAAAAAATTGAAACTGATGCAATATGATTTCTGGAGGAAAGTGATAAATTTTTAATGGGAAAAATGTTTGTCTTGATAATTTTATACGACAATAAAAAAAGAAATTATATCGGCATTAGTTTATGGGCCTTACATAAGACAATGTTGAGAGTCGGTAAAACGCGTTGCTTCTTATAGAGCGTTCCACTGGCGCGAGTTCGTTAACAGCTCAACAAGATTCAATCCGTCTTTATGTAACCTACCAAGCGCTCTGCTCAGCGGTCAACATATAATATAATATATCGGTATGCACACACATATATGCGTATACCACATTTCATCTGTATAAAATGAGATCCCAAGTTTCTCTCTGTATAACGGAAAGCTCCGTCTATATAAACATATTTATACACGAGCAAAAGAGATAAATCGGTATACAAATCGATATAAGACTGAGTGAGCTACCTATGCGGTGTACACTCTACACTCATTTACACGCGCACCGGTCATCAACACCATCGCTATGGTACGAAACAATTAGTCACGCATCTTTCCTGATTATCAACTACCACCGTTTATTTCCCATAGGGAATTTATTCACAGAAAAATAAAGGTGAGATTGAAAAATATTATTTAATTCAATTTTCTTGCTGTTTGTATGCTGGAGTTGAATTTAATATTATGTTTTGTTGGATAAGAGCAATGTCTTCAGACATCAATTACTATCATCTCAAGAAGGGAATAATTTTCTTTGGATTTTTAAAAATGAAGTGACCATTGGAGGAATGTCAAATTATTTTACTAAAACTTGGGGAAATTAAAAGAAATGCAACTCAATGATTTTCGTGGGATAATGCAAAGCAATTAAACAATTAAACGATTTTTGGTAGATTATTCACTTGATTTTTTAGAATATCTGCCAACATATCCAACTTCAGTATAACAAACATAATTTATCATATTCATCCAATGAATTTTCGAACTTGAACACTGACCTTACAGTCACTATATGGACTTGTACACATAAAAACTAAAATATAAAACTTACATTACAGTACTATAACAAAATATTAATAACTATTACAAATGATTGAACTGTTTGTACACCGCACACGTCACAATTTACTTTGTGATTCACCACAATAAATAAATCAAAGTAAAAAATTCCAATACAATATTTGTTTCGATTTAATTTCTTCTAACAAAAAATGAAAAGAAAATAATTTTTAATAGGCCATTTAAATTTATCTTTGGATAAATCAATCCACAGATGAGATTGATGAGGTGCGTGCGCGCGCGGTGGACCACAGTGTGGCAGATACACCGGGTTGCAATCACTGACGGTGGCCGAACAAACGTCAGGTTACTTTGCCGACTCGCCACCTATACCCATGAGTGGTAGGGAATGACCGATGTAAGCCATACACGAGCGATGAACGTATACAATCGAAGTGAGAGCAAGTGAGTGGTCAGAAAATCGGAGTGAAAGAGACAAAATGAAAAAGAAAGAAGTAACAAACGTTGTCATACCCTCCTCATTCATATTTACTTAAAATATTTACAAAAACATAAATAAATATTTATGTTTATAAATATCTTTTCTCATACCTCTTCCAATTTGTATATTTTTTTTTAAATTTCATACGTGTCTTTGGCGATAACATTCTCTAAACATAATAACAGAGAATAAGAATTACAATACAATAAAAAAATACAAAAGATAAATAAAATCAAAATTATAACATCAAGCATGAAATAAAAATTACACAAAAGAGTTGACATTAATTCAGCTTCGTGTTCTTCAAGACATTATTTTTCGCGGACATTCTGATTATGATATTTTAACGAGGATAATTTCCTTTGTCATAAGAAAGGTCATAGACATCAATTGTCAACATCAACTTTGAAGAAAAAAAATGTATATTCGAATAAACTTTATTGATTCTTTACATGAATCCAATTAATTTTCTTTTGTACTTATACCAATGGTTCAATATACAGGAAACTCATACAAGAGTGATAGATAATTATCCGAGTGTACTTTCTGCTTTGCATTCGATCGAGTATATTATGCAATTTAAATAGCAAAATATGTATGTTTGTGATCGCCGAATGCTATTTTACTGTATGTACATATGTTTGTATATATGTAGACATACTGCATATGTGCAATGATGCTGGTTTACGCGCGTATTACTAAGATATATTAGAACAAGTATTGGAGTTCGTTGCTTTGGGCCAATATAAACGAGAGAGACAAGGTCTGCAATAACATCCTGTTGCTAAATTCTCGGATATATATATATTCACTTTATTCCAAGGCTGAAAGAATACATATTGCACATATTATAGTAATATATATGAGTATATGTGGTTGTATCGATCAATAATTTTATAGTGTAGGCAATTTAGCCATTGCCCTACATTTTTTTATTTCATCAAGCAACACCACTTTTATAACACGTTCTAATCATGATCAAGTGCGTCGGCTTAAAAAGAAGCAAATCCATCTAACGTTGTGAATGTAATGGATTTTTGTTTATATTTATTCAGGGTAAATGTGGAATTTATAAGACAATTGGAGTATAGAGTATTGAATTTGCATATTTTGAAAGTATATCGAATATACTCTTGGAATCGAATCTACCTAAATTTAATGATGAATTTTAGTTGTCGGAGATGTGCAACTTTCTTTGAAGTTGATGGAGTAGGATTTCATGCCACTTTCTTCAGAACTGGTTGTCATGAATAATCGTCACTAGAGATAATGAAAGGAGTCAAGAAGAGTCACATTATATATGACTGTATTATCAACCGGAATCCACCGTGAGTGAAACTAATTTTGTATCTTATTATTAAAAAAGATTGCATTGGGATATAAATGGATTTTTATTTTTGGGTGTTATTTTTTTGGAATAGTGCGAAAAATTACCTGTCAATTGATTGTTTGATTCGGACGATTTCTAGTTTTTTGTTGAAGATGTAGAAATTTTTAGCTGAGATTGGCATTTTTGGGACAATTTTAATTGGCAATTTTTTAGTGGTGGTAAAACATTCATCAACTATTTCTAGGTCGAATTTGAGAGTTACAACAGTTAAAGTTTTACTCAGTAATGTATTGATAATTCAACGATTGACGTGAATCAATAGCTTACCATTTTGTTCAGTTTTTAAATAAAAATTTACATAAATGTCCATACATACTAAATAGCCGTTTAGTACATTACTTGGTTTGGTATTGGTTCTCATCCACCAAAGTCTGGTGAGGTTCTATATCTCGTAAACAATGCGAGATATAGAACCTCACATATTGCAAACAGTTGAACTAAAGATTTTTTTAATTTCGTATACAAATAAATAATTGACCAAATCCACTGACATTTTCATGATGACGAGAAGACAAATTTTTTTGGGGAAGTAGCTCGCAACTTGCATAAATAATGAGATTTTAATATCGTTAAGACCACGTCAACATTGATATACAGTACATCCACATAGCCGAGACTCGCATTGAAATCACTGAGGAGTCTTTCAACTCAATTCGGAAAAAAAAAAAAAAATGGTAAAAAAATCTCGTAGTTTTTTTCTTTATATTTTTGAATCTCAATGCTTTTTTAATGAATAAACCTGACCCGAATGAGCGTGAATTCATGGATGTGATTATTCATATGTGAAAAATAATAAAAAGAAAAGAAAAAACTTGGAAAAAAACCTGAATTAAATTGGTATATGAAAGTCAAGCAATATAATTTCGTGTATCTTGCGCGTGAAACCAAAATTAATTTATACATATTTATATATCTAAATTACCCACCGTTTGATGTTTCATTACTTAATTAATCCTCATATATTCGTCATCGAATAATATTCAATAGAGCAATTCTCAGAAGAACATAATAAATGATTATTATATTTGATAATTAACATTTCTTGTGAATATTACTTACATTTAATCATAGTAGAAGTTTCCAAACAGCAATAAAATACAATTGTCTTACAATTTTACACGTATTACCGTCTAGTATTCATTATTATTTCGTGCTTTAAATGTGACACATTAACGTGAAAAGAAAAATACCGAAAAAAAAGTCCAGCCACAGATGAATTTGTTCACTTGCACAAGAGCAACTCAAAAAAAAAAAAAAATACGTTATGAGTTTTCTAGTTTCTTAATTTCAATTTTGTAACACCGCATTTAATATATACGTATATGCATTCACTTTCTCGACTGAACAATTAGGCAAATAAAGCCGTTGCAACATTGAACGAAGCGAAGTGGCGAAAAAATACTTCAATGAATTAAATTAATTGCGACTGATTGAAAACAGAAAAAAAAACACGTTTATATGAAAATTTGTACGGTAATTCAGTCTTGTATCGTTAACCAAATGAATAGGCATAATCTCAATAAATTAATTTTGAATGATAAAATTCTGAAAATTGTTTCAAATCAATTTGCTATTTGTTCTTAGAATCAACAAATCGAACAGATAATCGAAAAGAAAAAAGAATACGCGCACCTTTGTTACTTCCGTAAGGGATAGCGTGCAAATGAATCGGTCCATGGACGTGTGTTCGCCTATAAACGAGCGTTTCTTCGACCACATGGACGTCATCCAGCAATAAAAAAAAAGAGGAAGAAGAAAAATCGAGAAGTGAATAAAGGCCACCTTCTATCATAACAAGAAGTGATGAAGACTATTGGCATAGCCAACTTTACAGCAGGTTTCAGACACCAGTTCGAACTAATATTGGCATCATCACTTCTACTTTAAGAATTGAGCAAAAAAGAAGATAAAACGTCTTAGACTTTTGAACCGTTTCAATTTCTACTTCTTTTCTTCTCATTTCATGCATGCAAACATGTGCGATAAATATATTTAACTGTATCATATTTGAAAAAATTGGTGTAGAATTTTTATTGTCGGAACTAAATTCAATTCAGGAAAATAATTATCATGTCAGGTGAACAATCCTGGAAGAATGTTGCATGCACAAGAGTGCACTAACCTTATATCCATTCGGGTAAATGACATTTTTTGGTATTTCGCATGATGAGGGTCATAAAATTTTTTAGAAGATGCCTCCAAGTGTACTATATCGAAGGGTAAAAGGATGATGACAAGGAAAATGATAAAAAATTGTCGTAAATTGAAGGAACAAAAACACGAATTTTTTCAATTCATAAAAAAATTAACACTTAATACAGAATTATTATTTTTTTCCCATATCCTTTTTGTTTTCCTTTTCTTCATATTCACGTTATGTTGCTTTTTGAATGAACGTCATTGACGTGAAATGCCTGATGCATTGACCTGCCAACCATGACCTTGATCCTTCTGTTTGGAGCACACGAGAATCTCCACTAGACGATTGAACTTTCAGCCTATTATTTCACCGTTAGGGTTCTCGTCCTGGGTCAACTTTTGTATTCTATTCTCCATAGTTTATATTCATTGCGGCAATATATGCGACTATGCATGTGAGCATATATGAAGTTCTTGGGTTTTTATCAGCAGTGAATAGAAAATTTATGATCCGACTTTACAGATATTAATATGTAATAAGATTGTATAATATTGCGTGATTTGTTGAATTTTTATGTAATATCTTCTACCGAAGGCTGCATTTGTTATTTATTTTTGTTTTTTTCTCCTTTATCTCATATATGTCACACACACTGATGATTTTTTTTTTTTTTAATGTACATATGTGTGCGCAAATGCAACTG
Organism: Meteorus cinctellus; assembly: GCA_030523045.1. Taxonomy (NCBI): domain Eukaryota; kingdom Metazoa; phylum Arthropoda; class Insecta; order Hymenoptera; family Braconidae; genus Meteorus; species Meteorus cinctellus. Next base: position 86,478 of record JAPYZF010000146.1, read on the forward strand.
CAATTTTTTTCCCAATACTCGTGAGATTGAAAATTTTTCTCCTCGTGTACAGACACATTTTTTTTGCAATATTTATTCATTCATATATGATAGTGATAAGAATATGAAATTGACTGGATTAAGCCGATCATTCCATTTGCAATATGTCTGCGCTGTTACGTATTTACTTACGTTGACAGAGAATCGAGGAGAAAAAAATTATGTGACTAGCATAAATTGTCAAGTGGTGTCATAGAGTAACAATTCTATTCTCATTTGTCGTCATGCCAATTATTGATTCAACAAGTAAAAAATATGAATATGTTTTACAAGTTGTTTTTTGACCAATAAGTAGATCCAAAATTTGTTGTCGTTTAATAAATTATCAGCGTGCTGTTGATAAAAAATTGAAGACAAAGCAACTGTGGTATACATGAATCGTCAGATGATGTCATGGAACCGGCGTTCTGTATCCTGGAAGAAATTTTTATGAAAAAAACACATTTGGATGACACTCAAACGGATATATATATCTTTCCAGTTTGTGAATTTACTATATATATTTCCACTTACAGCAATAAAAAAAATTATGCAGCAAGCATGAATTGTCGTTTAGAGCTATGGAGCAACAATTCTATTTGCTTTTATTCTGATCTCTGAATTGAAAAATACAAAAATTGATACGGGGAAAATACGAAATTTATCTTTTTATTATTCTCAATGTGAATTGGATTGATAAATTCATTTTGTTTAGAATTATTAGGCGGTTTTCGGGATTGTGATGTTGACAAAATAACAGATTGGGTTGATTAAAAATTTTCCTTCATTTCTTAAAGCTATTTTTTCCTTAATTGAATCCCACACTGGTGTACGTGCTATTTGCCTCGTTCATCCTCTACCATATATATACAAATTTGTGTTCATTTCTCTATTCAGTACGATTAGATTTACAGCCGATCATATGATATAGCGCGTCTTCGTCACACAATCGAGAGTTGAAAATATGCAAAAACGACTACAACGTGAATAGGCTTGGGAATATAATTCCAAAGAAGATATACAGAAATTAATTTGAGTTTATCTTGTATTGGTATAGCAAAACGGGTCACACAATCATCGGGCCTTTCACCATAAACAATGTATTCATTCTACTTTAATACAAGTTCACAAAGTGCCGTAGGGCCTGAAGCCCCTCAATAAATCCATGAACTCATATGTTTCAATATATATTGAGTTAAGATATTAAAAAAAATAATTCTGGAGAATTATTACTGAACTTTTTTCACAAATACCATGAACATTATTCAAATGAACTCGGGAATTAATCGGAACATAATCCTCTAAGACAGTCCAGTTAGAAGATATAGAAAAAAAAGCTATGAAATTCCTTGATTGTGACTACACTACGAAGTGATAATATATTGAAATGAACTGGAATATATTCATGTAAGTAAAATGATCCACTCTCGCTCGTAGAGATATGGAAATAATGCCATTGCCTTACGTCAGGTGAGTTTATCCCTGCGAATATAACAGTTACTTGGCCCCATTATTTTACCATTTATACACATCAACATACATATAGATATTCGTTACTTTCCATCGGTATTTCTTTCATGATATGTCCGCCACGAATTCACATGTATCGTTCTTATCAAGAAGATAACCAAACAGATATTCAAATAAACTCTTAATACAAGTTGAACATCATCAGAAATATTTTACACAAACACTTTGTTTATGTTCCGGTATTGTCTCCTTTTATTTTTCTCACAATCAAATTTAATTTATTTTATATCACACTACTATAACTCAATATTTTGTTTTTCCTTCTTCTCTATCTCGACTACTGAGAATTGTGATCAATATGTTATTGTTGTTGGGTTTATCCCGCTTTAGGAAGTATCATTGAATTTATATTTGTACGCGTATTCATGGAGATGGTTTGAATGGGTTAGTAGCACCGATTTATTTTACGTGCCCGGTTTCTTGGAAAGAGACAAAAAAAATTTTTGTCAGATTAGTTGACCTATGATTGTGATGTCAATAAAACTATCGTTATTTCGAAACTCACGTCATATTTAACCAGCGTATATTTGACAGACACAAGTTGAATATGCCATAAAACACGTTTATGTCATTACTTGTATGTGATGGATATTAATTTCACATCTTTGGTAATGATGCAGAGTATTAGAGTCCATTGGAAGTTTCATTTGATTAATTAGAACATCTTTGTTTCCTTTGATATTTTCTGAAGTCAGAAAAATTGTCACACACCTTGTAGATCTCAGGTTTTCATCTCTCTATTCAATGTATTTGTCTACCTGTTTATTTATTCAATATAAAAAAATGTATTCAATACAAAGAAAATAACATCAGAACTAGTATTCCTATTTTATCTCTATAATGAATTAAATCATCGAGGGTACGATAAATTGTTATTTTTTATTTGATTTAGTTTCTGGTCTGGCAAGAAATACAGGTGTGATGAAGAGTGTATAAGACACCAAGACTATCACCTATCAAAATTTTGTTTTCCTCATAGACGCAGGTAAATAAATACAATCTATCCATTCTACAGAATGAAGAATTGAATTTTATTGAAAAAATTGCTGCCAAACCAACACAAAATCACTTTTATTTACAGTTTTAAATTCATAAACCAGACACTAGACTAGATTAATCAAATTTTGTCTTTGTATTTAATTTTTTCTTCGCATTTACAATTGTTCAATTGTCAGAGTATCATTAATTATCGCATTTACACATTGGAATGAACGAAAAAATGACCTTGTGGAGTTCGGTCCACAAAGTTCAAATGAATTTATCGTGACTGGATATTCTGTGATAAAAGAGTTGTAGCACGTGGCATATAATCTAAAACTCGGGAAAATACCCAAATTTATTCTTACGTCGACAACGAAAAAAATAAAAAGAAAGAAAAAGAATAAATAGACAATATAACACAAATGTTCTTTAAGTGTTGCAGCATATTTCAAGTCTTGACAGGTGTCTAAATCATATCAATAACGTCATTCGTAGCACGAGAGACAAAGACCTACACATGACGTCAATTCAATGTAGCCGCCATAAATTTTCGGTGTTCAATTCTATTAGCACATCCATATTCGTTAATATCACTAAATGACTGTTACGTTAATCCATGGACATGGGTCTTTGTTGGGAACTTAGGAAAATGACAGATTTTCATCAGTTCTCCATTGTAAAAATATTTTGTTTATTCTTGGTCTATTTTTAGATTTGTTTATTAGTCCTTCTATGTATTCTGTGTGTAATAATTGGACAGAGCAAACTTAATAGCTTAATTGTTACAGCATTGAGGGACACAGGGTTGGATAATGAACATAGAAGAGAATGGTGGAGGTAAAAAATGTTCTCATTTCTCAACAAACGTATTAACTTGAAACCACAAAAAAAACCACCATTAAATCTTCATGTATTCATGAAAGATTGTAGATAATTTACATATGAATTGAATGGAGTTTGTTTGACTTCAATCGATCAATTTGTTTTTGAGATATCATCGGAGGTCGAAAAACATGTTTGAAGTAGTTGATATTTGACGTTTGACAATGATTCATTAACCATCATGATTCTCGTGTTTTCCAGTGTCTCAATGTAATTCTCTGTTGTACAAAATCAAAAGAAATATAAAGTGAAGAAACGAATAGTCCCAAGTCTGCTTAGTCATCGTAGGTAATCGTGTAGGAAGTCACAATTGAAGTGACTTCCGGTATTCTTCAGTCAAAAATGATTCTACTGACGTGTAGAATCATCAAAAATGTTCCTATATATTCTCAACCGTACTGATAACCATCTTACTTATGTTAAAACTGACGTCAGTCAATATTTGAATTAGAATTTCTGAAAAACCCTCCAACCTGTCCTAACAACGTCATTACATCCATGTAAATGCATGAACTAAGAGGAATAATTAGCAATACACCGAATTTTTTATCTACCAAGTGTGTTCATGTTTACATCAACTTGTTTTTATCATTTTCTTATGAACTCATACGTAGATCTTTGCAAATGATAATTCACTATTTGTTGCGACGGATTTTTTTGTGTTATATTTATTCATCTATTTATGACGTGTTGTTGACATGTAATTAATGTATATTGTCGTCAAGTAAATGATGCCAAGTGCCTTGACGTATGTTTTGCAAAACATGTTGGCGATGGTGAAAAAAAATACATGTGCATCTAGATTTCTTCTATTATATCATCTAACATCATATTCAACTTTTTTCTTCTTCCTCTATAGAGAAGCCGTTAAACACAGTAATTTTGATGTGATAGAAGCTATTGGGATGCCTACTCAGAGAAGTAAGTGTTGCTTTAGAAAATACAGTGGAAAATTAAGAAAAAAAAAACAGTTAAGCTCATTAATGTAATGAATTTATAGAAATTAAGTATTTGATTTTTTTATTCATTCCCTTGAGCTCATTTTGTAACTTAAAAACTGTTTAATCATCAGTGGTGTCATTGAATACACTGCAAATCATTATTTTAATGTTTTCTTGGAATTGGCAATATCTAATTCTTGAAAAATTCCCTCATGCGATGTTGCAACAAAACTGTGTCACAATCTTTATAATTTTCAAGATTCAATGAATAAAAAATTATTTATGATTCGTAATTGTACGTTAAAATCCATAGACAAAAAATATAGTAACGTCATTATTGATCTTTGATATCAACTCCAAAGATGTTTCCGGCTCGATTGATGCATGATAGTAGAGTTTACATTAATCAAATATGAATGCATTGACAGCGGTGTTATTTTCCATTCTGGAAGATTAATAAATTTCATCTTGTAAGATTCTAATGAAACTTGTGTGACAATCGCATATATATATATATATATATATTTGAACGTCATTGCACAAAAATAAAGCAGCAAAAAATTGATTATGTCACTCAATTTATTAAAAAAAAAAAACAAATGATACATGTACAATTGCGCGTCCAATAAAATTATGTAGAATTTATTGAAAAATAAAAAAAAATCCAAGTTCACTGAGAAATAAATATTAAACATACATAATGTGAGATATTCAATTTAATTAGCAGTGTCAACTATTCATAATAAATCAACACTGTAATTCTTTTTCATTTTTCATTCTTTTTATCTGTCTATGTCATTCTGCATTTTTCATCCATTTTCATTGACAAAGAAAATACTTAATGAATAACATACCATATAAAAAAGCTTGATATCAATGCTAAGTCATGTTGAAGTAGTCGAGGATTCCCAAAAGTAAACACACATTGATGTATGCGTCTTTAATAGCGATATACAGAACCACAAATAATTAAATGGACCAATGTTGTTTAGTAACGAACGCTTTAGTATCTGTAGATGCATTACACGATATTAATAGATGGAAATTCGGATTCTGATTATACAAATTTGAGAATCCTTGGAGGTCTTCCAGATTCGAGCCAATAAATTTGATGGTTTTTAAGTGATGTGATACAGTTTTTCGAAAACCAGTTGATCGATTGACTCTGAATAAATTTGCTTGTAGCAATTCATTCATTTTGTATCACCTAAAGTAGGATACAATCAAATGCATTGATAGTCTGAAATTAAAATTTGTTTTATTTGCATTATGATATTTTGAACGATAGTGAAATGATAATAACCGTCACTCTACTGCCACCTACAGGTAAATTGCACTAACATATATATGGAAAATTTACAGGTGAGAATATGAATTAATAGTTGGCACAGTAGAATTCTATACATAACAACGCAGAAAATATAATTTGAATATTCATAGAATATTTTACATTACATATCATCGTAGACTCATAAATTTTCAATGACATTCACTTTTATAAATGAAGTTCTGTATAATACTTGAAAAAAAAAATTCAGGTACAAAATATTCCGTAATTTTATATGTCGTAAGATGATACTTTGCTGATATATTAATTCAATTTGAATATATAGTATATGTCTAACAAGCTTTCATACTAAAGGTGTGAGTTCTTCATGCTAATTCGACATCAATGCCATTTAAAGGCCACATGAGCGATAACAAGATAAATGCTTGCGGTTGCTGTTGTACTGATCATAATTGGGAATCCCACTCTGTATAAAACAAGATTTCATGTATTATTGAATCAATTTTACAAACAAAATTGCTTAATTGTTCGTATTACTGTGAAAATGATGTTGATGAATGTTAGGTTAATTCTTTTGAAAGAGAGTTATACATTACCTAAAAAATTTCATGAAGGAGAATGAGTATCCATGCTGCTCGGCCACTCCAGCACATACAACATTGGCAGTTGCTCCTATTAACGTTGCATTACCTGTTTAGGAAAAATACTTATATGTGAATATAATAAAATAATTGAATAGCTCATTTTTCATTGTCTGTATAATAAAATTATCTTACCCCCCAAGCAGGCACCAAAAGTCAAAGCCCAAATTAAAGGTGGAAGTGGTAAATTGAGTCCATCTTTTTTTGATAAATTTGTTGTTATTCTTATCATCATCGTTGCTATTGGAACATTATCAATAAATGCACTGGTGAATGCCGAAACCCAGAGAATCAAAAGAATTGCGACTGCGAGTCTAGACTCTTCATTTACTGACAAGATGATCCACTCTGTCTGTTTGCCGACCCATGCGATTAGGCCCATTTTCGAAAGTGCCTGTACAAATTAATGAATATTCAATAACATTTACCTGGTTTATTTTTTCCTCTGATACTTCCGAGTAAATATTGAAATAGTGTAAAAAACGTTGATTATTTGCGTTTCATGTAGTTTCTTTTTCTTTCTTTGATTCACCAACCTCCATGAGTACAAACAGCGCAGCAAAAAATATCAATGTGCTCCACTCAACACGTGCTAAAATTCCATCCAAGTCTTTGGTATCAGCAAGAACAAGTAGAAGAAGAACACCGAGTAACGCTGTCCAACCCAACGATAAATTTAAACTGGGCAAATTATGAATAAAAAATAGTATTATAACAAATAGCAGCGCAATACTGCTTTTCAACAATAACCATTTGTCCCTTATAGGATACTGAAATAACATGTAAAAAGAACTTCATGTTACATTTTCATATTGAAAGAGGATTAATTTACAATTGAATTGATATGCATTACCTTTTCTCGCAGTTCTTCAAGTGTATTTTCATATTTTTCTAATGCAACACTGCCAATGAGTAGCTTTCTCTTTAACTCATACGTTAACTTATGGACCTTTTTCATCAATGTTTCGCGCACCATATTTTCATCTTTACTGTACGCGGACAATCTATCAGCAGCCCGCTGCCAAATAACGATTTCATGTCGTAGATCCTGAATGTCTTGTGGCTCATCGAATCGTAAAATTGCCCCGTCACGGAAGATGAATCTCAGGTGGGCATATGCGACAGCAAATGCTACTGCAACTCCTATGCTCATATGGAGAACAAATGAGCTGAAGGTCACTCCCTAAAAAGTGTAAAATTAAGAATAAATTTAATATTCCCATGAATCAGAAATGTTTTTCTTTTCAACGCACCGCCTCTTGTACTTCGCGATTCGAAGTGATTATAACGTTTGGTGGATCACCAATTGGTGTTAATGCACCACCAATATTTGAATATATGAGCATAGCAGTTAATACTGGCACAGGATTCATTTCCACAACTTCACACAGTCTTATCGTCACCGGTGTCATCAGTAATACTATTGTAACGTTGTCCAAGAATGAAGACATGAACGCAGTGCAGAAACAAAGAGTATTAATCAATGGCCATGTTTTCCCACCAGTTATCTGTGACGAATAATTATATCCATTATTATTTCTTCAAAGTATTCCATTATCTATGATATTCATAATTAATTTAATTACATGACATACCTGATATGCAAAAACAGCCAAATAATCGAAGATTCCTGACTCTGCAAATATTGCCACAAGTATCATCATGGAAAATAGAAGAAGAATGGTGTCAATATCGATCCATGAAATTATTTCCGACATTGTTGGACGCTGAAATTAAATGTCTATAAAGTACTCCACGTAGAGTTTACATTTGACATTAAAAATTATTAGGGACTACGTATGTTTAATTTTGAATGAATAATAACATCTCTATAATTGATATTTCTATTTGATTTATTCTTTTTGAAATTTTTGTGTCTAATTGTGAGAATGAGATGTCCAAGAATAATGCAAACTTGTTTGATTGCGAATTTTAGTCTCTCCTTTGATGTTAAGCAAATAATTAATATTAATACTTGGCTAAACGAAAGAATATCTTTAGTGGAATTGCTAATAATTCCATAATTGTATTTTTATTGACGTGAAATATTTACAAGAATATTCGAAATTGTTTTCAGGGACCTAAATTCTCGAGAACACGATGGAATAAAACGGAAAAACGTTAACAAGGAAGTTTGATCTCCATTCGAAATGAAACATATTTCATCCCTTTTCTATTTTTGATTCCTCCGCACGTTTTACAGGTACAATAAACATCCTAAAAATAGAATTACTGAATAACCAAACAAGCAAATATATATCTCTACCTTTTTGCTTCCCACAGATTACCATAAAAATTTAAGAAAAAAATCGAACAACCTGTCCGGGGCCGGATGCAAATTCTCACCGGGGATCCCCACTTGAATAATATTTATTCAATTATATCTACAACGAATAGTAAACATGAAAATATTATCAACCTCATTTAAAATGGCCAAAATGGCAATGGACATCGTTGACGCCAACATAGCAGCAAGTGCACGGTGAATGACCTCAAATATAATTAGAATATACAGTCCCAGAAGTATCAAAGTAGCATAGATAATACCAAATTTATTATCAATTGGCGACAAATCGTATGCAATAAATATTAGGAATCCCGTCTGTACATTTGTTTTGAGATGCATTGCAATTATTTTATTTGTCGAGTTTTCCACGTCCAAGTCCTTCAACTCGAAGGTCTTGTGACTCTGCTGTTTGGGTAAAATATTCATCATATTTGCAGGAAGAAGCGGGATTTCCCATGGTTCAGTTAAGTTCTAAAAGTATAAACATAGAAATGAACAAGAAGATGGAAATGTATTGAGATAAAGATAAATAATATTCAGAATCATACTTGTATTACGGTAACATTATCTCTCTCACTAATTTCAAGCCAAACAATGAGATGATTCGTCGAAAAATTTACGTCACTTGAATTAGCATGAAGTAAAGGACCCTCGAGCTCCACCATGAGGCGATTACTCATCGGTCTACCCAATATCACGTGATCTGGAGTGTTTGGTTGAAGGAAAAAAATAAGCAGAAGAAAAAGTATTTATATATACTTAAGAACAAAATGAGAATACTCGACAGTAAATAAATATTTGATTTGTGATGAAAAGGATACTGCGTACTTCACAACTGGGCACGGCTATATCATGCATCATAGATGTATTTTCAGACTTAATCATTAATATCAGCTGCAAAAAGAAAAAAACATCTTGATAACAATTGAACTGAACGTGAATCAAGAATATATATTTTACAATTGATTCATAAAAGGAAAAATACTATCCAAAAAGTGCCTATATTCTCATCAGTTATTCATATACTCACAGTGAATATAATCCAACAGCATGTGAGTAATATTAATTTAACATAACGATACAGTGAATGATGTTTGCGATAATGAACATTTTCGACATCCGAGACCTTCCTATCAATTCCACATTCATGGTCACTAATGCAAAGCACAAAAATATCATTAATAAATATTCAGCATGTCAATCTCATCTTGCATTGATTAATTTTAGTTTACTTGGAACTTGAACGTTGTGCAGTCAATGACATGTTCAATACAAGACGATTGCGTGATTGATTTTGTATCTCATTATCATCTGAATTAGATGATAATCGTTGATATTCACGATGAATACGAGATAAACTTGGATCAAGCCGAACTTCTGGTGGTAATTGACGCCAAACATTGAGAATTTCATTGGGAATTGTACCAAATACAATGGAACTTGAAGTTGATGATCTGCTACTTGGTGTAGCAGTTGTTACTGTTATATGTGGATGACGTTGTTGAAAAAAATTTGGTGTATGAAATTCTGGCTCATCATCACTTGAATTCAACAACATAATCTAGAATTATTATAAATGAATTAGACTAAATGAATTTTCCTAGCCAGTTATTTTCCAACGAAGGAGAATATGTATTAAGCGATATTTTTTTAAAACTTCATGTTGTTGCTTTGATATTTTGTATCTGATATTGACTTTTGACATGGTGACAAGCTTGCGTGGTCCATTTGAGAATCTATTTGAAGGTCAGATAACGAATTCCCAATAAAATATAACACTGAATGAATAAAAAAGAGTGATTTATTATTTTCTAGAATCCCTCCCTCTATAAATTTATAGACATCCGCAACCATTCGAATAATTCATTATTTAACTATTCTAAAAGTCCCCAATAAATAATTATATTCCATATTATAAATAATTTTAATATTTCACTTTACGTTGAATTTATGTTCAATGTCAGCTGCATGTATTAGAATGCACAAAAATTCTTACTATTACAATGAATCAATCCGGAGTATTCGGAGTGAATCAATTCCCTTATTTCTTCTTCGATCAATGCACGAAGTAGAACTAAAGCCAAATGTATACAATCTATAGAATCAGTTCGTTAATTTTGACTGTTTGCATGTCACATTGTTGCCAATTTGATCAATATCTTTTCCCTTATTCGAATAAGTAAGAATTGTTTTTTTTTTTTTTGATATTTCATTATTGAAATACTACTGAAATCAATATTATTAGTCATGAATATTATCGCATGAACAAACTTGAGTCATCATTTATTTTTATCTAGCGTTAATGGCAATATTTTCGTGTGTTTCATATATTAAACGTTTGGGGTTGATAATCGAATTTCATTTGGGCTCGTTACTGATTTGATAAGGATATAATCAAAAATATATAATCGAGAACAAAAAAAAACACAAAAAAATCGTATGTGCGTTTGCTGCGGTGGAGAATCAGGCAATATATCACACTCGAGATACGAGTAGGTCACTGGATGAAATAATAAAAAATAAATGCGACTATTATTGGATAAGGAATGTGATCACTTAAATTAATAAAACTAACCTCGTTCCGTTACACACCAAATCTATCTTAAATATTGTGGATGACAATTGACATGGAATTACCATGAACTAAATGACACTTTTCCTTATCAACTTCATATAAAAAAACTGAATTCCGGCTTTGTAATCATTTACTTCTTATTCAGTAATAATTTTTCTCAAACATTATATACATTTGTTCTATTTATTTATTTGATTTTACATTTCCACAATAAATAATAATAATAATTAAGATACAATTCAATGACATTTAGTATTGTGACTAAATTTCAGAAGAGCAGGTGAATCAACAATAGTGATAAGAATTATCATGATATTTTAATCATAGATATGAATTGTATTCCCATATGGATATTGCAATTCCATCAGAACAATAAACACGGATAATTTTCATCTGAATACTCTCATTAAAATTGGCCACTCGATGTCATGTTCAATTATGAAAATCTGAATAATTAACGTATGCATAACAGTTAGGAACTACCCTTTATAAATTATTTATTATGTTTATATACATGAATAATTTATAAATTAAAAAATCTCCACTATTTTCTATGAAGAAAAAAAAGGAAGACATAAAAAATTACTCGAATAAATATTGATATATATATATGGCAAATAGCAGTTTGGACATGTACCACAAATAAGATAAAATTCTGTAAATAATCCACGACATAGTATGGAATTTCCTACATATTGACACTTGACTTCACATCTCAATTGTGATTGGCTTTACCCCCTTTGACTGCCCGCTATCCGCGAGTATTTAGTTACTCCACCGCGATATTGAGATCATCATTCGAATATTCAAAGTCATAACATACTCATCTGAAGTGAGCACACTCCAGTAAATACATAACAACCGAAACAATAATACATCAAAATGTTGATGAAATTTGTTTTATTATCTTTGGCTATTGCGCTTGGTGAGTATAATTTATCAAAAATCTCGAATAATTAAATAATCAATAGAATAACGATTTTATTCTGATTTATTGTGAATGTGCAGCTGTAGCAGTCGAAAGACATCCCGAAAGTGAGCCATGTGCACCGAATTCAGAATTTTTCGTTGATTGTAATAAATGTCGATGTGCGAATGATGGAAAAGGTGCCGCTTGTACAAGAAACTACTGTCAGGAAGGTATATATGATGAAGCCGGTGTCTTAGTCGCCTCAGAGTCCACATCACCTGGAAATGATGAATTCATCGTTGTCGACAAAGAACCAGAGCACTGTGAACCTGGAAAAAAATACAAAGTTGATTGCAATACATGTCGTTGCGGGGATAATAGACAACTAAGTTGCACTAGAGCTATGTGCGTTCACAAACCAGCGAAACGATCAATTGTCATTGATTATCCATATTTGCCAGAAAACGGTTGTGAATTAGGAAAAACGTACCGAAAAGATTGTAACACATGTTTCTGTGAAAAATCTGGCAAGGCTGTATGTACTATGAAGGCATGTAATGCTGATCTAGAATTTTATTCTCGTGATTCCAGAAGTGTTGAAAAATGGGGTCGTAAGTAAATTATTTTTGCATTCATTCACTCCATTTCATTTTATTCGTGAATTTGACAAAATTCCAATTGTAACTGTTCTATCTTTTTATGCATTTAATTCATACATTTTCTCTTGTTGGATTCTTGGAGAATTAATTATTGATTGATTGTTTGGATTAGATCTGTGATATGGCAAAAGTTTAAATTATTAATTTCAATTTGGGGTTTTTTCTATTTACAGCTGTGTACGAACAGGGTAGCACTTGTGAACCCAGCGTGAAATTCTACAGCGAGTGTAATGAATGTGTTTGCGGTACAGATGGTAAATCTGCTGCGTGTACCCTCAAAATGTGCCTGCCACACCAATAAATTGGAGCCACCAATTGTGAACAGTTGGGAAGACCAGAATGATGAAATGAAGAAAATTAAAAATACAAACTCACGAACAGAAAAATATTTTTCAGCGATATTAACAAACACAAATGTATTTTTTCACAACCTCCACTCATATAAATAATTAATTTACATAATTTCTATCCACATTATCGATAATTCACTAAAATAGTACTTAATAAACCGATTCTAATGAACTGTATTTGAACAATATTCTATTTTATATTCCTAAAAAAATAGAGAAATGAAACGATTATCTCTGGGACTCCATGGAGTTATTCAATCTTTGAATAACTAAGTAAAACCTAATTAAAAGATCTTCTCAATTTGATATCATAATTCGTAATGGAATGAGCTTCAGAAATCATTTAATGACTTTTATAATTCTTCATGTACTTGAAATACATCTGCATCATTAGAAGTTGGCCTTCTCTCAGGAATTCTGTCCAATAATCTGATAAAAATTGTGTACGTCAATGAGATGCCACCTAATCTTCAGTCGTATGTAAAAAGAAGGGGGGCACTGTATTTAAATTCTTCTCCACGTCGCACTCATCCGCATTCGGGCGGTCAAAGTTGTTCCTCACGGATCTCAAGTGATTGCTCTTCGAAACATATTACCAAACTAGTACAACGTTAGAAAAAAATGTTGTTAAAATTAGTACTATTGTCCTGCGGTATTGCTCTTGGTAAACAGAATTCATTTGGCATATTCATTTTTTTTAGAATCTCAACACAAATCATTTTCTTTTATTTATGCTATAGCTGCGGCTGCAGCGATTGGGAATGATTCTGGAAGTGAACAGATCAACCAAGAGCATGAAAATAATACAAAAATTGCGAATGATGACGTAATTGTCCTTGATGAACCACTGGAAAAATGTGTACCTGGCCGAAGATATAAACTCGATTGCAACACGTGTTTCTGCAGCAAGACTGGAATATTGGGTTGCACTTTGATAGGCTGCATCACAACTTCATTCAAACCAATCCAGTACCCAGAATTGCCTGAGGGCCCTTGTGAAGTTGGGAAACAATATCAGAAAGATTGTAATACATGTTCGTGTGGTGAAGACGGTGTTCCCAATTGTGGCAGGGCATTATGTTCTACTACTCGTAAGTGGCTGGTTTCATAATCATTTTTTTATTCATTCCGTTCATTTATTCACTCTCCAGTCAAATTTGTGATGGAGAGTTGAAATTAAATGAAGAATTTATCATTATATTTCATTGTAATTCTTTTAGCTGATGAATTAAAAAAATTGCATGCGAATGATGAAGTGATTCTTGTCGAAAAACTCCCAGAAAATTGTGAACATGGAAGAAAATATAAAACTCCCAAATTGACATGTACCTGTGAGTGGAATGGAGTTCTGAATTGCTATGGATAATGAAACAAATGGTCGTCACGCATTATTAATCATTATTGAATAACGAATGTTCATAATATCAAAGTATCACTTCGATCTTAATCTATTTCTATGATCAGAATTACCTGTCATCAATGTATTCAATGATATATTTAAATTGAAACAAAATAAATATACGAATCTCTTCTAAGTATTTAATCATTTCAAAATTCCCCGCGTTAAGATCAACGCTCAGTGAATGCAAGTGTCGCTGCGATCACCACCACAGCCTCAAGTGCTACTTTCAACGAATAAAATATATTAGTGAGAATGACGAATGTCAACTTAGGTAATTCATATTATTTGTTCAGAAAATAAAACAGAGCAGGAAAATTAATAGTACCTACAAGTAAGGTGCACTGAATTCTACATGTTTCGGCTAATTTTCTTCATGTGCATCCACCACAAGTTGCATAAACTATCCCCACTTCCGTATGAAGCAACTACAGCGCCATCGCACAACTCCTTCGAAATTTACGTACTAATAACATTCGAATTTTCAAGTTTGTTCGTTTTTGGTGTGTGCACGTTGGGGCCCGACACGACGCCCAACGGTTTGCGATGCTCATAAATGCAATTTGTGTCGACTTTATACATTCTCGTGAACAGAAATTGAATATATGTGTATGGTTATGAAACGCCATTAGCATCATCGAGTAATACAAACAATTAATTAATTAATATTTAGGTAAGTAAAATATTCTCGTTGCATAAATGAGGACATATTATTCATAATTTTGGGCGTTGTTTATGACGCCTTGGGTTAAGCTGTCATGTTTTATGGTAGAAAAAAAAACACTATTATATCTGCATGTGTTTGTTTCCAGGATAATAATATCGTCCGAAAAGCCAAAATGGTGATGAACAAACGTGATTTGGATAAGGCATTTTCGCCAAGCAAAGTAAAACGATTTGGTAAACATGGATCTGGTAGTCATCCGTATAAACCGAGCACCAGTGGCAGTACATCAAAAAATTTACACAGCGATGAATCACAAACGAGCATAAAAGTTATCGTGAGAGTACGACCGCCAAATGAACGCGAACAACAGGAGAATTATCGGACTGTGGTGAAAGTTGTTGATGATAAAATGATGATATTCGATCCGAAAGAGGAAGAAAATCCGTTTTTTTATCATGGCGTTGCACAGAAAGGACGTGATTTACTCAAAAAACAAAATAAGGAATTGCAATTCATTTTTGACCATGTTTTCGGTATGCATTGCACCAACGATGAAGTGTTTGAAGGGACCACCAAAGAAATAATCTTCGATTTACTTGAGGGTTATAATTGTTCAGTATTTGCATATGGTGCAACCGGTGCTGGTAAAACACATACAATGCTTGGCAAAGAGAATGACCCTGGTATAACTTATCGCACAATGGCAGAATTATTTGTACAAATAGAAGCCCAGAGTGAATTACGTGATTTCAATCTCGGTGTTACTTATCTGGAGATATATAATGAAAATGTACAAGATTTGTTACATAAGACTGGTCCATTGGCGTTGAGAGAGGATGGCAGAGCTGGTGTTGTGGTCGCCAATCTCAAAATCATAACAATCAAAAGTGCAGAAGAATTATTATCGTTATTGGCACAGGGCAATCGTAATCGTACGCAACATCCAACTGATTCCAACGCAGAGAGTAGTCGTAGTCATGCAGTATTTCAAGTTTATGTTAACATTACAAATAAATTGGATGGACAAGTGAAGCAAGTTAAATTATCAATGATTGACTTGGCTGGATCTGAGAGAGCATCGGCAACTGGTTGTAAAGGTGCGAGATTTAAGGAGGGTGCGAATATTAATAAATCCTTGCTTGCACTCGGTAACTGTATAAATAATCTTGCTGAAGGTGTAAAACATATTCCATACAGAGACTCAAAATTAACACGTTTATTGAAAGATTCACTTGGCGGGAACTGTCGTACAGTTATGATTGCCAATATTGGACCTTCTAGTTATAGTTTTGAAGATACATATAATACATTGAGATATGCAAATCGCGCTAAGAAGATAAAGACACACATGAAGAAAAATATTATCTCTTGCGAGATGCATGTCACTGGTTATATTAAACTCGTTGAAGAGCAAAAGAAAGAAATTAATTTATTGAAGCAGAAATTATTGGCAGCAGAAGGGAAAGCGTTACCAAGAAATAATTTGTCGTCAGAAGTAGATGAACAAAGTGAAGAAAATAAAAAGGAATTGAAAGAAATGAAAGATCGATTGACAGATATTTTAGAAAGGAGACGTTCACTCAATGATAAAATCCTTTCATTGCAGAGCGCTGATAAAATTCTATGCTGTAGGATTCAATATAAAATTGCTGCTGATAAGAGATTACAAAATTTAACAATGGCAGTTCATTCACTTGATGAAGAACAAAATTCGAGTGGTAAATCTCGTGTCAATAAATCATTATCACATTTCAAACGACAACGTGATGTTGCTAAATTACAAATGCAACAAGCATGGAGTGAATTGTGTGAAGTTGAGCGTGATATTGTAACATTGAACAATGAAATCAGATCGAAATGTATGACAGAGAAATTATCTGACGTTTGTGTATTACATAAATATACATTGGACAATTTAAGACTTCAATATCAATACGATCATGCACGAAAAGTTTGTAGTCTACAGCAGTGTGAGATGGAATCCGTGGAGACAATTGCTCGAACAATGAGTAGCACTTTACAATCATATTATGGCATGATGCGGGGATATGGTACGATAACCGACAAAATGAATTTAGAATTCAAACAATTGGTAAAATCATTAGAGGGTGTACGGAATATCAAATGGGCAGATGCTGACATTGGGACATCACAGGATTCATACAGTTTAACGTGTTTGTCTATTGATGAACTTAACGATCCTTTGAATAATGAAATGCCAATTCATTCTTCATCATGTTTAGAGGAAGATTCACCAATTACACCAACCGCTTCCATAAAGCATATCGCAAATGAAACATTCAATGGTACTGCAATCAATGATGTTGCTGAACAACAATTGACGACTGGAGTTCACAATTCAACAATTACAATCGAAGAAACTCCATCTTTGGCGATAAATGATGAAAATGAAATGAATAAACTGTGCGAGTCATCGGAGATAAATGGGAGTGAATTGAATAATACATTCAAACTGATGGAGAATAAAGCGAAAAAGCGTACGCTAAACGACAAAACGACCATTAGCAGTAAGACGCCGACTAAACAAGTGAGGAAAATATCACCGAAGGCAAGAATTTTATCAACACATGTTAATGGTATTGGTGGCAAAGAGAATAAAACGACGAGGCCTCCAATGACAGTTATGAGCGCTAAAAGCGTCGCCATATTGAATAAACTCAAGACTGATAGAACAAAACATTTATCACAAATCTCATCTACGTCACTTAACACTACGGGATCAAATAATGGTAGCAGCAATAATCTCTCAGACGCATCATTGAAAGTAATTAGGAGTAAAGAACGGCGGGGTCTTATGACAACACATCCATACCAAAAAAATCCACCTAAACCGAAGTAAGTTGGAGCTCACCGAACAGGAATGAATTGAAATTATAATGCTTCTTTTCTTAATACTCATATGCAATCAAATAATTTGTACTGATTTCAATGCTGAGCACTATAGGATCTTTCCTGTAGTATTTTTCTCATTGACTTATAATGAATGAATTCTAATGACTCTTATTGTGCATAAATGTTCAGTTGGAATGCACTTAGAGAAATATTGGACTTGTGTCGCATTTTTACTCTAAAAATAGTGAATTAATTTGATATTGGACGTAGATACGATTTTTTCTATATTTCCTTTACAGAATCAATACAGTGCCACATTCTTCTCGTGTCCCGTGGTAGAAATCGACCAGAAATGATTGCGATTGCATCGTAAGTTTCAAACTGGTTTGCATTCAGCGACAATATAAATTTTGTATGTACGTGATTAATAATAAGCTAGTAATTCATATAGATGCTTCATTTAATAACTAATAAATTATCGAGAACAATAATGATGACAAAAATTTTATTAGCTGTAAGTAAAGTTCAAACTAGCTTTTTTACTACTGACAAATAGAGATGTATATTGATGGTTTTTATTTTTTTTTTCTCCTATATGAAATTGTAACTTTAACTAACAATTGAAAATAAGCAGAGCTTGTAGGAGTGAAGGATTTTTGTCTGGTGGACGAAATATATATTGTACGTCAACCAAAATGATGTATTGAGCCCTGAATAATATTTTCGGACGGTTTATTACGCACCTTTTCATAATTCTTCTGAATCTAATGATAACGACGTTATAATTGAATGTAAATTGAATTTTATCCAGCAAATTAAAACAGCATTAGGAAGGACAGTATATATATATATATTCCATTGATAAAATGCATATTTCATACAATGAAAATAATGCTTAAGGCAATTAGGCTCGAAGCACTTCGTAAATTTGTTTTTGTTCAATTTCATCCGAAGATTTGTAATATTTGATGTGGTAACAATAAATATGTTTTATGTGCTTTCAGCACACACCTATACCCAATGTAATAATAAAACGATTTGTACATATTAATACAACCAGAGAAATATTCGCGGTCATTCCCAGTTATTTCGTATTCCCTAAGGCATTAAACGCCAAAGTTATTCCAAGTAGTCTCTCTATAATATTTATAGATTACAAATCAACAATACAATAAGGTAAACTTATTTCACAATATAAAATAAACCCTAATTAATGAAACCACTCATCTCTTCTGTCGAACCCTGCAATCTACATTATCGGCAAAGCAGCACAGCTGATTCTCACACAGAAAATATTATCTTTTTCCACCGTGAGATGGCTGCCGGTCGCTGAAAATAAAGCGGATCCATAATATTCTGGAAAGGTGTATTGTATACTTTTGCTCCAGCAGTCACAAAAATTACACGTAGTTACCGTGGCGTTTTTCAAGTAGGTATTTATCCATTCTCAATTACAATAGCATCATTACATATGTCTGTGTATACAAAACGTGTTATCAATTCGTCTAATCGTAGATAAGTCAGTGTATTTCACGGCGACATGTGTACTGAGTGTGCACGTAAACAAAAAACTGAGCTTGCGAGTCACTTTCCAAAAGTACATGAACGAAGAAAAAATAATATTATATACGTATAGATATATGTGCATGTATACATCTATCATACAAACATATATATATATATACAGTTTTGTCGCAAAATGACTTACAAAGTCAGCTGTTCGAATAATGTACTGTCGTTGCACAAATATGAAAGAACGTATTTGATATATTCAGTTAAAGATGAGTTATTAAATTCTTTTGTGCGAGCATAATAATCACATTGCATTGTAACCACAAAAGCCACACCTAAAGACGAATATTCAGTTGTATATCACTGCAATAAGCATCCGGATAAATATTGACGTGCGTGTGTGCGTGTGTGAGAGCGATTGTGTTATATATTTGGATTCAATTAATGTTTTTTTTTTAGTTGGACGAACGAAAATTGATCACACATTGAGAGTTAGTCTATCGTTGGATAGGTATGTATACATGAATATATGTTCTATCCTTTAGTATATTTTAGATTATTTGTGAATATCAATTCTGAATGTCATTTCCATGAAACAGTGTGGTTAGTTAATTACATTTTTCGATTTTTATTGTGTACTATTGGGAGACTTGTTCTGTGTTGGGTATGGATTACTTCATTCCTCAATTTCAATGATGGCAGATGAAGACAAGTTTGTGAGAATTGGATTATATCAGGATCATGTTGAACTAGATCAGAAATTTTAGTGAATGATCATCTCGTAGTTCACTCGTCATTACTCAATACATATTACGGTGATGTTTCTTGAATGACAATCATCCAATTCTTCTTGTTTTAATTCGCCTGGAAAACTTCATGATACCCAACAAATGTTCACATCATTTCCCATTCGATCTGGATGAATTCAGACGATTGGGACACTGTATTTTATGCACATATCTGATTCATTGTGTGGGAAGAGAATAATAATTCAAACTTTCATGTGATTTGCAACAGAACGCTGATTATAATCATGACCACATAATAGTCCTATAAAATTAGATCGAAGGAATCCTGTAAGTACTGTCGAGTTAGAAATATCTCCATACTAAGGATTACGATGACTAATTATGAGAAATATATACTCTTGTTGATAATCTTCAATCTACGTATTACAACTTCAGTGCCAAATTGCGTGGGTGTGAACACACACGTTTAATACGTGATAATTATTCCCATGTTCTCCTCGTACGGTTTATTCGATCTTGCATTTAATCTTTATCAGTATCCAGCGTCATAGTAATAAATTAAATAGCAGTCGCGTTAATTTGATAATTTTGTGAATGCGGTAAAATAGAAGAAGAAATGGGAGAAAAGTATAACGTTGGTTTCTAAATCGTCCGGAATTCATTGGTCAGTATGGCATTAAAAACGTTCATCGGTGTGTGAGCACTGAGGATCAATGTTTGTGGTTGTGAGGATATGTGTGAAACATATGTTTATCCGCGTCACATCCGGATCGGGTTGTATTATCTGCCGATGTATTGTTAGATTGTTATAATAGCGAATCATCATATATCATTTGCCAGGATTTAATTGTATAATCTTGTATAACAAATCTGTTATGGGTTGATATTGCTATCTATCGAATTGAGTAAACCCATAATTTAAAGATAGGGATGGGTTGGCTGGTTCGTCGGTTGATGAGATATTAAATTTATGTGGAAAGTGATGAGTGATTTAGAATATTTTGGTGGAGGGTTTGATAAGAACGGCGGTAATAGAAAATGTCAATTGATCAAAACATCTAATCTGTAGTTGAATCATTTCGATATATTTTTAGTTTGCTAATTTTGATTCATATGAGATACTAATGATAGTGAATTGGAACAAAAAATTCAATATTTCATTTTTAATTGCAAAAGGCTGAACATCATTCCGAAGGTTGTGATAATTCCATCTGTAATATGCAATGCGCAACATTGTTGATGAAAAATTGTCATTCCGTTGAGCATGAACGTTATGCAAGAGGAGAGAGCACGTGAGAGAGGTTCATGATGAAATCATACATGTTTTGTCATATGGAACGTTAAAACCTGATTTACAACAAGATATTCGAGAATGAATTCATGTGCTTCTATTTCTTAAAGTTCCATAGTAAATGTTAACTTTGTGTTATAAATATAATGATATTCATCGCGTGAATTTATTTTGAATGTGAATGGATTGAACACTATCATAACTTACAATGGAATTTTTCTATTTTTAGAAGTTTATCATCACCTCAATCGGACTCTTTCAGGAGAACGTTCAAGATGTGAAATTCAATCGTGCTCGACTTGATGATAAGTTCGGGCTTGTGAGCAACATATTGGTATATAAAATAAAGGAAAATACAAATATTTACCACATCAACTGACAGGAGAAGAAACGACCAGTTGAAACAAAGAAGAAACAAAAAATACGTACCAGGAAAAATGAAACTTGTACCGGCAATTTATCTCGGTTCGACGGCGATTGATCGTCGCTTCAGCAGTCCCATGCTACCATGGATCACAAAGGAGATTAAACGGAGGAGCAATCACGAGCGGGTAAAATAAATATTCATATTATCACCAACTCGTTCATGTCGTGTTTACTTCATGAATAATTAAAAAGTCCTCATCTCTTTGAAAAGGTCACCGCCATGACGAAATAAATATATATCAAGGTGGTCGAAAATCACCATTTTTTCACGTAGCTCACCCCATTTATATTTGATTGCACGAACTTATAAATACGATCATACGAATTTCAGTATAATTGAAAGACATTCGCAATGGTAAATGCATGTTGCATTAATTAACTATTAAATTCGCTCAACACATTCTCCATATTTATATTGTTCTAGTCATGGGCCTATACTCTTTAGGATATTCTTACTTTTTCAAAACTTTGTATTGGTAACGAACAAAACATGTCGAAATATCAGCTTCGCAATTTTGCGATGAAAGTTTTTATCAGATCGAGCACTCTCTATAATAATAGTAAACGAATTCTTGAAATATTCAATATAGTATCTTAATGAGCATCTCACAAGACTTCTCTTCTTCAATTCTCATAGTCTTTTTCATGAAAACAGGCTACAATGTTCAACCTCAACAAAAAAGAATTCAGAGACTTTTCTTTTCATATACTCCCCCATATATATGTCAAAAAATTATCTGATGACGCGAACATGTCGTGAGAGAATTGAAGATGAAAATAAAAATGGCTCTTCTGATTGTGAGTTTCTCTGCTAAGTTGTGAGCTAAACCACTGAGGGAACGTACCGTAATTGTCCTCTCGTTATAAAACAACCCCTCCGTCTTCTAGTTCATACTGAAAAGGGAGTTTACATGGCTATGTACATGTGTATATATTCATGCATGTACGTATGTTAATATGTACGGTGAGAAAGAAGAAGGCTGAAAATTGTGGTATTAAATTCCACGCCTGGTTTCCCTCGCGTGAGTCGCCTTTCTTGACATATATCCTGTACGTGCATTCAAGCATTTATCTGTATAGCCAAGTTTACAATATTTGAATAAGTATACATAACGAGAATATAAAGTATATATGTGGGTAAATTTTTTTTTCTCCTGTTTTTCACTTTGTAATTTTTTTCTATTCTTCAATTGATTCATAATATGTATATGCTCGTATGATTTTCACACGCATTCCCCCATTTCATTCTTTACATGCAGTTAAGTTCATCACATTGTTGAATCTTCATGAAGAATTTTTTTTTCCATTCAGGAAAACGAAATAAAAAAAAGGAGTAATGATAATAATTGCAGAATTTGAAACGTGGAAAGTTTCGACCTTCATTTTGTTTATTTCACACTTTTTCTTGCGTTCAGTGTTCACATGTATATTGTACATATGATAATTTACTATCTAAATATGTCCACGTAATTATAAAGGACTTTGTGCTATTTCAATCTACAATATATGAATATGAAAGGACTACGCGTAAAATTAAGTATATAATAAAAGAAATCGCATATTTATTGTTTCCTTCAGTTATGTGAGTGTATTTATAGCCGAAATTCGAATACCTCTCAATCTATAAACTATCGTCATAATTTTTCCGGGTTCTGGTTCCATGTTCTTTTTTTTTCCATTTGGTCATAATTCACTTCATGCTGACCGTTGACCAGTCGCGCGCGACGTGTTCCCCATACAATATGAAAGTATATACGTATATACATATATAAATAAATATAAGAGAGAGAAAAAGGTACACAATCAGAACTTTACGATACTTAGGAAATGTTTTTGTGGCAATAATGCTAAAATATATTTCGTAATGACGACCCCGTAGTAATATGTTCAAACATATATGATTTTCTTCATGATTTCATCAACAATGAGCCTTGTGCAAGATTAATCTGACTTTGGAATAATTTTAATTGTTTCATTTAACGATGCCAATGGAAATAATCAGATAATCAATATTAATGCCAATAATAGGAGTGGAACAACTTGGGTATATCAAAGTTGTCGCATACATATGAAAGTCAACTTGACTATGTGTAGCTTCTGTGTGCATCTCTACTAATCGAATAAAATCACAATTTAATTTTCCAAGGCTGATGTACAACCAGGAAAAAAGTTCATAGATGTTAAAGGAGATAATGGAAACAACAAAAAGTTTCAATATCTTTGTGATGCATTTTTTTCACATCGACGCTCTGTCATTCCCCAGATTTGATGATTGACAATTGTTAAAATCGACTGTTAAACATGAACTGCTATTTATGAAATATTCTATTTTTATTATTTTCTCTTGTCATAGGTAAATTTACACATAGCTTCTGGTTACATATCAGCGTACACTAAAGACAAAGAAGAGCCTCTGTTTCGACATTCACTAAATGGCACGTCGAAGCCCCAGCCGATTGCTGCAAATTCGCAAGACTCTAGGGGTGGAAATTTCCTCTATTTAATCAAAGGAGATGACGGACTCTATTACTATCATCTTTTCAAAGTCGAAAACGCCGAGACGGTGAGTGACATTTTTATTTCCAAATATTAGTCTCTCTATCTTTTTCTCTTTCTATAAATAGAATGAATTGTCCGAGTGTTTTTTTCCTCCACAATTGATTCCAAAGTCGTCAATGTCAATATAGACTACAGGCATTTCATTTTATCCAATCGTCGTTCGATTTATCACTGTCGGTATATATAGGTCCAACTCTCATGTTGACAATTGACATTTTAATGGAGTCATATTGTCCTCATTGAAAGTTACACGAGCACGTTATATAATATTTCTTCTTCTCCTTCGAATGTTCCTAGCTTCTGTTTTCCTCTTCAATATATATTCTCTTACTTCTTGTTTTTCATTAGAATAAAGTGGTTCACAATGTAATTGTGCATATGTACCCGCATACATGCGAGTGGATTCAAAAATAAATGGTCCGAGTAACGCTGGTAGACAGTTTGGCAACTAATGAATCAGAATTTTCATTGTTATTATTCTATTCAACTTTATTTTTGATAAGGAAAACAATTCTATTCATCGCAATCTCACAATTTCAATTAATTTATCGATGAAACCAATTTCTATCTGATATGTTATATGTCCAATTAATTTTTGGTTTGCCACGTCTTTTTGCAGTGTGAAAAAAGTAATTTTCATTGGGTTTCATGGAACTTTCATTTACCTGTCGTTGTTATAAATCCAAGATGATATTTCTGATGAATTTGATATTTTGATTGTCTTCATCTACATTTAAAACAGAAGAAAAAAAAGGCGAGAAAACAAATAAACAAGAAGTGATGAGGAATAGAATTGGGAAATTGTTGAATAACTGAATGTGTAATAGTTGGAAGACTTTAAAAATATAACTGGTAACTTCCTAAAAATACAGATATAAATCGGGTCTATTTCAAGATGTAATAACTGAATGTTTCACGTTGCTTTCACGTGCCACAACTCTCAATCAATATATATATACGTTGATACCATTTGTAATAAATTTATCCAATGTGTGTGCTTTGAATGATGATACAACTCTTCTTGGCTTAGCTCTTTGACCTATCTACACCTACTTAGAGTCGTTCCAATTTGTGGTGAGATAGTCTTAGAATAGTAACACGTGTTCAGCACACACTTTACGCGTGAAACCAATGAGCAAGATGTGTCTATACCGGTGCATGGTTGTAACCAGCCACGCTGACTGTCAGGACTGGTCGCCACTTTTTTTTTTAAACTCTCCCAGCCCCGATTCACACTTCTGGCATGCCGACAGGTGCACTTTTATTTGATAACAATGTTGCCATTGATTGCTGCACTCTGTATAATATATATGAAGTCAAAAGAAATAAGGCAAAAATAAGGAAAAATAAGAGAAATAATGAATAATAATGTGATGATATGCGACGTGGTATGTTCATGCACATTGTCATGACCTTCTCGGGAAATTGTCTGTCGTCTTTTGAATGTCATCACTTGAATGTTTTTGTTGTTCTCACTTAGTTCTTGGTAAAATTTTCAATTCTCATGAATACAATCGTAAATAATTGCATACAAATGTGTGTGCGTGCTTAATCTCTCAAACACATATAATTATATAGTTGATAAACTGTTTTTGTTTTTTTTTTCTTCTGATTATGTCTTTCATTTTTCTTGTACAAAAACCATTGGTTGATGAAGCGATAATATTTAATTTCACGAATGGATATTTGAGTGTTTGCGTGTTGTCTAATAATCGTCCTCTACTTTTTTTTTCGTTATGAGAGAAATTATCTTATTGTCTATATCGTTCACCGCCCACTCGAGGTCAATTCGATTAATATCCTGGAGGGTGTGTTCTATGATGATGTGCATGAGCTCCAACAGTTCTTTTACGTACACTTCATCGGTGTGATATTGCTTGACTTCATATGTGTGTATATTATCACTAGTGATATTTAGTGAACGGTAAATTTTACGGATCAGTTGGTAATATCAACTGCGTTTGATTCTGGTGAACAATGAATGGGAAAATTATGAAAAATAAATCTATCGAGCGTCCTAAAGTGAAAGAGTATGAATCAGTTCACATCGTCAGGTTTATCTACCGAACAATTACGTCCAACACTAATTTGTCCTATTAAATATCACGTACAACATTGATTTCACGATGTTACTATTAGTGTGGTTTTGAATTTGGTTTCAATGCATATCAAAAGAGTATCAATATTATAGGCTAATAATAATCATTTGAATATTGATTGTTATTACCAGTTCCAGTTATTTTCGCAATTCCGCTTGAGTAAGCTTTGAATTTTTATGGTCTAATAATTGTTCTGGATCATATAAGTTGTGAATGTTTCGTTTCTAGGAATGAAAATGGAAGCGAAGCAAATATGTGTAGTCTTTCAATTACAATATAGCTCTCTAGTACAGAATGGCTTGATGATGTACGTCAACTGTACAATTATATTTGTCACGTGTATTAAAATTACTTGTGGATAGACACCGGAAGAGATAGGAGATTGCGAAATCAGAAAATTATTGTTCATTGGATTCACCACTATTGTTAAATTCCACGTGAGAGCTCGACATTATTATTCACCATTGAATGGTAAATGTAGAGCTGAAAATATGCCTGAATCAAATTGAAGAAGAGTAATGAAAATAATGTTAATGTAGATATAGAAATTTAAATTTATGAACCCAGTGAATTATAATGATATTATTTTCTTTCTCAATACATTGCAATTGGTTTTCTCTATTTTCCAAACTGAATATGAATATGTAATTAGGAATAGAGAGCGAGATACAATACAAACAAGTGAATAAAGATAGATACATATTCATATTCATATGTATTCCCATACAATCGACGAAAACAATTCTGTCTGTCGAAGTTAATGAGTCAAGGCGACAATAATATTGCATGTCATTGGTTTATACGTCGTTGTATTTCATCGTAATATTTTACATTGCATTATATTTTCTTTTGCAATTATCAAATGAGAAGAGAGAAACATTTCTGATTATATTTAGATAATTTTTCACTTTATTTAAATACTATTTACACAACATAAGTGTGAAAGTCAAGAGGCATTTAAATGAAGTTGGGAACCCTAACTCAGCCTTATATTATTCGATCTCCCTCAAATTTTCCACAATTTTTTTTGTCATATTTCTTACGAGATTGAGGTGATGAGTCTTGAAAAAACGTATCTATATCCATGGACATTTACGACATGGAAAATATATATAGTACTACTACCCAACCCATAATAACATAAAACCGATAAGACTCTTGAACTCAGTGAATGGCATTCGATAAACTCGACAGGTATGCACTCATTGCACCACCGACACCACCACCATCACCATGAATTCATACCAAAGACATTTGTCGTTTATGTATTGTAATAATCCACGTGTCGAGCTATAGACGACATTCTACCAATGTCTAGTGAGGTAAACATCTTTATGGTACTATAACTCGTTGTTCCTTTCAACTCTCACTCTCCCATGTTCTTTCTATTTCTCTTTCTTTTCCTCTCGCTCTGTCTGTAGAAGTGTTATGAATTTCAAATGCCAACCAATAGTAGTTGATAATTTCCCTCCTCGTCCATTCACACCAATCGTTGCAATATTTGCAATACTCATGCGAACGAGTAAACATGTACGACTGTGTTTATGCGACATTCAGTTATATGTACGTACTGTTATACAGTTGAAATTGCGTTTGATGCTTCAAAAACTATTATTAAATTCGTCCTCAATGTCTTCGTGCACGGGGACACAGTATTGGGGCATTGGTTTGATGAATATCATGATCAGTTGTTAATAATAAGCCGACAAATGAACACGTGCATCGCAATTGTGTTACTGAACTGGAAAAATTTATTTATTCCTAAGCAACGTGATAAACCTTGGATTTTTTGATCTATTATTTCTATTTATTTACACCATTATTTTATATTTGTATATGTTTGTACATATTTGTGCAATTGTGTGATGAGGAAATTGTTTCGTGATATAAAATTTTAATTGTTCACGAAAATAAGAAGAGAGTTGAAGAAATAAAATAAACGTGAAAAGGGGAAATGAATTGAAAAATTTATTTGAAAAGGGGAAAATAATTATGATGCAAGAGAGTTGAATATATTGATTGAAACGATTGGCATTCTCATCATACGGTGAGTTTGTGTAGAGTTTAAAGAGCTACTTCTCTGTATTTTGATTCCTTCATTATTTATTTTTTAATATCATCACGAAGACGAAGTTGTCGCCATGATTGTTGGTGTGGTGTTTCTTCATCCTTGAATCATTTTTGGATGTGCAATAGCGACAAAGGTCATATCATTTATGATGTTTGAATAAATGGAAATACAATTTTAATTATATTTTCATGATATTCTGTGCATTTTTTAGTCTATTCGAGTTCTATACAAGAGAACAACTTCATTCCAGGTTTTATAAAAATTTTTATTTGATATAGAACAGCAGCATCACTTTATACTTCTATTCAATCAAAATTCTGTATCCAAAATTGATTATTCCACAAATATTGCAATATATTGTGGAAGTAATTTGAAATTAATCGTTACCGTTAGTTCATTTTCTCTGTTATCATTCTCGGCTTTGCTTTGTTCTTTGATTCGGAAAAGGTAATACCTCTACAGAACTTCTATTCGACTGAGAATTTCTTACTCTCCCTACTTTACCAGGAAATATATTATACGAAATAGAGTTGTTTGGTAAATCCATGAGTTTTTTTGTTTTTGTTTACCTGATTCCACATCAAATAAACAATAGCCATAAAAGTTAATTGGCAGTCGTTAAAAACGCGTTCATTTCAACTATTAATAAATTATATGTCATTGTGTAAAGAGAGAAAACAAAAAATATCAAACGGCATATAATATTTTTAATCAAAACACCTTTATTTCCTCCTGTTTTTTTTCTCTGCACTTCAATCTCCCATTTTTTTCTTCTTCGCTTGTGTAATTATATGACCTGAGGTTAAGCTTTGTGGAGACTAATGGATACCTACAAGAGCGCGCCATATGCAGAAAAGTGGGTTGCTAAGTCTATCTTTTTTCCTCTTATACAACTTCTTTATCTCTCAGTCTCTTGATCACCCACATGACGTTCGAGAAACTATTCCGATTTCCCTTCAAGTCCATTTCATTCGTTTATATTTTTATTTGTTCATCACCATCTTCTTCTACTTTGTCTTATTGACCTCGTTAATCGTAGCGAAATTAAATGTAAATAGGTCAAACAAGAGGAAAATCAACATGTTGAAAGGTGGAGTAAAAGATAATTGTCCTAAAATTGCCACAGGCAATTTGTAGATTAAGTTACTCATGGTCAATAACTAGTCATATATTCATTATTTTTTTTCTCTTTATATATCGCTGTACCTGCTATTTCTCAGTTTTCTCTGCTGAATATGTGCAGATAAGAGTCGGCACGGCTTTTCTTCTTACATAACTTCTCGCAGTATTTCTTACATATGTGTATATTTAAATATGCACACATACATGAATACATATATGTATGCATCAGTGATTATTATTCCCTGTGCTACATGTCGTTATTACGTAAATAGCTGATGCATTTGTGCATGCAACCATTGGTGATTTATTTTCAATTCACGCGATCATCACTGACTATGCAACGACAAACGACCATTTCGATGTTGATAATGTTACTGACATTATTTCTCTTGATTCCTCGTGTGTATTCTTGCTCGATCTTTCATATTTTGTATCAGTCGAACAACAAAGTGAATTGATGATGGTAAATATCAAGTTCATGACACTGACAACTGAAGAACATTGATAATTATGTTGGCAAGGACAAATCGACATTTGAAATGACTTGGACAAATAAAAAATGAACAGACAAAAACTGGGAGACAAAAAAATGATTGTTGTGGTAGTTTTTTTCACTTTAAAGGAGCATAAGAATTGAATCGGTTGAAGAATTGTTCCAGGTGTATAATCAATCATTCATTTATATTCTGCAGCAATGAATTTCGAAAATTTATTTGCTATCTATTTGTCACTTGATAAAGCTACCTTACAATTCATTACAATGTATAGATTGCACAATTTGATTTCATAACTACAATGAATATCTACAAGGAAGTCTTCTCTTACATTCTTAGTTGCATACTTGACTTTGCTGGCCCTGGATGCGCAAGTTATTCTTTTCTATTTCTTTACGTTCATCTTTATGATATTGAATATATCATGAGATCATATTGATTGTCATTGTTGAGAAGTGA
The DNA here is from genome assembly GCA_030523045.1 of Meteorus cinctellus. Lineage (NCBI taxonomy): Eukaryota > Metazoa > Arthropoda > Insecta > Hymenoptera > Braconidae > Meteorus > Meteorus cinctellus. The sequence goes on from JAPYZF010000146.1 coordinate 117,241, forward strand.
TGAAGATAGCAGAAGAAAAATAGAACGAAATAACTTGGAAGAAAATGACTAAAATACAACATTTAATATGGAACTATTTTCACTTTCTCCTCCAATTAATTCATTTTATTTTTTCCTCTACCTCCACTCAATTTTTTTTGCTCCCATTCTGCATGTCACTCGTGGTGAACTAAATATTTAAAGTTGAAATACTTTCTGTATCGATAGAACGCCTTTATTCCTTAGTTAGTGGCACCAGACAGAATCAATGAAGTGATTTTCACTCCTTCATTTTTCCTCCTTTTTCAATAATGCACCATGCCCTATTTATATATGTTTATATAAACAGGTATTTAACTATATTAAAGTCTGTGTTTGTTGACTAGAAACTTGATAAAACAGCTTGAATTAACATCTCGGTGTGTTCGATCAGGCATGATGAATAATTACTATAATTATGCGATTGGAATAATTTATTGAGACGTCAGGTTAGATAAGATAGATTCGCAACATTTTAAACCATCGGTATTATGTCATTTTATGTAATAAGTTATCTTAATTGATTTTTAATTGAACACTAAGACAAATACTTAAATGAAAAAAATATTCTTTCGATTCCAAGATTGTTCCCACATTTGCAATTAAGAAGAGTTTCATTTTTAATAATAATATTTCCAATTCTGATCTTTGTTTTTTCAAGATAATATTCAAATATTCGATATATTTTTTATAATCCGAATAATTCAATACCATACTCACTGCATTTATTAACAATGATTCTCATTGTTGTGACAATAATTTTGTTTTGCCATAATTTAATTACGACGTCGTAGGGAAAACTTTTTAATGTATGACCTACGTCAACAATATTATGGAAAATGTGAATGTGAACTCGTAAACTTTTGTAAAGTAAATCCAATTAAACCCCTACATCTTCGTATTCTGATAAAAATAGAACTTCATCAATACGATATCCACTTTTCATCTTGAAAGCTTCACTACAATAACAAAAACAAGATTGAAAATATTACGATGATAAATGTTATTTCTGGCAGCTGAATATCCTGCTGTAGTGAGTTCTCCAACCAACATAAAAATGATCGATTATACAGAAACAAAAACGAATAAATATAGATATAAATAATTGCATACAAGAAGGAAAAGTTGGAAAATGGAAACATTTCAAACTTTTATATATTTTTCTCAACAAAGTTCACTTTCTTCTCTCTCAATTTTATATCGACACTGTACATGAAAACGAAATGACGACTCTAACAAACACTTCATATCTCCTTCAAAATTTATAACAAAATTTTCATGATGTAACTAATATTCCCGTCTATCTATACTCTGAAAACTCAGGATCGATCATTTCTCGTGTCTCACTTTAGGTAAGTTATTTTTCTCGTCTGAATTTGAAGATCGTCGTGATGTTGATGAAAACGTTCTCAGACATTACTCGTTCCAATAAAGTGTAGTGTTATGATAGTGTAGGCGTGACGATACCTTGTATTCAATTACCATCAACATCGTTATCATGGTTTGTTGATTTTATAAAGGAAACACAAAAAGCAGTATTACTCAAGGGACTATTCCAACATTAATCCCTGAGGCATTCAATATCACTTTATTTTCATCTATTTATCAACAAAGAGCTCACAATTCAATTAGTCGTCGACCCAATGTTCGTTATCACAGTATTTACAAAACTTTCTCTTCTGTATTTCCAATTAAATTGTGAAAGGAATGAATGTTAATATAATGAAATCGTTGTAAATTTAACCTTGAATGACCTTAACATTTTTTACAGTCAACCAAGTTATTCAGTATGAAGAAAAACGTTCCAGTATGTGGTTTCATTAGTGTATATGTTGTCAATAGTCTACTAAAAATCACATTTATACAAAATTTTCACATGATTTTTCAAATTAGTTATTTATTCTATTTGATATTTAACTATGAAGTGATACGACTGTGTGAAATAAAAGAATTGGGATTGCCTTTAATTTTTCCTGGATGACCTTGAATTTTTTGGATATTCTTCATGATCATGACAGTAAAAAAAATGGTATGGTTATTTGTGAATGTTTACTATCTGAATGATTTCAAAAGTGGCTGGATAAATAATAACCGATTTAAATATAGTCAATAGACATTAAAGAGATGATAAATATTGCAACGTTTTATTTATTTGACATCCGCTCGAGCCGAAAATATAATTTATATATCATGCAGATGATCTCGACTTCCTCAGCACGTGAGAAAAGAAACGAATGAGTAAATTACTTTGCCAAATTTTTTTTTCATCCATATTGCACTACACCGAATTTATATTTGACATGACTGACTCGTCCTATTCATATTTAAATGCATAGATTGCTAATTAGTAGCAAAAATATAAATTCGCTATAATATTATCTGACCTTCAGTCATTATTTTTTCCTACTGCCACTTCTTCTTTGCCGTCTTCAGCGCTTTTTTTATCATCATTCTTTGTAGCTCTCTAACTTCTTTCGTTTTTCTCATCCGCTTGATGTTGCCTTGTATATATGAATGGAAAAAAAAACACTGGCACATTGCACGCAAGCCAAGTCAAAGTGTCGGGTGAATCCAGCGTCGCGGCGCTCCGGACATTTCAGTCGATGTCTGCGCGCTCTCTCGAGGGGAACGTTCGTTGTTAATATATTATTATAACAACAGTGCAAAATTAAAAATACGATTAATTTCCATGGAATGTCATTATAAAATCATTGAAAATTTTTGTGACATGGAATGAAAGGAAGATAAACAATCGATGAATGATATGAAAACGAATCTTCATGAATACGTGACAGTTCATTTATAATAATTTATTCTATAACTTTTATATGTGAGTGAATAAAATTGTTTCAATATGATTGGCGATGTTATTGAAAGTGGAAACACTCAACTGGATACATCGATAATTTAAGCAGCATGACATGTCTGTTGTATTGAAAAATATATTACCGATGTTGTTTCACATTATTTCGCACAAATAATTCAATCTCCATCTAGAAGTTCATTCAAAGAAAAAAAATAACAATAAACACAAATATTGACAATGATTACGATGTCATTATCGACATCTCGAACGCATGTAGGATCGTTGAGTGATGCCAGTACTCTCAGAAAAAGAAAATCGGTGAGTTCCTTCATAATTTTTGAAAATTTCAACCGTCTTTGGATTACTTTTCCTTCTCCGGCACCAGCAATTGATGGTTTTTCAATTCATTATTTTTAACAACGCAATACTTTACGAGTCAACATATTCATTTCTGTTTTTTTTTCTGCCAACACTTGTCGTGAAAGAAGAGTGATGAGGAAAAAATATCTTTTATTGCATCGCTGAGTATTTATTAGATTATTATTACTTCGCTTTGTTTTGTAAAATTATTCGATCCCACTGAATTTGCTATTTCGCACATTGGTTTATATGAACAAAGAGGATAGTCGTTGATGAAGTTATCCATTTCGAACTCACGAGTACACTGCTGTTGACATTAATAGCCAACCAATGCCGTGGCGAGAAAAAGGAGAACGAAAAAAAAAAAAAAAACCAAGGAAAAAAAAGGAACTTGAAAAATAAACGATTTCTTAACATTTCTAAATTCGTATCAAGTCGTGTTTTGTGTGCGTCAAAGAATTAGAAGACACATTTCTCTTGATATATTTATTTCATTCAAAGTGCGTGAGAACATTCACGGCATTGTCAATAAAAGACACGTCTCCATAATCGTTTGTATTCATGATAAATAACTCGGTAACAATGATAGAGCATGTAAAATAAATTTTTTTGCCGATGAGAACAGTTGCACCGGTGAAATTGCGACAAAAAATACTTCGTGAACAATTTCTCTTGTGCCAAGTACTTTCAATCGGAATTTCATTGAAAACTCTGTACGAAATCATTCAAAAAATGAATCAGTTAAGAACGCCACTTTGAATTCAATTGATTTATTGATTGTCCACGAATTCACAGCAAAAGCTATCGGCCGGGGAAGAAGAAGAAGAAGAGAAAAAAAAAACAATAAATTATTTTTTATGCAGTTGAGCTCCCTGGCGACTGGCCTAGAAATACTTCGTACTCAGCGTAACCAAGTTTCTGCACAACGTGTGTGTTCATATCCGTGCACTGAAATGTTTGAAGAATTTGTGCGAATTTTCAGCATCATCTACATTGTTTGAAATTGAGGAGAGTGACATGTCATTCATTCAGTCAGGCACTCTTACCACAGACTTTTCAAACTATATTTCTCTACTTGAAATGAAAAATTGTCTAAAGATTTTTTTCTATTGATAATATCAATTCTCAGTCATTAATTGTCTTGAATATTTCATCACAATGAATTGAAAGAAGAATGCAAAAATTAATTGAATAATAAACAGATGCCACCAGATTGAACGGCATCTGGTACATAAACAACGATTGACAGGCTATTTTACACACCACGTATGTATATGTGTGCGGCCATGTGCGACTTTCCTCGTCAACAACAAGATAATATACATGATGTAAAAAGCTCGGATAGTAATTGGATTGGATGAAGCCTATTTGAATTGATTCCTAGTCAGTCATACTGTGTTAGTAAATGTGTAGAAAAAAAAGGTCGCTTTTTCGAATTTATTTGTTCTATTGAAATTTGAAAATGATAAATAAATTCATGTAAATGAAAATTGTTCTTCATTATCTCTACATAAGAAATAATTGAACGTTTTCAAATTGCACTTGTGGCATGTACACATCGCTTGTGAACGCCACAACTACCAGAGCAACTCATTTGAAGACATTTATTTTCGTATGGCCTTCAAGACACATTGGATGATGCACATTCACTTGCCAAATCAATCTTGTTTATCAGTACACACATAAAATCCGTCTAACCATGAATTATTTTATTTTCATTCTATTCACAAGGTTGAATTATGCAGATATTATGAATCAAGTATATTCTTTTGCTTTCAAATCATTCCACTTATTTATTCATTTCCCTTTCTATATATCTATGCTATGCTGGTAAGCTCGAATTGCAATATTGAACTGACTAAGTCATTTAATGAGAACACTCCACTTTATCGGTGTGTAAAATGATGAGTTGCGTTGTTCTTGCGAAAGTTGAGATGCAATTCGATACATTTTTATTCATTTTTATTACACTATCGACAATTCACTCATTTTGCTTATTGTAATTTTTTCCGTAATTTGCCAACTCACCTGGGTAAAGGTTGAAAGCATAAAATCACCATCGAATTCAACAACTATTATTCCGATTTTCATCTCACAATTTTTGATCAGCGTTAGAATTGATTGCAACTTTTTTTTTTCGTGGTATTCAATATGGTTCACTATATTCAAGAAAATGAATTCTCATTGCATCACAGGCACTCAAGCAATAACATACTTTGGAATAATGTGTAATAAACACTAATACTTACTCATGCTTTCCTAGACGTATATTTGTTCATAAATGATTACTCCGTCATAGTTGGCATCGTATATTCGTTTACCGGAAGAGATAACAAATTTTAATAGACGGATAACCTATATCGTTTTATATTCTTAGTCCCCATTAGCATTAAATCATACTCAAGAATATAATGGAAAAGAAAGAAACAAACACAAGATCCAAAAAAAATAATGGAACTACTCCAAACCATTTAAAACGAAAATGATAATATATTTTTTTTATGTTTTTCTTTTATAGGTCCAAGAACTATTCAGCGCAATGAAGGAACAATCTTCCCTTACCCGTGTCGATCGCGATCGTGATCTTCAAAGGTCAGTTAGCAGCGCTGCATCGTTGGCAACACTTGGTGCTGGTGATATATCACCAAGTTCATCACACTTTTTTGAAGTGCTCTACGTTGGAAAAATAAAATTATCACATCAAAAAGTCCCGGAATCCTTCATTGACGATGCGTTGATAAAATTCAAGGCACATGGTGTGGAAAAGTCAAAGTCATCAACGAGTAATTTACTCGCTGAGTGTCAACAATTACGTCGTCAGGCACATTTAGCGGCTGCTAATGAAAAAAGACGTGACAGTGCCGATTCATCAGCGAGCGATTTGGGTAGCACTGATAATATGACTGGTAGCAGTATAATTTCACCTACAGCACCATTGGGATTGAGACCCATAGCGCTTGGTGGTTCAGTAGAGTCATTACCACCATCATCACATAAAGAGAGTGAAACGCAAGACAACGCACAGCTAATAAAAAAAGGGAGTGATTCAACAATAGCTGTGCCCGAGATGATGAGGAACAGAGCTGCATCGACCGGTAGTGTATTAGGACCAAGAAGAGGATCAGCGGCGAAGGGGAATGAAGAGCATAACCGCACGATGCTGTTTCAGGTAGGCGAAACATTGGGACAAATAATTGCACTACTTGTGAGCGTCAACATTTTGCGTTCACTTTTTTATGCATTTTATATAACACGGAATCACAAAGAACGAGAATTAAAGTGAACATAATTTACCCCAAACTATTTATTATGATGAAAATATTTATATGCCATATTGTCTGCTTTGGTGCAAAGAAGTTTGTTGTGAGAAAATAATAATTCTATTACTTTGTTTGTCATGTTTCCCGAGAATTTCTTCAATTATAGTTAATGAAACATTAAATTGAATTGATTACAGTAATGAAATTTCTTAAGGATAAGTAAAAAATAAATAAGTAAAAAGGGTAACGGGCTTATTTTAAATACTTTGAGAACTGCTAGAAGAAAAGTTTGTCGCGATAATACAATTTAAATGTTTTCGGAATGGATCCTACAAGTTTCTGTAGGGATAAGATCCCACGGAAAATTTGATTAGCAAACGAATTTCGTTGAGAATTATTTCGTATTCGTATTACGAAGCGAAAAGAAAACTAAATATCGATCGTTTGTCTTGTTCTTCATACAGGTTGGACGGTACGATTTGCGACTCATCAGTCCGGATCGCAAACAAGTATTGTTTCACAAGCAGTTAAAGGATATTGCCAGCTGTGTGCAAGGTTTGAAAAATCCTGAACACTTTGGATTTATATGTCGTGAAGGAGCGGCTGAAGGATTTATTGGTTTTATATTCAAATGCCAATCTGCATCAGTCGCTGATGACTTAGTTGGAGGTAAAATATTTACATTGATTTCATTCTTACAATTCGAATGATATTAACTAGCTCACTCTGTTAACTAATTTCTTAATCATTCTTATTTTCATTATTCTTAATTATTCCAGCTATAACGCAGGCGTTCATAGCAACATGTCACGGTAATGGACCTAAAAAAGAACGACATCCAGTATTTTCATGTGAACATTGTCCAATGGTATGGTACAATAAATTGTGTCAGGAAATTGAATCACAAAATGATAGAAAAGTACAGAATATCATATTCTCAAGAATGGAAATGTTGCCAGAAGATGAACAGGAAATTGTTGTAACTAAATATAAAGGTGCAGAAGCTGCAGGAGGTTCAGGACGTGAATTCAGTCTTCGTGAGCAAAATCAATTTTTAATGTTATTGTTACGTGCCCATTGCGAATCGAAGCAATCGAGACACGTACATGATACTGCAGAGAATCGGTAAATACCTTATATTTCAATTTCATTTCTGGGGGGGGATTCTCTCCTTCACAACTCTTGACAATATGTTCTTTTTTCCATCGTGAAATAAAATCTGTAGTTTTAGTATCTCTTGCATGTATTCACGAAATGCCTTGGAGGAGAAATTACCCCCAAGGAAAACTTCTATTGACAACTCAAATTTTTACTCTCAAAGAATCTATTCAACATCATGACTTTTATTCCAATATTCCAGGAGCGAATTCTTGAATCAATACTTGAGTGTTGGCGTTGGCAGTACAATATTCATGAAGGCAAAACGTTCGTTGACAAATAGCTTCGATCATTTGATGAAACGCAAAGGTTCGCGAGATGATTTTGGGATTGGATGGCACAATGTGAGAGAGAGTAATTCAGTGTCGAAGAGTGAACGCCAGAGTCCTGTGGGTTTGGCTCCATCGCCAACAACGGTGGACATCAGTCCCGAGTCCAACCGTCCAAGGTCCTTGCGAGTGTCACCTGAACAACAGCTGGTAGTTAATACTGGACCGAAGAGTCCTATGATGGATATGTGAGTTTTCTTCATTTGTTCATTCTCATCAAATTCGTGCAAAACTTGTATTTCACTCAATCTTATAATGTGTTACATTCATTTGTCTTTGTAGATTTATGAAAGTCGGGAACTCGCCAAAAATGTCGCCAACAGAATTGGAAGGGAGCAGTCGCTTACAATCGAGCGGTTCATGGCGACAAGCAATATTGAATCGTGTGGTGACACCCGGGAAGGATCAAGATATGAGAGAAGGTGGTGACAAAATTGGTATGAACTCAAGTTTGAATCCGAGGATAACTCCTAAAAGAACTAAAGCTGAATTACGCGAATTATGGAGAAATGCAATCAATCAACAAGTAATACTAATAAGAATGGAGAAAGAGAATACGAGACTGCGTGTGAGACAAGAAGAAGCTACAATGAAACGCATCAAATTGGAATATGATGAACTACGAAGTTGTGCTCGTGAATTGAGTGAAGTATGGGATTTATTGGTCAGTAAAGAATCACGAATATCGACCAAATGTGACAATCAAATGTTACTGCAGGCAATTAAACAAGGAGTGCCAAAAGGAAAACGTGGTGAAGTTTGGCAATTCTTAGCCGAACAATTTTGTTTGAAACAATCACCAATCGACACACGTGATTTCCCCAATTATAATACACCATATGATTTGTTATTGAAACAATTAACATCACAACAACATGCCATTCTCATTGATCTTGGGCGTACATTTCCAAATCATCCATTCTTCAGTTCGGCATTGGGTCCCGGTCAATTAGCTTTATTTAATTTATTGAAAGCGTATTCATTGCTTGATCACGAAGTCGGTTACTGTCAGGGGTTAAGTTTTGTGGCAGGGGTCTTGCTATTACATATGTCCGAAGACCAAGCATTCTTTTTATTGCGACATCTAATGTTTCGACGAGGATTGAGAAAACTTTATTTGCCTGATATGGCCGCATTGCAATTACATTTATATCAATTGTCACGATTACTTCATGACAGATTGCAATCAATCTATAATCATTTCGATAAACATGAAGTATCTCCAACACTCTACGCTGCGCCATGGCTATTAACACTATTTGCCAGTCAATTCCCACTTGGTTTTGTTACACGTGTGTTTGATTTACTATTTTTAGAAAGTTCTGAAGTTATATTTCGTGTTGCGCTTGCACTTCTTGAGGAACATCAAGAGCAATTATTAATGTGCGAGAGTTTTGAAGAAATAATGGAATATCTAAAGGTAAAAGTTCCAGCAGTGGATAAAAATATTTTGGACCGTGTAATGAAACGGGTCTTCTATCCTGATACGGAGATTGCCAGACAATTGAATGAATACCGCGTTGAGTATCAAGTGTTGCAGGAGGAGATGCTTTCTGTGAAACCCCAGATTGAAAATATTGAAAAATTAGAGATGTTGAACAAACAATTAACTCAGCAAAATGCACATTTGACATCACAGTTGGATATTGCTGTTAGTAGTTTCCAACGTTTCGAAAATACACGTGGCAATCATCAAGCGTCAATACACAAATTAGAATCGCAGAATCGTAGTTTGGAAGTAACTGTAGCGACTCTTGGTGCTTTTATTCAACAATTGATTGAAACACGTACTGACATTGATGTACCTGGTGATGTAAGACGAATAATTGCGCAGTTAAGTGTTGCTGAAAAACGACGGAACAATTATGCGAGATCATTTCCATTGAAAGTGATTGAAGATAATAATAATCGTTATGAGCCAATGAAGAGTAATTCAACTGGACGTGATTCGAAGAGTTTGTTCAAGAGTAATAGCATTGAACCACCCTATCCATTAAAATCAGCATTAAGTCAACCAAATCTAGGGGCAAAACTAGAAAAAATGTCATCATTCTTTGCTAACTCACACAATCATATAAAGCAACAGCGTGCACAAATGGCAGCATTGCGTACTGACAGTGGCGCAGATCGCATCGGTTTGAACAACAATAATAATGATGAAAATGATCCTAAAACAGTTAATATTGATATTCAAATAACAGATACCGTTAATTTATCAGCGGAGAACATTAATCAGAACGATAATAATTTGAAAATTGATAATGTTGGCTTGGAGAAATCAAGTTCATTACCTTTAAATGCTAAAATGAAATTGAAATCAACCAAATCAGCGTACGAACTAGGTTCTGTCAGAAAAATACCAACGACGAAGCTTGAGGATACGAGTGATAATATAACTAATTTAATGGGTACGATACATCCATTAGATTCGTGTAGCGATGTTAATTTTAAATATGGTGGTACGACCAAACTCAAAAGTATTAAACCAATACGATTGAATTCGAATAATCAAAACGACACACAAGAAAGATTAGTTGTTGAGGGAGGCTTGAACAAAGAAATACAAAATAGTCAAAATCCCGAAATTGTAACCAGATAACAAAAAATGGTGCTGTTGACAATACGTGAAGAAAATTATGAATATTGACCTTCTATCTTCTGATTTACTTGCCCATTGGATGTTAATAATATTTTTATCGTGGTTATGATTATATCACACAATGACAGTTGTCTTTTGTATATCTGTCAATATTAATTTCTGTTTTATGCTGTGCATCAGTTCAAGTTCATGTCACACAAAGTCCTCATAATATTTTGATATTTCGGATGATGGTTACCTTACATGAAAGTTGGGTGAACTAATGTCGATGATCAGTACTGTTATTTCAGTTGGATATATCCGGTAAATAGTTTCAAAACTATAAAAAAAAAGTTTTGAAATGATAATATTTGAGTTTTTGGGTGGACAATGCCCCGATATTTTTGGAATATGAAATATATGTTTCCAGTTGTGTTTACAAGAACTTCATGACTTTTATCATTTAAGAAACTGATTGGAAAACATTTTGAACATTCAGGCGGGTTATTTCCTCTTGAGAATGAGAATTTTCCATACAAAATTTTTGAGTTCATCGACGTTTGGCGATAATTATAACTAGACTAGTAGTTTCATTATGAGAGATATGGTGCCGATTCCCTGATGAAATTACCAACATATCATAGTCCATCATATGAAAATGTGTAAAAATTTCTAAAATCCTCTATTGGGCTGTTTTAAGAAACACAAATGGGTAAATTTCCCGACTATCTGTCAATATTCATCTTCTCTTAAACTTTTTTTTTCCATGCGAAACACATTTGAATGAAATACAGTGGAAACACAATAATATAGCTTGGCCCCAATGACTTAGATTTATTTGTAGAAACGCAAACTAAACAATGTAAAATATTGAGTAAATAATTTATAACTATCCATATATATTTTCTTCGTTGTGTTTGCGAATAAATATACGTCCAGCAGTTTTATTATTCTTTTTTTTTTTATGAAAACGATGCGAGGACAATACTAATATCTAAACCCGAATTTCATGATGTCCTCGACCAAATATATAAATATTTCAATCAGTATTTTGAGTTCAGACAATCAATTGGGTAATGTAATTCGAAATTCATTGTTTCCGGATGTCTCAAGCAGACGAATCGAAATCCATCACGATAAATTGCACAAAAAAAAACATCAGTCTTGCCGGAAAAAAATACAATTTATTTTCAGATTAAACCAGTAACAAAATCCAAAGGTTTTTCTTTATTGCCGTTTTTTGGTTCATTTTCTATAACTATTGATTCAATAGCAGTGTGCCAATACCTAACAAAGGAAAATAGTACAGTGGAATATAGTACTGAATAATACACATTTACATATATTTGTAATAACTATTTGTTGATCATTGAATTAAATGCATCAAAAAGATGAGAAAAGAATTCATAATGACTTCCAACTCAGTGGATGGTATGGTTCTAAATCATTAGGATTGAACAGTTAACAGGAAAGTAGTGAAAAAAAAAATAGAGAATGAAACTATAAGGGCGAGTTAATCACAAAAGATTGCGTCATTATCATGAGTTACGTCCACAATCAATACAAAATTGATTCAGTACTTAAAAATGAGCGATAAGTAACCTCACATAGTGGTACAAAAAGTATGAATATACATTTAGAAATTAATATATCAAAAAAATAATAATAGAGGAAACAAAATTATATGTGTATTAGATCAATGACTCGAACGCATCTGTTATAATTTTTGTTCAGTTGTATTAATTAAAATCATGAAATAGTTGCGGTAGTTCTGAGAAGATGTGACAGGAGAAAAATTAAATCATGATCAATAATTATAGATTTTATAGTATTTAGATTTGTAACGTCTGATAGCAGTCAATATTTACAAGTAAAAAAAATTAATGTCTATTGCATATGAGTGAGATGAAATTGATGTTTTAGTGAGTATAATTGGAAAACAATTGATGTGTAGTGTATTCATCATATGAACTCGAGGATTGTGTATTTCTCTATATACTGATAGTCTTCGTTAGAATAAAAAAGTGTAAGAGAGAAAAGTAAGAATGTATGGATGTTTGGTATGATTGTATTTTTTTTTTAATTATTGTAAAATCATTGAAGGGTCAGTCTTCTGGGATTCCATTCAGAAAAATAGATATTTGCCTGAAATTCTATTGATGCGCTCTTGTGGTAATTTACCAAAAGGAAACTATCAGCATATTCGCGCATGTTGCATAACCAATATCATGATGCAAGACGATTAATTTGTAATCAATTGATATAGATTGTGGCAGACTAATGGAGCTTATTATTGATGAATGCGATGAGGAAAATTGGATGTTTGAAATTCTTCTTTCAGAGACTGACTCCTCCAATGGTTCCGAATATATTTGGTTATATACTTTTTGTTCTTCATACCATCTTATGATGATGTTCACAGCCAAAACTTGGAAGTATTTCAGTCTAGTTGAAGAAAGAAAAAGCGGTCGCGAAATGTGTTGTCAAACCATACATTGATCAGCAAGTAAATTGGCGATATTTGTGTTGAAATAATATATTTATAATATATAAATGTACGATATGTAAATATCTTCATCAATTTTATTTTTCTGTATGGGTGAATAATGAAGAGCGAACACGATGTGTGAATCAGATGTCTTCTTAATAAAGTGAAACCAAATTTGATTGAAGTTTCTCTATGATTATTTCCATTAACAATATCTGTTTCTTTTTGGGTTTCAAAACATTTGTCTTTGAATAGAGAACGAATTTTCTTCAATGAAAAAATAATACAGATATCACTTTGTCTTTTCAATATATATATTTCGTATTCAAAATATAATAATGAACATTACACATGATGCTAGCTCATATCGGTGACAGTCAGCGCTGACTGACACTTACAGTGGTACCGTGTTTTAATTAATCTAGTCGAACGGCTAGCGTCTGAAAAAGGCAGATATGAGAATCGGAAAATACAAAAAGCTACCAAGAAAAAAAATGGCCATTGCGTATAATTTATTGTGTTTCATCTTCTTTTTTCTCTCATTCATTTAATTATATTTCTCCATTCATATTTCCATAAATACACCAATATTTTCTTTCGTCTTGTTCTGTTTGTATTACAAAATTATGTTGTGCAAAGGTGAACGTGTGCCCGAGCATAAGAGTTCATTCTTTAATTTCGAAAATTTTGATCGTTGTCTTGCTAAAAACCGGGGATGATTGCGCTGGTGAAAAGTTATACATGTATGTATGTATGTATGTATGTATGTATGTATGATATTCATTCGACCGGCTTCCTTTCGGGATATTCCTTTTCCCATTTTTCGCCATCTTTACATCTTTTAATTTATCAGAACAACGTACAATCAATTCATTTCCCATATTCTGAATTATGCTTCGTTCGATCTGTACACACCAAATGTAGCTTGCGAAATTTTGAGAATAAAATTTAATGAAAGTCTTGGATTATATTGGGTATAACAATAATATACGAATATTCTGGGAAATATTGGAAAGAAATCTATTCAACACAAACGTTAATGAACAGGCAAACAAAATTTACATTTCTTTTTTTAAACAAAAAGCGAAATCAAAATCAATTGCGGTAAATTTTACAGACGTTTTGTCGTTGCATCAGTTAGCTAGACTTCTTTTCAGCATCAGCTTTCCTCCACATCTTACGCGTATAGTTATTATAATACATATCGTTTAGTTACATAATAAGATCCAAAGTAATTTATTTATGTAGGCAAGCAAGAAGCCCACTTACAATTAATTTTTTCCTTTTTTTTCGTTTCGTTAATTTAATCATTGTATTTAATTTCTTATTTCACCTTTATAAGCCCCCAAAACCCTTGAGAATAATTAATTCAATATTTTTCGTATTTTTTTCTCTTTTTTCCTTTTTTCTCTTCGTTTGTTTTACTATACAGGTGGCAAGAAAAAACAACACTCGAATTGCCTTATTTATTACTATGTATAATAGGTATGCAATCATCACAGTGATAAACAAAAAATATATGTATATATATATATGTATATATTTATAATTACACATATATATATATATATGTATATACATATATGTATGTATGTATGTATATCCTTCTTGTACACTTGATCGATTCGGTAATTAGTTGTGATCACGTTGTTTATTCAATTTATTCTTGTTCCTTTTCTAAAAGTTCATTCAGAATGTCTTTTTCCATGGCACTTAACACATACACACTCACACACATCCGCGCTCTCGCACATACACTTACATACACATTGGATCTATTAAAGTTTTGTGTTCTTTAATTTTTAACAAATTTGTGAATGTCTTTCGTTTTATGTAATTATTTTTTGTCTTTCTTTCTTTATCCTTATGACATTTATTTTACGAACTGTGATGCATTCCGTTTCATAAATTTATGTCCCGATTAAATATATATGTAAAAGTTGTCGTTTGTTCTTTATCTCCTTCTCTTTAATCTCAGTTTTCAATCGTATCGAAATTACGTCTCAGGTGATGCTTACTTGTATTTCGGTACTCGCAAAATGAAATTAAATGGTGAAAGTATTTACATTTTAATACAATGAATTGATTAGTGCGATTCGAGTCATCGGAGTTTGTTTCCTTCCACCACAATATTCGTTTCCGAAGTAGAAACAGCCTGCCACAAGGAGATCATTCAAGTTCTGTTAGCTGCCATCGCTCGATAAATATTTTATCTCTATTAACGAATACTTTTATATCTCACATTACATTCTTCATTTTTGCTTTTGTTTTCCAATTTGTTATCGAGATATGAACAAAAATCCAGTTTGTTCTCTTGGTTCTTGCTTAATTTAATAACAAATATAGATTTGAATACTTCCCAACGGATAAGTCAAATAATATCATCAACTAAAAAGATACATCGTTCAACGCTTGACTTCAAGATTGATTTTTTCATTGAAACTACAATGAGAGAATTCATGTATAAATATCGCCCTGAATCGAATGTACTTATGATTTTATATATATTTATATATAGATGTGTATATATTTGATGTGTACAGTAAATAATTCACAATTGCAAGTATCGGATTACAAGTAGCTCATAGGAAATACATAGTATTTATGTACAGTAAAAAAAGTTGCATGAGAAGTTTTGAGATTAAATTGTATATTAATTTTCTGTTGACCATTTTGGCGATTTTTGTCTATCCTCATTTGTGCCTGCGTCCGTCTAATACCACAGAGTATAATCTTTCGAATATTTTCTTTATTATCATTCCCTCATTCTTGTGAAGGATATTTTTCAGATACTCAATTTGATAGGCCACGATATAGTATTATATCGTTCGAAATTATTATTTTATTCATTAGTAGATGAAACAAGGAAAAAAGTCAACGCGTGTCGTGCCAACATCACGCGATAGTAACGAGTCATGTGGGAGAATAAAAAAAAGTTGACAGCATTTGATAAGCTTGATAAAGTAAAATGAGTTGTTAATAAGAGGGAAAGGAAAATTACGAATAAAACTTAGGGATTAAGGAGGTATTTTTGTCGAGATGATTATTTTTAATTTTATTTTTGGAATTTTCCAGAGGATTTAAACGAGCACCTTATAGTGGAAAATGATCAACCTTTACGGATATAATATTAATAACTGAATGTAACTTAACAATTCCATGAGGATCTACATGGGTTTTGCAACTGATAGGTGACAATGAAAATTGCGCTACAAGATTATTCTCTCACTCTAAACATATACGAGACCATGCGGCAGCTTTTGTTATACGAACTTATCCAACTGATTGAATAAAAGGAAAAACCAAGGGAGACATCGAAAATCACCCCCTACATTACAATACTCCACCAAGCGATTGATACATGTTTTAATTTTTTTCTCATCCGACTCTGTGATACGAACGTGTTTAGCAACCTTTTCCATCACCCCAATAAGTACAATTAAATACATATTTTTCGTTTGTTTATTTGTATATTTTTTTCTTTTTCCTTTTCTCCTCGAGTATTAGCTAGTAAGAATTGTTTCTTCATTGTTGGCCTGCCCTTAGAAAATCTTTAATCCCATGAAGAGTCATTCCCCAATTCTAAAAACCATTCCCCATATATAGTCATTAATTCAATCTAGTATAACCGAATGCATATAATTATGCCTCTGGCGTAAACTTCTCTCAATATATACTTCCTTAAAAACAGTCTTTATACATTATTTAAATCATTTATATACAGATGTGCAACTAGCTAGTGAATAAAAATTGTTTTTTTTGTTTTTCTCGTTATAATTACTTCTTTCTTCCCTCCACATAATTTTTATCCTTCACTTGATTCCTTTTCTGCCTCCTGTAATATTTTTTTCATATTTTCGTCGTATCCTGCAATCGGCAACGACGTTCATTCAATCGATTGGTTGATTGTGTCAACGACCACCAATGAGTTTTACTCTTGATATCAATCTAGTGTTTTTTTTTTGTTTTATCTATCGTTTATCTCTTTTCCTCCATCTGTATTATTATCAAACACAATCGACTATTTGAACGTCGATCACTTATACCCTGATCGTATTTACAAGAAAATTGTATACGTGGCTTTGTTGGCCGTGCCGATGATCGCCAATAATTTTTTTATAAGTTATTTCTCGTGTAATTTCTCTTTTTTTTATTTTCAACTCCTTTATTTTCAACCATACCCGCAATGATATTTATATCTCCCAGATCGCGAATGACATAAACGTTCGGAAAATGTTGTCTGTTCTCGACAAGCGATTCAGTGATTGCCAGAAATAGAAGAAAAAAAACAAATAGCGAAATAAAATTGGCAGCAGAATAAGGAATGATAGGAAAAAAACCAATTGGACAAATCGATTTGAACTTTTATCGTTTGTAATATAACTCTTTCATTGTCACGAATGATTGAAGTATACTGACACGAATTAAAGTGTGATAACATCCAGGATACCATTTGGCATTACAAGATTTATCACTGAATCGCATCTTGAAATATACATATATGTATATGAATTGATGTATGTATATGCATATAGGTGACGAGAAATACGAGACAACAGCCTGCAAACGAGTTGTCACCACGTCGCCCACTAATAGACTTGGATTGTGACGTATGCATATGTCGACGACAACGTGGATAGTAATTGCGGCTCGATCGGAATATCTCGTTGCCCGGGCGCCAATTGAGACGTCCGTCTCGATTATCGTAGGAAACATAGATTTGACAGCTCAAGCACGCGCGAGAGAGGGATGCTAGATAGTGCGAGTGAAAGAAAGAGAGAGAGAGAGAGATACGGAGACCAAAAGGGTGATAGCAAGAGACAAAAAAAGAACGAGAGCGAATGATAACATGAGAGAGGTCGGTCGAGAACAGCTGTATATTTGTACTCCCGCAATTCTCTATAAATATCATTCGACTTGTGATCAATTTTTTTTTCCTCCCGTCTCTCGATTTCTCCTCTCCTACCCTCCCTCCAGGCCTGAACGAGTCGCATCGCTTCATTTTTATTTCATATTTGTCACTGTAAAAGGAAATATTTGTGGCGGAGATTGTGTGTATTGTGTATCTAGGCCCCAATGTTCTCATCGAATGACACACATCATCTCGATAATAGTTTGCATATAATCGCGGCACTCGCTGAGAGAAGAAGAGATACCCTTGATAATGATGACGATGATGCCGCGCTTGCCCTTGTTAAATCTTCACAAATACCTGAAACAATTGAAATTACATATATGAATAAACATTTAAATGGATATTACAATTTACGAAATCGTTGGTTCTTAAAGAAATGCAACATACAAAATAAATTTTGATTACATGATTAAGGATGATGTTGATGTAGTTTTTGCAGTTAATATATTTGGGTAATAAAATTATGTGAGAGTTAGAGTTACTTCAACAAATTTAAGATACTCTAACATGTTGTAATCAATCATCTAGATATTCGTTCGACAAAACATAAATAATAACAAGAAATGATATTTTTGCATAATCGATAATAGCAGAATATTATTTGTCTCACCTTGGTTGGCGAGCTTGTAGGTCCATGGCTTGGTTACACTTCTTTCTAACTCGCGTGCTGGCCATGACAGCCATAATTCTTGTTCTTGTTGTTCCAGCCTGGTGCCTCTACCACCAGATATTTTTGGCGTTGGATCGACCCATTGCATCGAGAAACAGAACGTCTGCACGAGGGTGGTCTGCGTTGGCTCGCTGCTGGTACTACTTGTACTCTTCTTCTGCGACACTATCGTGTACCACACCCCCTTTTCCTCCCAGCTGTCGTGGCACGAATATTCTATTGTATGAAATAAATTATCGATTAATATTGCGCATATTCAAATTTAGGACTAAAAATGTATTCGTGTATATATAAACAAAAGAGAAAATTCAAGAGCTCGAATTTCGTAAATAACATCGAAATATCTGAGTTAAAAATAATCAGGGTGAATCGTAAAATTGAATGAAGACGTGAGGAGACTATGTGATCACACACTGCACATGGGGAATTTACGAAGTGTACTATAAATTTTGCTACTGTCTTAGGAGTCCTCTCTGTTCTCGAATTTTTCCAATATTAATATTAATTGGAATTTCGAGGAGTCTCATCTATTTTCTGCGAATAAAAATTGAAGTTATTTTACTCACCAAGCTGTTCGTGTTCACACGTATTAGCAATAATCATTTCGCTTTGATCCGGTGTATCGCATCCAATTTGTAGATGCGAAACATTGCACTCTGTATCTTCACTCTCATTTGACCACGTCCTTTTTTCCGCATTACGTCGAGACATCTTAATTCCACGCTGTTGACGACTCGGCATTGTCGGAGATATTTGTGAAAAATTATATTCAATTACACGATAACGTCCAGGCAGTGGACATTTTTTTCTCTCCAATGTTGAAGCTGGAATTATTCAATAAAGTTCAATTAGAACAACTGCGAATGCAATAAAAATGTCTTATTCAATTTACAAGATGAAATGATATATTTTTTTTCTCTTTCGTTGAGATAATGTTTAATATTTCACGATGTATCGTTGCATGTGTCAGAGTGTCGGTATGTTCATGTGGACGTACATGGATATCTACAAAACGACAATGCCCCAAGGGGAAAATAGAAATGAAAAGAGAAACGAAAAAAAACACACGAAGAAGTGGAAATAAAAGCGCGCACGTCCATCGTGATATGCAAAGCACAATGATTTCCAGGGCATTTATCTTCGTCCTCCTATGATACAATCGCTGCTCTGTAGCCCATTATTGCCCGACGGTGTGTTATTCATTTTTATCAAATCGGTCATAAATCAGAAATTATTAATAAAAAGAAGAGTAACAGGAAAAAAAATAGGAAAAAGAATAAATAATGATAAATAAAAAAAAAATGATGAAAACCGGCAACATATCTTTGCCTCATCTCTCTACCAATCATTTTACTCACTTATTAATGTTGTATATGGCATATTCAATAGATCATTTAGCTGGCACGCTTCCTCCGGTACAACTGCTTTACGATCTAAAACGATAAATTTTCCACATGAAACAATATAATGTAAGAGCAATAGTCGCTTGTTGGCAATGGTTATTGATAGCGATATCAAAAAATATTTCATCAGTTCAACACATTTCAGTGGATAATATAAAAAATTGAATTTATCCGCAATGAAACATGCATTTGGTGGGGAGAACGTTAAAAAAGGTAATGAGATGTGTAAGAGAAAAACTTTTAGCATAGCGGGCTTTTTATAACTCACTTGATTGCTGAAGCTCAATCACGTTTCCATCTCTTCTATGAAAAATCATACAGACGTAGCCAATATCGCTGAAACGAGAGAAAAAAAATATGAGAAATGCAAGAGAGGAACGATTCATAAGAGACGGTGAAATTTTTTCGTCAAAGGAAACTTTATACATACAGAAAACAAAAAAAAAAGGAAGAAAGAAAATATCACAGAGCAACAATACGTCAAACGAGTTTTTTTCTCATTCATTTCTTCATTCTGCTTTCTCTGTGTTCGTGACAATGAAGAGAAGCAAGAGTGTACTCGGCTGCATGAATTCAATTTTCTTTCCTACACTTTTTTTTCTATATCATTATTCTCATTGATTTTTTTGTATTGTTTATTTTCTTTGTTGATCGACCATTACTCACCATCCACTTGTTATATGCGCAACGAGTTTCACCTTCTTATCTTGTGCATTGCTTTCAGTGGGTTCGACTTGATTATGACATACTATTCTCTCTTCGTGATTGCTTGCTGTCACTTTTAACGTCGCATTCCTACTGGTGAAGTGGTAGGTTTTGGTACCGTCTAACGAGTGCCAGTCATGATGTTGGGTCACCCAGCTTGGATACTTACATCGACCGTGCTCTTTATCAACTGTAATTGACAATAATATTCACATTAAAGATTATTGATGAGTTAAAAATCGGAATGAAAAATAAATAGACTGGATAGAGGGTCAAGTTATCACTTCAGTGTTGATTATCCCATTCAAGTCGTTTCCTATTTTATTTTTATTTTTTCAAACCTAACTGACTCACTCTTAGTCCATATTTCTTCTTACCTTTTGTGAGCTTTATTGTCCGTGAACCCTCTGATACGGCATTTAAGGCGGAGCATGTCGAGTCACCCGATTGTGCTAACTCATAGGTAACTTTTTCACTTTGATGATGATTCGGTTTTTCGTAGAGAAAACATCTGAAATATTCAACAGTTAATTAATTATACATGTAATCAATTATCATTCATAATAGAATATCAAAAACTTTGTAGGGCGCAGTTAAAAAGTTTGAAATTAATTACTGATTACGTATTTCTATATTATTAAAGTGTTAAAACCGAAAAAAATGTTGAAGCAATATCCGTAAAGGTCAAACAAGACAACAGTCAAAATGCTTCTCTTTGAAATTCGCTGATACATCAAATTCGAACGAATTTTACTTACTCCATATATAAATTCTCGCCAACTTTAACTTCTTTGAAATACCAAAAATGTATATATTTCTCTCGTTAAAAAATTCTGTACGAACTCGTCACTTTTTTTATTTCAATTGCTATCACATTGTACTTGTCTTTTTTTCTTTCATATCTACTACTTTATAAAACGACAAACTTCTCTATCATAATAATAGGAATTTTTCCTCTCCAAGTGCTCACAAATGGTGTAATCATGTCAACCGTCGTGCCACAAATATTTTATCCGGTCCGAATATCAATGTTGTAGCGACTGAAATATCGATTTTACTTTGCCCGCATGTTATACATAAAATATATTGGAAAACTAATACAAGAAATTTATTATACATCTCTCTCTTGTTCAAGCCATTGAATAAGTCTACTTGTTCAATAACTAACAATCAAAGAAGAACCGTTTGTGTTTAATTCATTTCATCTCATCTCAATGACACCCCGCAGTGTAATGAAAATCTTTAATTGATTTATACACACACACATATATATATATATATTTATTTTGCGGTAATTTAGCTAATTGAATGCGTATTTTCTTTTCGTTCTTTTTTCTTTGGCAATGATACCCCATTGCGTACAATTTGTTACATCAATGTGTCTCTCAAACAGTGGATGGGAACGAGAGCAATGAGGGCGTGATGAGCTCGTTGAATTCTTTCATTAGAATGATTGCAACACACGAGCGAGGACAATCAATATACATATAGATATGTGTGGATACCGATATTACTCAAATGTATTCGATAACTCCCTTGGTAATATTGTTAATGGCCAATTATTATTACAAGTGTTAATGAAAAATTTTTGGAGCTTTATTTTTGTTCAACGCTTTGATGGACGTAAAATAACACATTATGTTCTCATTATCATTATTCACTTTTTTTTTTTACGTTTTATTTTATAGTGGATTAAATGTAAAATAATTACCTAAATGTTTCCTCATTAGTTGCAGCACTTCTGCCAAACAGCTTGATAGTACCAACCAAATATTTGTTTCTACCGTCCTTCCATGAAGCCAGACACTGCAGTTCTTCCGCTGTGAAAAAGAGTAGAAAAAAAACAAATTTACTCTAAAAGCACTCTATTAAAACGTTGGGTGTAATATTTTTGGATGAAATGACGAGGAGATGTGAGAAGGACAACATAAATGTTTAGTTTTGTAGGAATTAAAAATTAGTGAATAAATGGAATGAAAAATATTGGCTTGAAAATTCACTATCTAATGTAAAAATGTGTGGTGAACTCTATTGTATTCGATTGAAACATCAAAATGATCAGAATGTTCTTCATCAAGAGATGGCATAGAAAAACAATTCATGTATGTAGATTCTATACTTGTAATTGTTATTTTGTGATACTATACACAATGACAGAATGTAGGTACGAGAAAATATAAATTCGATATTGAACGCAGAAATTTGCTCTGAATTATTGACGTTGAATACCTAAAACCAAAAATGACATAGCAACGCTCGCTAAAGGAGCTGTATAATTTTAGTTAGGATTGAGAATGACCCGATAAAGAATAATGTGCATTAGCATTTATTTTTCAAATCAAATTCACCTGACACCTTATCTTACGGCATTAAAAATATTTTATTAATACAAAGTTGATGTCGAATATCCGGGAGAAAGTAATTAATGATATTTTGCGTCTTCAATAAATCACATTGCAGTAAGATTAATAGTAATTAAATTATTTTTCAGCTCGTTGAAACAGAAGAAATATAATTTATACATTTATTCTTTCCTAATTGCGTTATCAGTTTCGAACGTTAAATTATTATCCACATAAGATGTTCTACTAAGAGCTTGAGTAACTTGATGAAACTATTATAAGTCATTATTGTAATGAAGTTGGCGTGTACACTTCACGTCTTTCCGTAGGGTGAAGAAAGGGTGACATCATAGGATTTAGAGACAATCGCAATGGGTCATCAAACTGTGAGGATATTCCCCCGCACGTAGTGAGAAAGGAAAGCCGAGTCTCGAAAGGGGTTTGAACGGAATAAAGGAAGAAAAAAACATAACCAAACAGAACAAAAATAAGATAAATAAAATAAAATCCCGTTGAGACTTGACGGCGCATGAAAGAATGATAATCGAATTACTTTATAATCCATTTAGTGGGTTCGATCCGGCGCACTGCCACCCTGTGTGCACTGTTTTATTAAGCTACAATCTACAGAAGCCCCTGAGTTTATCATACAGGGGAGTTTTGCAGAGCGCGCTTTTGTCCAGTCCCTTCGACAATCATTGTCTTGATTTCAAACAGTACAATGAATTAATCATAATTCCGACTTTTTTTTAATTCTCAAATGCACAAATAAACAAACGAATGAAGAAAAATTAATCATCTCATCCTCTAAGCCAATTATAATGTTCTTTTATTAGTACCAGATCGTTATTATTAATTCAATATAATTGTTTTGTTGGCAGTTGTAAGGATCGCATAAAATTTCCATGCACAACACAAGCTGTGTTTTATTCTTTCAAATTTAAGTTGAATATGAAGACGTCGGTAGAATTATTTCTAGCACTCTCATGGCACAATTTAAATTCACATTTGATAAACAATCCGGGTATATTTTAAATAAAATTAAATAAAATGATAGTAAATTGGAACTGGAATGCCGACCGAGTATTTAATGTTTGACTTTTATCAGAAAAACCATTATTCATAAATGTCATTGATAAAAATATAATGTTTCTGATGTTACAAAGACGTATTGTTTCTCACGGCGTTGAAAATAAGTTCAATCGCATTAAACTGTTGCGCGTCGAATGCGGATTTTAAAACGAAGCGATGCTACTGAAAAAATAATAAAGCATATGGTATGTGTTGTAAAGTGGTTAAAGAATGAGAGAAGGTAAAAAAAGTGGAGTAAACTATGAAGGTAAAATGAATGTAGTGGCAAAAATGCTGGTAAATAATCTCGGTGTATTATATAATTTTAACGCCAAATTTATGGCATAAAAAGGTCACAAACTAAAAAACTACGCGTTTTACCAGGAGCATCATCAGCAGTGTCGGTTCCTGTTTTCATTTTCTTACACGTTGATAGAAATGAGCGTGAGTGGATCGGCCCAGGCTACTATATATACCTATATATAATTTATGTATACAACCAGCGATGCAGTTGTCCCGTAAATTTCAATAAATATCAGCGCAACGTGCGCCAACAGCCGCAATTCAATTTCACATAATTGAATTAACATTTATAGCATACCAATTTCTTTTTTTTTTTTATTTTACTATTCTACTTCCTTTTTTTTTCTCTGTTTCCTTCGCTTTTCATGTATACACAACGCATTTCGGTAATGAACCTGCTTTAAAATATTATTTCTCTTTTCTTTACATTTACAAATATGAAAATGTGATGGTTCAATGGGCAGTAGAAAATATTTCTTGAATATCTTTACGAGTTATAAAAATTTATGTTAGTTTCTAAAGCCGAGTCTTATCATATTCATTAAAATTGATTGTCAATTTTAAATATGACGTAGCTATTTTTACTCACCGCCATGGAATAGAATTAATCCTTGAACTAAGGATTTTATATAAATTATTATTTGTTCTTGTCCATGCAAAATTGATTCGTCGCGACGAAATTTATATCTGAGTTACTCAATTATAAAACTACATTCTACATAAGAATTTACCAATTTAGAAAAACTCTACATTCGAAAAATCGATTTTGTCTGTGTTGTAGAAAACTGAATGAAATTGATGGGATTTCGTCTGGATGCTGACGTAAATATACATATCGTTGAATTGATTATAAGCGAAATCAATTGATGAAACTGATTGAAAATTATACAGCGATCAAAATCAACGACAAAAGGTCGTCATTTAATAATAAATTGTATGATGACTTTTCCACAGTTACTACTACCGATGAATATTGGTTAAATTCATTAAAAATCGACACATTCATATTGTGATTCTCAATAATAACCAAATAAAATCCATCCAATCACTGGACTGTGATTGGAGTGCCAGAAAATTTGGACCAATTCGCAGGATCATTAAAACATCATGATGAAAAGCTGGGCTCGCTGAATTAGACAGTGATATCGATTGGGAATATTCGAAATGTATGGCTGAATTGAGAGTAGAATATTTGTACTTACTGGTACTTTCAGAGAACTCAAGATCTGGACAAGCTTGATACTTGAGTAAAAGCTTGCTGGAATCTGTGCAGCTTTCGGCATGGCTTATAGGTGATTTACACTCTTTTTCACCACGATTGTATGTGAATGTAAACGGAGCACCAGAGAATGGACATGGTATGGGCTTAGAATCCAATCGGAACATGGTGAAGAGGCTGTCATCTGTTCTGTATATTGTCCCACATAAGTCGTCGAAGCTTTTTTGACTCTCCGAACATTCACCAACTGTAACATTACAAATTAAATCGCAAATAAATAAATTTATTATGTAATATTATCAAACTTTAACTTGAAAAAACTTTCATCTTAAATCCAATCGAGAGATTTCATATAAAATCCAAAACTTTATGATAAGCCATGAAAGTCCCCAGAATAATCAATATGAATTCGAAGAGAGAACTGCGTATTTCTCGTGAATTAGTAAATGGGTTTTATCCAAGACGCCTCTCCCAATGTTTCGTCTTTTGATTATTTATTCACTTCATATACATATACACACACATAAACATAGCATATGCCCCTCGTTAAAATTCATAAACAACCTTTGAATAGTTCCCCTATTGAAATTAATCACCAATTCATCCATTAAAATCAAACATTTTATTCAAACGAAGATAATAAAATTTTGTTGTATCTCTTATCATTTATTTTTCCCTAATTTGTTAAATTTTTTTTTTTCCCTCTTCATTAACTACTTTAATACAGTATTTTTTGATCTCGCCCTGTATGAATTCAATCTCAGGACGTTGGCAAACGACAAAATACAGAGTCTGTCGTCCAATTGAATTAAATGAAAAAGGAAAGTCTTATATATATAGATGAGAAACATTCCTATGCGCTGTTTGTTGCATTTTATACATAGATACTATATACATACCAGACGGGCTAACAGAAGGAGAAGAAGAGCATAGAAGCAGCGCATATATATGTTTGCCTCTATCTGCTTTGATAATTTATGCATTTTCCAGGATAATCCCTGTGCATGAAAGATGGTAACCAGCGGCTTCTATTGCGCGTTGCTTTCCCTTCCGAATAAGGATTGAAAAGAGGAAAATAGGTAAAGCGAGAAAAGGCGAATGTATGTGGAAGAGAGTAGAAGAAGGTATTAGGGTAAAAACCGAATGGGATGGAAAGAGAAGGCTCGAAGAGAGGTGGTTTGTTCGCGTTGAATGGAAGGTAGTTGTGCCATGATGTCATGGGGCTTTTTGAGACACGAAAGGGGAAAGAAATTCTGTGGCAATGGTGGTGGTTATGAAGGTGGAAGGGATGAATTGCGTGGCTTTTGCTTCCCTCACTAGGATCACGCTAACGAGACATTAGCGGAACAAAGAAACTACCCTGCACCACCATCATCTGATGAGCGACTGGTGGTCTCTGTCATTTTGTGCTTGGTTTTGTCAATTTTTTTTTGTTTTGTTTTATGTATTCTTTTGCTTTCTCGCTATCTCTCAATCATTTTATACTTTGTTGTGCTTAAGCCATTCACTTTTTGCTTTGCTTTTACATTAATCGCAGTCATGAAAGGTACTGATGAAAGTTGAGTATTTCACGATTTACTTTCTGATTATATGAATGTGAGTGGCACTTTTAGAGAATTTATATTAGTTGGCACATGGATGTGAAGAGGTACTTGAAATGTATATTTAGTTATTGGGATAAAACGTACTTAAGAAGTGATGTGAAGAGAAATATTATGAAAATGAAAGAAAATTGAGAGAAAATTAATGTGGTTGTTCATGTGATTTGATAATTTTTGAATTACTTATCTTTCTGTTAAATACATTTCATAGTTTACAAATGTGAATGTATCACTGATGATTGTAGAAAATAATTGGAGATAAACTATAAAAGGGAAGGTTATTTTCTCGTTATGTTCCAATGTATATCTCCAATAGAAATTGAAATTACAATCCTCAACCAATTGTCAGAAGAAAATTCAGTGAAGAAGTACATTTTATCTCTGTGTAAGAGAATACGATGGAAATGTTGCTTGAGTCGTGATTTCACAAAACCGACGAGTGCACGTAATTAATATATAATATATTTGTGATATTCATATTCATATAACCATGCAAATTAATAACGAGATACAGAAAGATAGAAATGTAGAGGATAGGCAGTAGTTAGAGAATGCCTATTGTTTCTGTTTGAAGCATGGACTATAATTACCCGAGAAGAGTATCGTACTATGGTGGCTTCATTCGCAGCCCTTTGAGATGCAAATGCTAATTGAAATGTAAAAGTTTGCGACCTATATCGACTTTAGGTACTGCGGAATGCAAATTTAAGTTTCCTTTTTCATTTTCTTCTTTCCCGTTCCCCCTTTATCTACACTTTTCCTTTTCCTTCGCATTTTATTTTCACTTTTTCTCCATTTTAAAGGCGACGAAATCTTCAGTTGACCATCTTCTTTCTATTCGCTCCACAAGTGCGACTAGCACTTGAATTTCTATATCCGTTTTCGTTTTTTTCTCTTTTCTGAATCGCTTTTTTTTTGCTTTTTTTTCGTTTCATTTTTTTACTTCGTTCAATGCACGTTTGGAATTCATTCGACGCTTTGGTCGTTACTTTTCCGTAGATCTATCGGAGGGAGGCTCGTGGTAATGCGGCACGGTGTGCCTTTTAAATCTGGTGAATCGACTTTGGCCCAACGTCGTCCTACTCTTTTCGTCTCTTTCTGTCTCTCTAGCTCCACACCATTAGATAGAACTTCCGTGGAATAAAAAGACCGAATGGCATGAGAAGGAAAAGGAAAGAGAGGTGGAATGGAAAATAGTAGAATAAAATGGAATAAAAGAAGGGTTTGAGGCTAATCACAGTCTATTTGCGATTAATTTAAACTCCTTCGGTTTCCATCTTTTTTTCTTCTCTAAACTTAAGGGAAATTCTACCTTTTATACGATTTTTAATGTCTTCTTGCTTGAACAATCTCTGCACTGACATCTCATGAATGAAAATTCTGTAGCCATTGATAAAAATATGTTTGACTTGAAAAAAATTAATTTCTAATGCATAAAAACTTTTCAGATTGATTTGTTCCTTTATTTTATTCCCCTTTCAATGCGAAGTTTCAAATAATTTTTCAGAAACTTTTATTCCCTATACCAACGTAAAAGGAAAATTGAACGTGAAATTAATTCCAATTTGGTGTAGATTTCTATGTTGAAATTGTGAAAATCATAAATCAATTTTCATGAATTTTTCACTGTTAGTTTAATAAAAATGAGTCTGTCTCCAAGCGATATAAGTGAAAATCTATTTCACAACTATTTTTATTCTTTTAAAAGCCAGCCACTACAAACATTTGAATTGAATTTCTCCTCTTCACTTCCAACACTTAACAATTCTTTTTTCGCATAGTCCCATCGTGCCCAAGGGTCCCATTCTGCTTGACTATCCCTCACATATATTTCATTAAAAGATGGCGGGGAAATATTGTCGCACTCTAAAACACCATAAGTCACAATTTGTATTGGCATAAAAAATGAAAAACGGATATCGTTATACGGCTTATAAATTCACAAATATGATTTTCCGAGTGAATAAATTATGGTATACTGTCTGGTTTGCATACATACATACATATATATATACTCACACATACCTACATACATATGTAAATAAATATTTGTATGTGTATTTGTACGTGTATGTGGCGAAGAGCGTCCTTTGCAATAAAACTTTTGCAGTGGGTTGACGCGCGGATAAATTTATCCTGTACCTCTCTCAACTTTTTTCCCTTTACCATTCGCTCTCTTTTTTCGGCACTCGCTTGTACCACACTATCTATATAGACATCAATATATACATACACATACATTATACCTTTCCCGCTCCTGTTCTCTTGCTCTCTACCACTCGGGGGAACCGACTGGTCATTTGGGACAACGTGTGTTATTCCAAAGCCTGCAGAAAGCACTTACGAAAATTCAACGTCGATGCCAAATGTAAAAAACGCGTTACATATATAAATAGTTGATAGTTAACTCACCACTTTTTTTTTTCTCGTTCACTCTCTACTCAAATTCAACATTCATAATATAACGAAAAAATAAAAAAGAGATGAAGTGTGAAACAACACAGTCTGAATGGATTCAAATTACAATAGTATTTGCAAGTTATCACTGAATGTTAGTGGAAGATAAATAAATAAATAGTAACCATATTGTGGTTACAATAACTCACTCTGGTCGTTACTGCGAGTACTATTCAATATCAAAACATTCCGATATAAATATAAATATATATATATATGTATATTCGTATCCACTTGTCACAAGGTTTTCGAATCACTCGACGACTAATTGGACGCGATGTAATCCAGCATGACGGTGAGATCAATGTAGGGTTGGGTTGGATAGAATACTACTCCTGCATAGCATATGTACTGCTGTATACATATATATTGTTCATACATAGATAGATATATAGATATATTGAATGTAATGAAGTCAATTCGCCCTGTAGATTATCGTCATCGCACCAGTGGTTTTCCTGGGTGACATACGTCTCCCTCCATCATTGCCAACTTCCATCTCAGTTCGAGGGACAAAAATGTAGGTC
Source organism: Meteorus cinctellus (assembly GCA_030523045.1). Lineage (NCBI taxonomy): Eukaryota > Metazoa > Arthropoda > Insecta > Hymenoptera > Braconidae > Meteorus > Meteorus cinctellus. The sequence goes on from JAPYZF010000146.1 coordinate 147,451, forward strand.
AATACACCACCCGACATTTCTAACCCCCCTGTGACCCTTCAACCCTAACTCATTTGTCTCTTCCATCTTGTTTCAAATCTCCAAACATCCGATCAACATTTCGCAAACTAATCCGACCTGTCCATATCCTTCAACACATGTAAATATATATATATATGGGTGTGTGTCTACGCGTGGGTATGTTGTTGTTACCGAGTTTGAGAAAATCGATTCAACATGGCTAAGTTTATGTATGTGGGTGTAGACATGGTCTGTGTGAGAATATATAGACTGTGAAGAATTAGGTGTTTACATCGTGACAGTGGATGGCGGGGTTGGAATTTAGAGAACGTTAAAATAAGAGTGAGAATTGTTTTACTTTGAGGATGACTGGAGTGAAAAATCGTGATTTACATGGTTGTTTATTCGTTTTAGGTTCACACTGTGTATATATATGTTTTGCATCGCTCGTTTGATAAGTTCCACAAAAGTTCAAGGACGAATGAGGCTTATTATTCATTTTAATGCTTTTACATGATTTAATCCATCCAAAAGAAAAACTAAAGTTTATAAAGCCAAAAGTTGTCTTTATTAACATTTGTATTCAAGCCTAATGCTTTTTTTTCGCAAGTATACATATCAAGAAGATATTCAATAGTTGAAAGTTTTTTTTGTGTTTCAAATATTTAATGCTGAGCAGATTAGTGTAAAAAAAAAACAAGTACTACGCTTATTTGGTTGCGAGTATCGAATCTCTATCGCACAACCTCTCAGTTTAAATCACATCTATAGCTGTGTGTATATTTATAATTTCACATATGTATTCGTCGAAATAGCTACGTTATACACCAGTGGCTATTGGACATGCAAAATTACAGGATTACAGTTTTCGTTCAGTTTGAGTACATGCATATAAATCAATTTCATGTCGTTGCATTTTCCATGCTTTCATCAGCATTGAGGATTTATGCACGTTTGTTGAGTTGAATAAATCATTAAATTTAAGCTCTTGGGGGGATCATACATGTGTTTATGAATGTGTATGCATTGATTTAATCTACTAATTTACTATTCACATACGGATTGAAAACAGAAGTATTTTGAGTATTCTATTGGAACTTTTTTGTTTCATTTTTGTTTTTTTTTTTCGTTATTTTGAGGATTTGAGTATTAGTGGTATGAACGTACAGTTCTGTCAGACATTTATTTTCCATCATCAGTTGCCCTGTGAAATAATGTATATTCTGTTTCTATTAGTTAAACAAAAATGTCACGTTCAACATATTTCATTCCGTACTATCACCAACAATTTCATTTAAAACATATCAATCTTAAAATTCATCACACATCGGCATGAATCCAAAGTTGACATGTCAAACCAATAAAAAAATTCCAACACACACAATAAATCTCATGCAAAAAAAGAAAGACATCGCTCTTAAATTTCAATAAAGCGTCACAGAGTGCTTGTTCAATGGTTATAAGTCATTCTGTTGTTGGGTGAGGAGTTGTAAGACATACTTTCCACAATAACAAACCCTCATAGACGTATACACACATATTCACAATAGCATCATCAGTCCAGTACGACTCGAGAAGTCCCGACAAGTATCAAGGACATTGTCGAGTATATATTGTTGGCAACAGTGTGAGAAAATTGAGAGAAAAAAATACTACGGCGAAGACGACATCAATGTCGACAACGAAGAGGTAAAAATAGAAAAAAGATCAAAGTGAGTGTGAAAAAATAAAGAAAAATTTGGAAAAAAAGGGAATAAGTAACGTGTGTTGGTGTGTAAAGGACCGGATATCTTGGTCAGCGGATTTTGCGTCACTTTTACTATCTCTGAACACGGCCAAGCAATTCCGTGGGCTCAATGTGGGCGGACGTGAAAGACTGGAACATCTATGTATACATATATAAACCTATATAGGTATATAAAGGGGTGTGGAAGGGACTGAGTGAAGTGTAGGTAGAAGGTACGGGGAATGAAGGGGATGAAACATCAGAAGACGGCGGTAGAAGTTTACACATGGTGAGAGATGTGAGACGGTGGATGTCAATGTCGTGATAGATGTAACGTCCAAACGATCTTGGTAGCGCGCGCACACATTTTCGGGTTTAGTTAGTAGTATATATGTTTATAGACAGAGAACAAAATTACATGACGACATATATAAGGGTAGGAATAGAGGGTCGACGTTCGCCCTGCGGCAATGAAGAATATAGGTATACATGTCACTAGAGGTCATAATCTTGGTCACCCTCGTTCAGTAAGTGAAGGGTTTGTGTATGTATGATGAAGGGAGAAACGAAGGAAGTAAAGTTACTCTGAAATTTAATTTTGACGTTGCTACCATACCTAATTATATGTTAGGTGGTGAAGATGGAATATTGGGAAAAAAAAAAGAAAATAAAAATATATTCAATCGATTTATAAGTGTTTGGTATGAATTATTTTATTTTCTTTCGCTCAATATTTGATGTGGATTTTGAAGATTAGTAGTATCTTAGAATGGAAGAAAAATATTATCCCTCATTGATTATTTTATGTTTCTTGTTGAATGGGGGATACATGAAAGTTGGTGTTTCATCTCTGTCCTTTTTATTGCACAGCTTTTTTATTTCAATTGATTTGGTGTCAAACACAAGATAAAAACTAATTTGATCTTTTATTCGTAGATAACATACTACAGAGTTCACTTTGGAATCGTTACGTTTGATAATTGAAAAGACAACTAATTATGTATATGAAAAAATGAGCATACTAAAATTATACAAGTTAATTAAACTGCAATCTACTGATAAAATCGAGGAAATTCGCGGTTAAAGTTTACTAACTGATTTAGTAGTATTTTGCATATGATAGTTGAGAGATCGTACAAATTGCATAAACACTTTGTAAATTTTCTATGTGCACGAAGTAACGATCATCTTTCACCCTTTTTTTTTTGTCCTAGTTTGACTTTACAATCAAAATTTATTACTTTTCACTCAAACAGCTATTTATAATCTTCACAAATCTCAACTCTGAATGGTGATCCAGCGTACAAAAAAGGACTACACTTTAATAATCAATCAACCTGAAATAACGTAGACAATTGACCTGAAATCTTTCTGGCTGATAAATTATCCATATTAATTAACATGATATCTGTGTATTCAGATTCAATCTAAATTAGCCGATTTGATGACTTCTAAAAAATTCACTCCGAGTTCAAGCTAAGCATTACCATAACCAAATTTCAAGGAAGTAGACGAGTTTTTATAAAAGTTTAATGAGCTCCAACAATCCCATACATGATATCGAAAGAGAGAACTAGAAAAAACCAATTGTTACACTGCTAGAAATTACATTCCATTCAGCACAGTCACTTGAATAATTATCACTGACTCTGAATATGATTTACTGTATGAATATTTCCTGTAATGGTGTAATTTCAATGCACGAGGAAATAGAATTGAATGAAAAACAAAATTAATTGGAAAAAAAAAAAAATGATTGAGAGTACTTGTAAAATGAATGCATGAATTCTTCCTTGCTATTGAATTTCCTGTGTGGTTTCTATGATATTTTTTATGTCGTCAAAAAATGTGAAGGAGCAATTTGGTTATAATTATTAGAGGGAATGAGAGGCGAAGGAGAGAGAAAATATGTCCCATTCTGGATAACATGCACAAGCGTTTGCCACTCACGCTCGTTAAAGACGTCTAACATTCCACAGAGCCATTACATTAATGGAGTGCAGATCTCGTTGATGAAAAGCTCTTGGAGCTTCTGACTATACATATATAGATGTAATATCACATTATATATATATTTATTATCGGCTTTTATTCCTTTTGCCCAGTTCATACTCTCCTGGTGACACTCGTTGAGTGTTGGAAGAATCTCTCCGATGAATCAGCAGCATGCTGAGAGGGATTCGCTTGCGTCATCCAGTACTAAAATATAGCTGCCAAGTCAATGGACGATAGTCAATGCAGGCGATAATGCGTCATCAATTTTTGTTTTATTATTGCATTTTATCCCATTTCATTTCATTTCATTATTTTTTTTCATCCCCTACTTTTTTTCTTTCGTTGGAATATTAATTTCCACTATTCGACAATATTATTTTTGTTATTGTTCATGGTTCTTCATTTTATGCGTTATTGTTTATTTCAGTAATAGAGGAACCATTAACTTTTTTATATTTGAATAGGAAATTGTAGTAGCTAATTATTGTTTGTCTGCTTTCCTTTTTACAAACATATTATTTTTTGTTTGTTCATTTTCAATAATATTTGGTGCACATTTTTACGATATCGATGAAGGATTTATTATTGAAGTATTTAATATAATTTCGTAAAGTGAATTATTACAAAACTGGATTTTAATATGTTGAATGAAAGAAAATGTCAATGTTCACTAATACTAATGAAAAATCGATTCAAATGAAAAAGTCACTTGTAACTCTTGAAGTATAATGTGATTTATATCAACGAAATTCATTCCACAGGACTGACAATCAGTGGCAGCTTGACAATGCACTCAACCGTGATAAAATAAGTATGCAATCGGAATGAACGAAATAAAGTGTATATATATATTGTTCGGAAATGAAAGGGTGATAGGAGAGGAAAGAAAAAGACGTAAAAATAAAGCGAAGTGTACCAGTAGGACATTGTGTTGATTAGCTGGGGTGTACAGAGGATCGTTGGATTGTTCGCGCATGGATGGTGAAAGAGAGAGGACCCTTCGCTTGTCGCCCGCGTGGATCATTGGGGGAGATAAAGTCGCGGAAGAGTGGGATGGTAAGACAGTAAAGAGAAAAACGAAACGTGCCACGGTATTAGGGAGATAAGTGCCGGCCAACTGCGTACAAGTGGATGAGAAGACACACGACGTTGACCGAGGACGTGGATAAAACCAGAGGGTGCATAAAGACTTTGGGGAAAGAGAAGAAGACAAAAACAAGTAATGAATGAAAAGAAAAAAAGAAAAGCACGGAAAAACAGAAGAGAAAGAAATAAATGGATAAACGGAAGAAAAGAATAGGGTAGAGTTTATGCACGGTTTTCCGGCCGCTCATTTCTCAGTGACATCCAACAGAGGTCACGTTGATAAAACACCTTTTTATGGTGTTTGTGGATTACCATCATATACTGTGGCTGTTTCAAGTGTCTGTCTGAGAGTTGTCATTTTTTCTTCCACAAATTATAAGACTCTTCGATCACGAGATTTGGATATGTCAATAGTTGAGTGAATAAATAACAAATAATGACATAATTTTACTCTTCATCTACACACCTGTATAATTTATCATTTTCAATAGTATGATAAATTTTCTTAAGATATTTTTTTATTAATTCTTTTAACCGAAAAGCACATTCGTATGTGTGATAATTAATTAGTTTAATACGATATAAAAATCAACAGAATAAAATCTGGCGCTGGTATACACTGACTGTAATACCATCTTGATACCCTTCGAATAAATTCCAGAAGGGTTCTGTAAGGGCAATCTCACGTCTATCACATTGAAAATAATTAGTCTACTATAAACCAACCCTCAAAAGAATTTTTCCTAACCCACCTAATGAAAAGCACTACAAACATTAAGAAATAATGAAACGACCAATAAAAAATTGTGTAGAAAAGAAAAAAAACAATTTTCATATTCAATATTACCAAGGCATCCACTTGTATCATCCTGATGACTACAAATTCATCTTGACTTTGTTGAGATTTTCACAGAATTGCCATTATGTATAGTCTATCTACTTTGGTTTCTGTTTTCTCTGCCTCTCCCATTCTTCTTTACTAGCTCCATATAATCAAGCGACTCAGTCGTTTATCCAAGATAAAACTCGGTTGTGTAATACCTCGCGGAAAAATTCATACGTCCAATCTCAGCTATGGGAAAGAGACCAAATGCAAGAAAGAAAGATAGCGAGGAAGATGAGAGAGACATTGAGAGTTAGAAAAATACGTAGAAACAGAGATAGTATCATTACCATTGCCATTTCACTCGGATTTCTTTATTCTTTTTTTTTTTTTTCAAATGTGCATTCTGATTTTTCCTTCTGAAGAATACCTCATACAATTTTCCTTCAGTATACTCCTTGCTGCTTTACATATATATGCCTATGAACATACACTATAATGTTCTTTCTCTGACTGCCTGTTTTTCCCTCCTATCAGGATGCATCTACTCTTTGTTTTCTTTCTTTTTGTTATTATCATTTTATTCTTGTCCCCCTTATTTCTATACTTTTATTTATTTTTTCCAATGGGCACTATCTGTTGGACTAGTGTGCAGTTTATATATAGAAGTATGAAGAGGTAATACAGCAAAAGTCACGCCTGAATGCCCGAATCGAAAGCACAAAGTTATATGTATATTGGAAGAATGTGATAGTAGGTGGGAAACACCAATGGTATATCATTTTTGTTTTCGTTGTATTTGTTTTTTTGCTTGTTCAAACTCCATTTTATTTCTTTTGGAGCTTTAGTCAGGTTGGTCATAGTTCTGCCAACGACATGCTGATATACGTTTGCTCTGTATTCTGTTGCAAAAAATAACGCGAAAAAAAAAAGCTTTTTTTTATCAATTTGTGTATCTCTGTATTTTCGCTTGTTATATGTATGGATATATAGATTCTCATGTCGTCGTCGTCGTCGTCGTTGTTGTTGTTGTTGTTGGATGTGTATCGTTGTGTTTACAGTTGTGGGGTACATGTGTTATGATTGTGATAGTACACGATGCAAAAGAGAAACGTTTGTAATATATGAATGGGCGATTTTTCCAGATGGAATTTAATATTAAAATCGTTGCTTTTTATCGGGGGGTTTTATTTTTTATTATAGAAAAGAATTGGAAATAAATTTCTATTTTCCAGTTTTATATTTCTAGAGATTAGTGTTTGACTTTTGATTTATCATGAAAGTGTGTAAAATATTGTGATGATTATAATTACAGAATAATGAACAAAATCATCAGGGAAATGTGAAGAATTTGTTGGTCGGTTGGATAAAATAGAACCTGAATTAATTAAAAATGAACAATTTATGTTTAACATTTTTTCTCATATTAATTTTCATAGCAAATAGTTGTGGGTCTTTAATGAGCCATTCAGTGAACTGTGGTAGAAAAATTTGTAGCGCGGTATGTTCTTGGTGCGTGATTTTATCACTTCTCCAATACAAAGAAAAATAATCTCAATTACTCATCGAAATTTTTTCGTATCATATATATCAAATGTCATATTTATGATGGTATTATTGATATATAAATACAATGACGAATGATTTTTTCTTCTTGTTGTGGTGTCAGCTTGTGTTAAGGAAAGAATTTTTTTGCCTTCTTTTTTTTGCTTTCCGTTGTATTTGATTATGCCCATATAAACGTTCGTAACCGGCCCCTGTACTCAGGGGGTGTGAAGTGAGATCTGCCCAGTCATTGTGGGCGGTTAACATATACATATATATATATATATATATATATATATATATACATTTGTAACAATCTATCGGCTCGTTGCATCTGCCCCTGTTATCATTTTCCACTTAACTCGAAATGTTGGGGAAGTGACTTTTCGAATTTTGAATCCCCTCGAGATGATTAACAGCTTTGTTATTATATGAATTCACGAACAGAGCTGTCAAATTTATTTATATTTAACAAATTACACTTTGATCTTGTCAAAACAAATTTTTGTGATTTCTTCAAGCCGAAATCATTAACGGATATTGAAAAAAATTAATTAGTTCTCAAATACATTTGAGTTTACAATCGCCCGATGTTTCCATTAGCAAAACATCAATAATATTAGCGTCATAATTACAATGATGTAATGTCAGTTAATTGGCAATATGATTCGCACTATTTTACCATCATCATCATCATCATCAAAGAAATCTGATTCAATTTCTCTAATGTGAATTTCAACCCGTTATATTGGTTATTAATAATTTCTCACAATTGAACTGTAATTGGTCATTCAAATATACTAATTGGATACTCATCAGAATTCCAGTCTTTCTATGAGAACTGCTCTACAAAATTACGATGTTTATCATGATATAAATTGAACCAGGTCCAAATTTAAACAAATAATAGGAAAGAAAAAAAAAAGAAATCATCCTCGATATTTGTTTATTTCTACAAATACTCAAGTGGATGAAAATCGGGAAAAAAAGTTTTGCGGAGTTATAAAAAGCCAGGAAAATGTGGACAACACATTGTAACAGAGTGAATGAATGAACAGAAAGTTCTCTCGTCGAGGCCATTTCGTCCAATCCATCCACCTCTCTTCATCTATATTACACATAGACATACATATCTATGACGTATATACACATATGGAAAATATGCGCAACGCGAAAATGCATAACCGCATTTATACGCGAAACACTGGCGTTTCGAATTGCTTCTGGGTAATGGCGGAGTTTGGGAAACTTCATCTGTGTTCCTCATTTCACCTCGTTTCTCTCTATGCACTTCTATCTCTGTCGCTTCGCACTACCAATACAGTTACTACAGTATCACATACACATATGAACATATACGTTTATGTATTTGCCAAGTTGCGAGCGGAAACAGAGACGAGATAGCAATACTCGGTAAATGTAACGACGTTACACAGCCAATCACACGCAGGATTGTGCGTGCATGAGTACAAATTATCGTGTTTCCATTTTCGTTTTATTCTGGCTATTTCGAAAATGTATGTTCTACATTGTACACAAAATTCCATCGTGCAAAGTAAATATACGTATATAACTCAAATGAATATGGTGAAATACATTCACAGCATATTTGTGTATGTTTGTGCAAATATATATAAAGTGAATATATCTTTATTGAGGACATTTGGAATAAATGGCAATGATGATTAATATCAACTCTGACATGTTTATATTTCGCTATTTTTACTCATTTTTTCTTTTTGCTCTCATTTGGGAATGGCTTAAAAATTTGTACTTTTATTCCCATTGAGTTTATTCATCTTGCAATTATGTTAAATTGATGAGGATTATTCGAGAGTACTGGTGACATATCCAATACAATAATTCTGTAAATTTTCTGAAATACAAAAATATTTAAAAAAACTTTCTTATTGTAAACTTTTCATCATAATGTTTAATAAATGTTGCTGTTTGTTCCAATCAAAATATGATAATATAATGTGTTCCACACATACATTTAGATATTATTTATTAAATTTGGTGTTTTCCGTTTTGTCGGTATGTAGGTAAACAGAAATGTATTCAAGAACAAATATAACCACATGCAAATGCGTACATGGTGAATAGCCAGAAGTCTGAATTTGAGGAAAGGATCGTTGCACCGTGTCGACCCCTTAATCGCGAGGATTCACTCAACTGAGAAATTACATTCACCCTGCAGTTACCAACCTTACCAAACCACATATTCACACATATAAACATACAAAACTCACACCGACGCATACAGCAACATCAACTCTTTCTACTGACAAGCTTTCGCCTTCTCATTGTCCTAATGCTAAAGTAAGAATACCCGAGACACTCATCCGAATGGAGTCAGATTCATCTGAATGATAAGACGCGAAAAGTGGAAATCATATCTTGGTATATATAGTTGAATACGATTTGCGAATATGGGGTAGCGAGTGGTATTACTGTTGAGTTGGTAATTCTACTCACTCATGTTTTCTCCTCTACATAAGCCGTGAATAAAAAGATTATACAGGAAATATTGTGAAAAAGATATTCATGAGAAAGCGTTATCCAAAAAAGAACGAGAAAGAAAAGGAGTTATATATTTTTTTTCATTTCTACATTCATAAAAGAAGAAAATATTCGAATTATAAAATATACTGAGCTAATTCCATCAGGAATGGAGTCAGATGTTAGTCATTTACAATCGGAATATGTTTAGTTGATCCGGACTTGACTATTCTCGTTGAAATTCAAGCAAATGTTATTCACGCAAGTTCTGATATAACAATTTCATCCCTTTGGAATTTCCAAAGTGTAGGGCTGAATTATGTTTGTGCTTGAAGGGTATACACATTGCAATTCCACGGATGTCATGGCGCACATCACAATGGTTTTGAATGTACAATCATCTTAATAAGAATGAAATTCCATTTTTAATTTAATTGTTAATTGTTCGAATTTTGTTGGAAATTAAATTATGATAAATTGTAAAGTATATTAATTTCTACTCCATGAATTTAAATAAACAGACACAAATTGCAGATGGTTCAATTTACGAATCTCAAACCCTAATAACCAACTGCATATAAAATCCAGTCACTCAGGAACAAAATCCATACATATATCGGTTGACTAAATTTTAATATTCTCATTGTAAACTTGGTATAACAGGATCAGTTTCGTTAAATTTTTTTCCATTTACCTCCCTTCTCATTTCTCTTTTATTTTTTTGCTCTATATAATCATTGCTATAAAGCTCGCGCATGCCACGCATGTCAGACCCATCATCTATACAGACATTCACTACGTCAATCTATTTCTCTATATGTATATTCACAATCATAGTGTAGACATTTATAGCGGGCAGGATATCAATTTTTTCGTTCAATAATCCACTAAAATGCTCGCTAGCAATTCGCCATATGGCATCGAAGGGGAATGCCATAACTCGCATGGATATAGAGAGATATACTGCATGGAGATTGTGTGATGGTGTAAGGTCCTTTATACATGTATCATCTTCTCACTTGTCCACAGCCAGTTGCGCATTCTCTGTCTCACGTTTGGTACAGCAGCAGCCGATGTCCAGGATGTGGCTCGATACAATAGATGTCAGTTTTAGTTACGGTACGCTCATCAACCTCGGCGAATCATCGAGTGATGGGCCAATGTTACGTTTAGCCACCGTGTGGCGTTCCTCGCTGATGTTTCCGAGACATGTATGTATAGATATATTGTTGTAGTAGATAATAAAGCATGTGTACGCAGGAAAGCCTCGTTATCCTTGTGTTCTCTTATGCGAAAAGCATAACCATAGCGGCCCCTTGAAATCTGCTTGCAATGCGTTCACTATCATCTATATATCTATATATCTAAATATATGCATGTATGTATGTATGTATATTGTTCCAGATCCGGGGGTGCTCATATTAAGACCGGAAAATCCTGAATGCATCAATTGAAACGACGCTCAATTATTTTGTATGCATGAGAGAAGGGAGTGAAAAATTCGGTAGGGTATATTGATATTCGATTGAATTATTTCTCTTCGTGAGATGGCTCAACTCAATGAAAGAGAAAATTTTCGTTGAATTGATTACGATTGCTAGAGTAACAAAATTTTTTACCGAGGATGAATTCTATGGTGGTGTAGTAGCTCATCATTTTATTTTTCAACCATTTATCTGTTTTGTTATATATTATGAAAAATTGATAATCTCTATTGCTTTTCAGATACACTACACTTTTTTTTCGTCAGGAAATCGAAAATCTATGAAAAATAATCCTCCAATATTCTTCGCCTTTAATCCGCTTTATAAAACATGGAGTTTATAACCAAACTGTGTAATGGCTAAAAAAGAAATTCTCTTCATATGAAATACTGTAAGCAATAGCCAACTTGAGCTCATAAAATCCATCAACTGTAAAGCGCACCCATGTTGATAAAGTATTCCGACACACTTAATAATAATAAGGCGGAAACTATGTATATCGTCGTATGCTTACGTGCAACAATATTGCACACAAACTATGGAGCAATCGGGTTTCGCACGAAAGTCTATATGTATTTTTAATTTCATCTTTTGTGTGTGTTTATAATAACGTCAATGTTTCCCTTCGATAATAGCAGAATAAACAAGTGGAGAAACACAAAATTACAGCGACAAAATTTTTATTCAATGAATTTCTCAATTTTACTCACCTTCACGAAATTGAATAACATTCTCATGTCGGGCGTTTATTATGAGGCATTTGTAACAATTCTCCGAATTAAGACTGCAAAGGAAAAAAAAAAACAATGATTAATAATACACAATTCAATGAATGAAAGTAATATTAAAATTATTTATCACAGAAATACTTTGAGTTGCCACAAAATTCAGTACCAAACAATGGCATTATCATTTTCAAGTACATCTACTGACTAAATTAAAAAAATATATTGACAAAAGCCATAGATGGTTTTAAACAACAGTGAGTTAAGTGAAGGGTAAGTTTTATGCTGCTTTCGAGTGAGAAAATAATCCTTTGATTAAAAACCCTGCTTGTTTTTTATTCATGCTATCACTGAACCAACACAACAGACACATAATCAAACTTTTCAGATGAAAATAAAAAAGTATCTACACATGAAAACTTGATTAATTTTGTCTTCATTTCTTTTTTCAAAACACAGTAATTGACATAATAATTCAAAGTACATTAATGAATTCTACAAGCTTTGTTACAGTGCTCATAAATGAGGAACAACGGCAACAGTGCACTCGACTGTACAAGTGGATATGATGATAAATTGAATTAAATTGATTCAGTGCTCATTGAAGAATGAAACGAAACATCCAACAATTGCATACCGCATTAATAAAGACTTCTCCAAACAATGCAAATATATAATATCAAATAAAGTAGAAAATCATTCATTCAACTGATAATATTCTTCTATATAATAATTCGATTGTAATTAATTGGTAATTGAATAACATTATTATGTATTAAAGTGAAACAATTACCTATTGAATATGGCATAAACGTCTTCTTTATTCTGTATGCACGTATTGTCGCCAAACATAGTGGCATTTATGGTGACAGGCGACGGTCTCCCGGACTGGAACCATTGTCCCGTCCATTCCGCCGGAAATTCACAGGCGCCTGAAACACGAACAAGTTTTCTCGTAAATACCAGCGTCTGATTTTGTAACTCTCCCTCTTAGACATGCTCAATTTTCTTCTATTTTTTTTGCACTCGTGGGTTGATAGTTGTATCACAAAGGTCATATAATTTTATTTCAACCCCTCGTAGTTTATATTTTATATATACAGATATATCAACTTACAGACTTATACAAGATCCGTTTACGATGTATACACATGAATGATAATAAAAAATAATATCAAAGTTAAGAAATAACAAGTAGAGATGTGACAAATGACTTATAAAAGATGAGGAACTGGAAAAAAAGTTTTTGCCCATTACACAACTGCGAAATGTAATATTTCCATTGTTTGTTCTTCATCACTTTTATTATCATAATTTTTGTTGTTAATTTTTTCATACCTCACATTTTTAGTGACTTTTAATGAATCGAGACAATATTTATTGTCTAATGAGTTTTCGTGAAAACAGTTTAATGTATTGCTAATGAATAAAGAACGAAAGAAGAGTTTGCATGTTTAATTTTCAGATAATGGATTTGTGACAGTGACATTATGCATTTTGTACAATTTCATTTTATTATTTCAAGCTTGAATCACATCCTGTTTCACGGATGATAGAATAGAGAGATCAATCCCGATCACTTTTATCTCTAGAAAAAACCCGTTGGAATAACAAAAGCTGTGTAAAATCAATTTTTCTTTTTTATCACATCTCAAGTGTATTTCATTTTTATCCGGGTCAAACAGGAATATAGCTACATAGATTTATTTCACCCATACATACATATATATTTATTCCACCACTCATCGTCTTTTGATTCCTCATAAGTGAATTTTTAAAAGGAAGTAAGTATAAGTTCTCTTTTCCTCTTCTTTTTTCGTTTTTATTCTCCATTCTCTTTTTTTTTCGCTGATAAAGAGCCGATGAATGGCCACCGTGTTCAAAGATTGAATAACAAAAGAAAAGCAACACACATATATATACCCCCTCGCATACATAGATATGCAGGTTTTTTTAACAACAGGCCGAAAAGAATGTACAATAGTTGACCCAGTTTGTGTAATACGATCTTTGGATGTTCAATCAAACATTAAAAAAAGCCGAAATCAACCCGAATGTGTAGTCAAAAGAATTTGAAGAAAAATGGGCTGGATCAATTTCCATCAACTACATCATGACGTGTATACAAATAGTGAGAATTATTATCCAACAAAAGAATCGAATGCATGGTAAAAAATATTCTTTTTTATATATCTCGACCGCCAAGGTCACATCAATTTCGCAAATAAAATCGAAAAAATTTATGAGAGAATAATGAAATAATAACTGAGAATGTTATTATTAATATTCCATTATTTTATATATTTCTTCTGAAGTTGGAACAAAAGAAAAAGTGGAAAAACAAACAGTAATTTAACGACTGACTATTTTATTTTTAGTCCAGAGTGACTCTCTTTTTTCCTTGCCTTACTCTTCCTTTTCTTTTTCTCTTTGGTGGGTGCCAATGGGAATCACATCAAAGGTGAACTTACCCGGCTGATGTTGAAACGGGGAAAAAGATGCCAAGAAAAGATGGAGCAAGGACGAGTGAGGAAAAGAGCGAGGTAATATTGAGGGACGACGTCTGGCTGTCGTAACTCTGTCAGTCAAAGGAGAAAGCGAAGATACCCGTTCGTCTCGTCCCGTCGTTGTCGTCGTTGTCGTCGCTTATGTCGTCTATTTTCTTCGTTGCTTCTCTTTTGTCGTAGACGACACTCCGAAGCCAACGGAAAAATTCGCGGAAAGACGCGCGCAAGAGTGAGTTCCGGGTGGAAGAAAAATAAAAAAATAAAACAGGAAAAAGATGAAAAAGAAAGTGAAAAATACCTATTATATTTAGTTTCAACGTGTTGGGAAAAATCGATTTAAATATTCGCTTCTTTTTTATTCTATTTCTCTCATTTTAACTCATATCATCGAGCTTATGTTATGCGCATACGTATAGATATTATATGCATAGAGTCAGAATATAAAGTATAGGAATCCTCGTTCGCCTCGGCTTGACTTCATTATATCTCCGAGCAGCTTCGCGGTCGACGCGAATGTGCAAGTCCCCTTTGAACTCTGACAGCACACGATAGTTACCATTTCGCGCGTTCGTGTGCTCTATATTCTCTCGTCTCTCTCACCGGCCACGGGCTTGGGGGCGTCTTTGAAATCGAGTTTTTGCCCGAGCGCATCGTTACTGGGGTTTTTAACAGCCGAGAAAAAAATTATCTATACATGCATATGGTATGGTACTTGTATTCCGAGTTTTTCTTTTTTTTTTACTCATCTGTAATTTGCATTTTATGTGAAATGTGTTTCAAACAAAAACTAATTTTCAATGCGAACTTTCTTCACCATTTTAACGGTAGAAGAAAATCATTTATATTTTATTCTACTGTGTATAAAAACGATGAATTTGTTTGTAACCTTTCATAAAGACTGACTGACATAATTCTATTTTGAAACCATCGCAATTTCAAATTATTATACATCAGTAATTGTCTCTCTTTGTTTTTTTTTTTTTGGTTCTGTTAAAATCCATTAATCTGCAAATCGTCACGCATTTATATGACAATTTAGATACACCCCATCATCTGAAATACGTGTCTACGTTTGGGGATTGGTTGCGTCTCCGGTGCACATGAGATACAGGAAAACAAGCACGAGGATAAACACACGAGCATATACCTACTCAATAGCGTTAATTGGTAGACAACGTGATATAGAGAAGAGGATACATGCCGATGTGCGCGTTATACACTAGGAGTAAGCGTGCGAGTAAGAGAAACGATATATCCAAAACCTCATCCCCATGATATAACAGCCCGAGGGTCGCTCGTCTTCCGTGGGAAACAACCGTCATGTTCCCCATTGCCTTTAGGCCATTCCCGTATCCACCCCCGTTTGCATTCGTGGACGCGACCAGTGAATACAACCTCCTCCTCCCTCCCCAATCGGTGCAATTGCTTTCTCTCTCTTTCACTCTGTCTACACACAAACGATATACGCAAGGGATCGTTGCTACGCGATACGTTAGAGGCAACGATATCTGTGTAAATGAATACAGAAAACACATGGATTCAAGCACATATACATATATGGATATATTTTATCCTTTATAAACAAAGGCAGATTCATTTCCGTTTAACATAGACACGTTTCACACGTGGATTGGATTATTATTGCGATTAAAATTATTCTCTCAATTTTTTTTTCCTATTATTATTTCTCTTTTCTTCACCCTTATTTTTTGTTTGTAAAATAATAACTAGTTTAATGTTTTATGTTTGTTCAAAGGAGCAACTTTTTTTTGGATAGATTGAAAATTTTCGATAGGGAATAAATTAATAGCAGGATCGATCAAACGACGAGGGTTTGGAAATAAATATGCCCGTGGATATCGAATGAAAGCGGAGAGCAAGCGGCGGAAGTACATTTTTTGGTAAAAAAAAAATTAAAAAAAAATGGATTTTCTACGCCTTGAGCATACATGGTCCTCGTTTGTATATATATTCGGCTCAGATATATTTATACATTCATATATACACATATATGAGGGACAGAGTGTGTGTGCGTGTGTTTGTCAGGTGAGAACATGTATATCGTTGTTTCATATTTTTGTTGTACGGACAAAGAGGAAGGAAGAGGCAAGAGAATGACATGGAAATATTGCCAAATATGTTGGTGCATATCCGTGACATGTATGTATACATTAACGGACAACGCGCATCCATATTTTTCGATATATATGTATGTATGTATATATTTTTCATATGTATACCCGAGGCGATACGAAAACTATCATCGATACAAATGGACATTTTTTACCCGACACTGACAAATAAAAAATTCTACTCGCTAATTTGTTTTTATTTTTTTTTGTTTCTTCTGAATATAATATGCTGTCGGTATCCTTTTTGTTATACCGTTTTTTTTGTCGTTTTTTTTTTTTTTTTGAGCATGAATAAAATATTGTTACCATAAAATAGAGCATATGAATGTTCGTAGTACATGGAGAATATGAAGTTCAATATTACAGTGAGAATTCACTTGTATCAATTCAGAGTACACAACGTTTGTGATGAGGAAGAAAAAAGGTTCGATATCCATTTTTTTTTGCAAGATGATATTCACCTTTTAATGCTTTGAGAGAATATTTGTTATGCACGATATGGTGGAATTATCAATGGAATTGTTTAGTTATATTTAGATCCGGTGTTTGCATGAGTTAATTGATATTGGGAACCAGAATAAGAAAAATTAAATAACTCATTTGATAGTTCAATATGTGTTATATACTTAAGTCTACTGAACATGAATTAAATGTGTCACAAAGCAGCAACACGAGCCGAAATTCCATTCGAAATAATAAAATTATGTTTGCCGAGGATGTCAGTGGAATTAGACAACGCCTTAGGTAAAATTTCTTCAAAGGATGGAGCTTTTTGTAAAATTACTGTATGGACAATCAAATATGATGCAAAATGAATTATGTTAAGTCATATAAAATGAAATATATGTAAATGTGAGTTTGTAAAAGGGAGAATGAAAATAAATCTTTTAAGGGTTATACACTATCTCGTCTCACTTGACTTTCACTCTCTTCTTTTTTTTTCCTCTTTATCCTCAACAGACTCTCGACTCTCTTGAAAGTCATTCTTCATTGACCAACTGAGTCGTACCGTGTCCCTACATTGTCCTCCACCGTCGCTCCTTTGAATATTAAAGAACCTCAGAGAGACTGAGTGAGTACAGGCCCCCAAGCCACGCCTCGGAATTATTCGATTTAAATTGAAATCGAAAGACTATAGCGTCCCGTTTAATCCACATTTCCAACAGTGATTTATACCATTACCTGTCCCAAACCGATACACATTCAAATTTACATAATGTTACGAAATAATTCAATAGAATAATTAATTGAGAGGACGAAATAGAACTGGACATGGAAAGAAAATTGTTTTACTTTTTGTTATCACAATTATTTATTTGGCGGTGTACTCATTTATATTTTATCAGAAACAAAATTCTTCATCTCTTATTGAAATTTTCATTCCTGAAATGTTTCAATTTGAGTGGAGACATAAAAATTATAATTTCCCATGTGTTTCTAGGAAAAAATCCCAATAGACTTTGATTCGGAAATATCTACACATTGATTATTTTTATTTCAAATTGAAGCAAGAATTATTTTCAATACTTTCCCATAATAATAATGAAAAAAAGACACAGATAAATGATGCAATCATATAATCGGTGGATTAAATTAAATTATTACATCACAAATGGCTATAAAATGTCATACAAATCGTTTCTCCAATTTCCAAGGTACATTTGTAATCGATTTTCATACCACTGTCATAAGAAAAGAAAGTTCAAAGTTTCTTATGTCACAAATAAGTGCCATATATTGTAGATAAATTATTGATTGTAATAACCTTCATACCCATAAATTTCTCAACGAAAATTCGTGAAAACATTATGCAACAATTCGCATATCAAAAATGAATATAACCGTGAAATCAATTTTACTCGCCTTATCAAATCACCATATATAAATATCTCCCCCCTGAAAAAGACCATCACGCTCAACACTCAATCAAAATTAATCTCATCACAAAACGAATAAAAATACGCCCAAAATATTTCTTTTTCCACTTGATTAAAATTCAATAAATTATAACCAACTCTCTCATGCTGTGAACATAGAGGTCTAATCAACCGCACAGTTGAGCCGTTAACAACCGAATTTGGCAAACAATCGAATTAGACGATGCGAGGGTGCAGCAAAATTCCCGGGAGTACGTGTATCCCACATACATAACAACTAACCATACGTATGCGCATACAAACATGCATTTACCAATGAGAGCATTACCATGGTGTACTATTTTCAATGATATGAAACAACAGTATGCAAACATTCACATAAATGACTCTACACAGATATTCATCACTTCAATCAACCTCATTTCTTCTTGACACCGTAGAAAATTAGACAAAATTATTTATTTATACGGAGCCACGTGACTGTGCCACTAAAGCTTTTTACAATTATTCAAACCATGGTAGAGTGTACAGTGTGTACTTTCACTTTATACTCAAATGCGACCGCACAAGAAGCAATTTATTTACGCATCAATGGCCACCATGGGATTACACATCCATACATCCATACACACATAGTGTCATGTTTAATATATACATTGTATTGTATGAGATAGTTCATGGCATACATAAATCTACCCTTTCACATCGCACTGTATACACTCATATATGTATACGTATTTCGTTGACGGTGTGGGACAAGAGTCGCAAGGGAGTTGCAGGCGTGTGACTGCATTCGAGTAACCAACAGTAGTTATTACATTTAATTATACACAAGAGAGAATGCGAGAGAAGCTTGGGGTGGTGAGTGAGAGGAAAATATATAAAAATGAAATGGTAAATTCACATGGGGCGACACACACGTGACGCCGTCGCGACGCGATATGACGAGCGCGATCGTCCGTCAACGGTCACGACGACCAAGTCGATGATGTACTTTTCACTCTTTCATATGTGATGGCCGAGCGTCATGACAAACATTATTATTTCTTTTTATTTTCTATATTTCATCCCCCTTTTTTTTTTACTTTTTCCCCCACTATTTTCATATTCATTTACACATGACGCGACCAACTGCCGGTGAACGATTGTATCTAAATAACAATAATGATTATGATGGGCGGTGGGGAAAAAAAAGAAAATATGTCTCGTGACTTGAAACGTCAATTTTCATAAATATTTCGAGCTTCATATATTCAATTCAGTTTTATCAACTCATCAATTCTCTCTTTCCTATTCAATATTATTTTTTTCTCTCTCAATTGTTCCTTCTATTCTTTCTGAATCATTAAAATAAATGACGATGAATATTTAAATGGGACATGTGGATTGATATTTGATGAAGCGAATGCATCATCATATTTATCATAGATTGGTGAAGTCCACTTGCTATGTAAAGTGCCAGCGAGAAATATTTTTTCAGATAATATATTCACCCCCTTTGAACCCTTTTCGAACTTGCAATGGGTCTCATGGTTGAATAGCCATTTGTAGGACACGGCGCATCACACAGCACCGGCCGCTGTCTCATCGTCTAAAGAAGACAACGGGCAACACGTCACTCGATGTGTTATTGAACGGTTTAATGTATATATATATATATATATATATATATATATATATACATATATACGTTGTATTGCTATGTGTACATGAGTATATATAATCATGTCCACATGCATCTATCCGTCTGTATGTCTGATATCTGTGTAGGGAGAATCGAACACGCGTTCAAGTTACACACGAGTGATCTGAATCAATTGGGTACACGAGATTACACGATTGAATATGGATTTGTCATGACAATCACAAATGTAGGATGGATCTACTCTCAATAAGCTAATTGACGGCTTCAAGAATATATTTGTTCAATTAAATTGAATTGAAATTGGGAGCTATGTGCATTGTCTATTGTTGTTCAATAAAAATCGCACCCACTGTGAACAGATTGCGGCTGTGGTGGTTCTGCCAATCATGAATTTTACTACGTTCATTGTGTAATTGTAATGCAGAAGGAATTCAAATTATTTATTGTAGTATAAAAAAAAATATATGCGTTATTTGCTGTGTGATAATATGAAATGCAATGACAATGTCTTGTCGACATAATAGTTTATTATTAATTTATATTGGTATCAATAATTTTTTAGTGTTAAATCAGAATTTATTATCATATGTGTTTGATTGGATTTGATTCATCTATCGAATATGATTCTGAATATATCCATTATAATAGTTGGAATTTAGTCAACTCATTTTGATAATTGAGAATCGTTTAGACGGAATAAAGGAATTTGATCAATAATGATTTCAAAATAACTCTGACTGATATAATTTCTCAATTTCATTTTCAAGTTGTAAAATAATACTCTAAAGTTATTGCATGAGAAATTCCAATTTCCTCGAGTGAAATTATGTCTGGAAGACGCTAAGAATTAGGGGCAAATTTAGCTGGAAGATAATCCGGTGGCCTAGAAACGGCGCGACGTCAAGAGGAGACAAGAATAAGATCAAAATACTTTTCTCTTTTTATATTTATCTGTCTTGCACTATCTCTATCTCACGCTTCCACTTCACTTTCGTTTCTGAGATTCTCTTCTTCACTTGCTCTCAGTCTATCGTACTCATCCTGCAGCATCATTCCGCAAGATGCAATTAAGGGGGTGGATCATCCAATTTGTTCATGAGACCGCAACAATGTTTCTTGATTGAAAAGAGAGTCAAATCCGTCGTCACTGAATTTTATTTTTCCTTCCTATTTCACTTCACTCTATCTACCTCTTCGATCCACTGTTGCTCTGTCATCTAATCCTTCTCACTAAACAGGAAAAAAAAAACTCCCTTTACCTAGTCCCTAATCATTCAGAATAAATCCTCAAATAAACCAAGAAAAATAGAGTAGAAAAATATTCGAAAAATGTTGATGTGTTAAAATTACAATCGGCTAGTTCATTAGTTCCTTTGAACAAATGAATTCAATATCCTACAAACAAATTTGATCCCTCACATCACAGAAAATATCAAATTTCGCGTCATATACACCGTAATAATAATCACCATCATTATTTCACTATATTAATTACAACTCTCATCCCACAATATTCAAATGAAAATAAAAAAATTGCTCAGCAGAATTCACAAATTGTTTCTCATTTTTAATCACATATTTTATATGAAATATTCAACTCGGAAATTGTTGGAAATTCTACACTCAAGTGATGATAAATTCGATAGATATCTGGAATTACGCATCTCACGTGTTCAAGACAAACAATGCCGTTACAAATTTTTTGAGTGGTCCCTTTTTTTCTCTTCATTCAACTTTTTTTTTTCACTTTAACTCACTCATTGCGACGCTCCCTCGCATCCACCACTACCCTATCCGGTTGAATTCTCGCACGTGCGACGCGGTTTGTTAACCGCCATTTTTTGCGCTCAAATGGCTCTGCGCTTCGCTCACCAGGACCAAAGACACATTGGCCTGCGCTTCGTGTATATTTTATATATATATATATATATATATATATATATACATTCACGCATACGTGTACATACTGGTTGACAGAGAGAAGGACATGAATGTGCCTTTGGTATATCTCGAAAATCAATAATCCCTCTTCTCTTCTCTCCACATTTCTAACACTACATGTGTACTTATACTTATATATGTATAAATACATACACACGTATGCAAAAGCAATTGCGAAATTGCGTGTATGCGCGTGCAAAAAGCAATTTACTTATGTATTCTTACAATTGAGATATATTGAGTGAATAAAAAAAAAGAAATATATATATCCTCTAAAATGTGCTCAACAAAATTGTCCCTGAGGGAATGTCGTTACCTTGATGTAGATAGAAGTGCTGGAAAATTGCTTAGGCGATAGAACGTTTTTTTTTTTTCTTTCAAGACATTCTATTATTGCACAATGAATCTGATGTCTATGAAAAAAATGTTGATTCAGAGTTCGATAAAAATTTACTGCTAATCGAAACAAAAATGAAAGAAACAATTCAAACTTTTTTTGATATAATGTATTTTTAATTCTCAAATGTATTGTGAATTTTTTCTATTGAATCAAAGTTCATTTAATTTGAGAAACAAATATATTTTTAATCAACAAATTAAACAATGCACTGACAATGATATGAATATATATGTCAATGCAACAGTATCACGTATCTATACAATTTCTATGCGCTTCACGTAATTTCGTGTATTTCTGATTATGAAGCTCATCTAGTACATTACAGGTCGAGCCACGTTTCCGCGCCGCAAACGCAACCTATAATGCGCCCTCCGCCACCCCTTTTCATTCGAAATATCGTGAGGAGCGTTCATGCAGAAGGGTGGCTGGGGTGCGATTATACCATAGCACAATTAGAGAACAGTATAGTTGCCAAAGCTTCACTTCATATCCACCCACTCTATTCATGTAACATTTCTCTTGTTCTTCTATAACTAGTGCACAAGTTACTACTCGTGAAATCTCTACGAAAATCGTCTTCCCAGACGTCTATTTAACTAGTCGACATATTAGATCATTATCATGACCGAGCTCATTGAATCAACTTTATAATTATCATATTAAGAGTTATCATATTTTCCAACATCATTTACAATATTAATGAACAATATTCTCGTATTTATTGGTTAATGTATTTCAAGTTTGAAAATAAAATATTTGCGGAGGAAACGAATTAAATATTAAAAGTATTCATTTAGAACAAACGTTCATTTTTTCTGTTACCTATTTCTATTTCGAGCGAAATGTCAAGTCCTCTAATATATAAGGATATTTTTACTAATTTCTATTTTATGTATTGCAAGAATAGCTGGTGTGAAGATTTTTCTTTCTACTTCGACGAAATGTATTAATGGTAAATCTGCATTGACATAGCAGAAGTAGTCAGATAGGTAAATCAAATTGCGCATCAGATAGAAATATCTTCTATTTAAATCCGAATGTTCAAGTGATAAAAGTATAAATAATCTGACTCTGAAAACCCGAACCACCACAATAACTTGATGAAAAACATTTTATTTGATGTGTAGACAGCTATTTCTGAATGTATACCTAATCATGACAACGATTAAAGGATCGGGGATGAGGAACGATAAACGGAATCCACAGGACTACACGTTGCAGGGGGTTAGGTATTAGTAGATTTAGTGCGCATTTATTGGCTCTGGGAACAAAGGGCGGTCAAGGGGTGAAAGGCATCGGAGTGACCGCCAGGCATCTGCTTTGGACATTCGGCGTAATTGCATTTACAAACACAAACGGGTGGCACGCCGGAGTTACGCACGCGGGCTACAGCGAGTGGGAGAGAGGATGAGGTCCGCAAGAGTGAACTGGTGGTGTAGTTGCTGCTGGTGGAACACGCAACTACCTATACACATAGTGTTACTGCTACTATAACATTGAGTGAATTGGAGTGCACAATCTGCTATCGCGCATTTAGTATCTTTTTCGTTGAATGGATATACAGATAGTTAGGGCACTAGAGAAACAAGTGCGAGAAAAGGTTGAGTTTAAATGAATTTAAAAGTTAGCCCTGCGGGGCCTCTGAACAGTAGTCCATCAACACACGGAAAAAGGAAGGAAAAAAAAAAACAGAAATTGATTGGGTAAGTGAACGCGGGACGGAAAAAGAGTGAGAGGAGCAAAGAGAAAAATATCGAACGATCAAAGCAATTCCCATGTATTCATTTCTTAATATCGAAATACAAGAGGTTTAATGAAATAAATTTTCTGCTCCGCATTGTATTTCGTTTTGTAGTATTGAAACCACGTTGGATCGTACTCGCATTACACAACACAAAAGAATAAAAGAGAGGAGACGAGGAAGAAGAAAAAAAATGAGACTAAGTGAAGAGAAAGAGAATTGAGGGGAAGAAAAAAAAGTTTTTGGTAATGACGTGGATAAAGTTCACCACTCGCTCTCCTGACTCTACGGTTTGACTCAGTTTTGTGAGTAACACGTGTTTGTAAGATGGAGAAATAGCAGATCAGAGTTGGATGTAGAAGGGGGACGATGAAGAGGGTGGTGGTGAACAAGAGAAGGTGAACAACTTTTTGACCAGTAAAAGGAAACTTTGTCGAGGAGGTTGAACAAAGAGGAATTATTGATATGTGTTCAATAGTGTGTGTTAAATGTATAGTACCTTTCGAGAAAATAATTCTTCATACTTTCAACTGCTTCTTCGACGCAGTATACTTTTATATGTGCAGAGATGTATCTGCATTTTTTTTTCTTCTATTTGCTTTATTCTTTCTTCCTTTCATACTGTGAGATTAAATAGCATAAATTCCGTGTAAGGATATACTGGTGCTGCGCTAGAAAATTCTTATAGCAGAGATTTGCTCTTCATCTCTTTTTCCCCTCTCTTTTGGTATTTCTGTCTTGCAGTTGGCAATCCACATGGATCGTGGTATTTGCTGAGACACATCAGAGTATCAATATCGGCGGCTCTCTCTTGTCGATTCGTATATAAGGCGTGCGATATTGGTCCGCCATACCACCCACCAAAATCAATTCACAAGCAAACATAGACATCTATACTGTAATATAGTGCATGTATATGTCCATTTGAATAAGCGCTATCTACCGTCTGAGCAGATTTGTAAATTTTACGAAATAGCGAGGAAGAAGATTGGAAAATAGAGTAGTGAAAATAATCTCTTTAGAATTTTTTATCTTTTTTTTCTTCGTATATGGTAATGCTGCAACATCTTCGAATCATGTTTCCGATTATTTATAGTTGTGAAATGCCATGAATTTATGATAAGATGATTTTCAGATGTGAGGAAATTATGGTTGAATTATTCGAGTGAACTGGAGTGAACATCAAACAGAAAATAGTGACGTTCATGGAGTTTGTGTTGACTTCAGGGTCTCGACAATTTTCAAAGTTATTTCATGTTCTATTATTCGAAGTGGCAGCATCCGTGATTTCCAATTATTACATTGGAAAATTCTGTGAATTATTCTTGATGAAAAATTCAACTGTCGCAATTGAAATAAGATTATTTCTCTGCTGCAAGGATATTTTATTTTTCGTATTGTTGAAAATTTCGTAAGGGATTTCAACAATTTTAGTGATTATTACAAATCACAGTAGTTGAATAAAACATTGTGTGCGTGGGTACAATGAAAAATAACGAGAGAATAAGATATGAAAACTAAAGAATAGCACATCTGGCCAATCACATGCAAAAAATGCGCAGCGTTCAATAACGCCATTAGCCAGATGCGCCATTCTACATTTCGCATTCCCTATTTCATTCCATTGTGCAAAACCCTCCAATGCTTCAATCAAATAATTCATATATTGAAATTAGTTTAACAAAGAAAAGGATAATATTTTATTAAACACGAAACAAGTCGCGAAATTCACACTCAACTTAACAATTAAATTCATTAATGCCCCAAGTGAAGAGAATAATCTGTAGATCCAAAATAGAAGCCTCTATTCAAAAATCCCATTCCGATTACGAAAATATCTCAGCAGATCTTGCAGTTACATAAAAACCAGATAAAATAAAGAAGATAGAAGACAATAAAAACATAAAAATTCTATCACACTATTCAGTTACTTTCCATTTTATTTATCTCGTACAATTTTCCTTTTCTCTATTAGGTTCTGATTTCTACTACACTCAGAATGTAGACAAAGGAGAGGCGCCGTTGTCATGCCAGTTGGAAAGTAGAAGGAAAACAAAAGCCCACTGGGACGTTACGATGACGACGACGCCCATGCTCCTGAAGTACTTGCAACCAAGTGCTCATCGACCCCACCGAGAGAAACAGATAAAGAAATGCAGAGAACGAGAGTGGATATATATATATATATATATATATGTATGCATGAAAAATATATAGACGAATGAAAGGAAATGAAGAGAAAAAAAAAAGTCTGGCCATACATGAAATGGGCTCAACCAAAATCTCTTCACTGTCTGACAGCATGCGAGTAAGAGAACTCCTCTCAGACAAGCGGATGCTGGTGACGATGAGCCATACATTCCTTTTTCCATCCGCAAAACATCCCTTATTCCCCTTCATAGCAATAAACATCCCCTCCTACCCATTCTTGTACAAGTTTCAATTTATTTTTCATATGACGGATACATATGGTTATATGACTTTGTTTGATCTTTGGCTTTATTTGAGAAAAATCCTGGATATAATATGAATGTGTTACTCTATATCAAAATGATTCTGTTTATGTTTGTTGAATATAAAACTTTCGAGTTTAGAAAATATTATATTCTATCAAAATATGGGACAGCGAGTTATATCAATAATGTGTAATGTAATTGAACGCGAAACTACACTATAAATTCTTGAAATGGGATATCCTAAGTCGCTGGTATGTTACAGATTTATAATCCGATTGGACTCAAATTTAATACAGATATTAATTTAATTTTATGTCATGGGTATCACAAACTGTTGAGAACAGCAACCTCAAATTTCGAATTGATTGAATGATATATAATTATTGATAGTGTATTTTTTAGTGTACTTGAAAAAAAATTAAACATGAAAAGATAATCTACGATTTTGTTCTACTCAAATTTGAAACATGTAAATATTCAATGCCAATAATTTCTTCAGTATAACAAAAAAGAAACTATCAATTGTCCAAAAATTTCAGTGGAATTAACCTCTAAATATTTTTCCCTCAACTCATTTCCTTTTTTACGTCTTTCTTTGGTGGTGTATCGAGCTATTGAATAAAAATACAGTAGCTCGCTTGCCTATACCCTGCGGGAGGTTCGATTTTCTTTATACCCACGAATAAATCCTGTGGTATTGGTAGGTAATACCAGCAACCTCGCTCATCCTTCGCTTTATTCATCGTTCTTGCTTACTCCTCTCTCTCATCGTCTCTCTAACCTTACCCTCGTGGCGTTCCACTACATTTCCTTGACTGCATCCGGTCGTAGGGGATGCAAGAGAGGTAACGAAGGGGTAGAAAGGGAGGAAGTTGAAAGAATGAAGATGCGGAGAAGAGTGAAGTAGATGTATAGGTATCCGAAGTGCGTCTGGCACCTTAAAGAGGACGTGTCCTACTCCCTGGAGGGTGAAAAAAGACGCTCAAAACCACTTCATGTTTCTTACCTCGTTGCGCATACATCACTTGCGCCCTCTATCTCGTCATCGCATTTTCTCCCGTTCATTTTTTCGTTCTCTCTTTATTTTACCTACTCTTCTTTGCACCATTCCATCTACTCTAGGTACTAAAATAAACCTCATTCTCGCGAGCAAAACTCTAATGTTGTATATACACTCAAAAGAAGATGAATACATATAAAAAAAGAAAAAAAGAAAAAAGAAAGAAAAATATAAATAGGGGAGAGTTTTAATTTAAATGTTTTACGAGGGGGAGAAAATTTCATGTGATGATTTGTGTTATGCGTGTGCGTTGTTTCGTAGATGCTGTAGTTATTTATTTCATCAGTGGTAATTCTACCACGAGAAAATATGGTTCTAGAAATAAAGCCTGAATGGCCAAAGCTATTATATTATTGAGGGATCCAGTAAAATTTTACTTTATTCAATGGCATGAGAATAATTCTGTATATTTCCGAAATATTCACCCTTATTCCCCTTTCAATTGGCGTTAATTTTTTCAAAGTCATCTAGATTTTATTTAAATGTCATTCATCAACTGATATTGAGGGGATTCAGTCATCATATCATCTGTCAATAGCACGACTCTCCGGACGAACAAAGTATTGTAAAAGTGTTACATTTTTCCAATGAAGAATAACTATCGTTCAGCCACAAGAGTTAGGGTAATATTAGTTTCTTCTAGAAGAAAGTTTATGATGAATCAAGAAAACTTCCTCAATTTTTGCCTTATTACTTTGAATCTCAGACTAAAAAGTTTGTATAAGAAAAAAATTCATCTTGTCAATCTACGCACTGAGGTTAACTGAAACGATATAAAATAAGGACAATACAAAGGGCTAATTACTTATCATGTTTTATATACAAAATCAACTGGAATAAAAACTGAATAAATTCATTTTTAAATTTGAAATAAATGGGCAACAGCTGGTGAGAAATGCGTTAGAATTATATTTGATGATAATTCTGTCAAAATACGAACTTTGATTGTCGGATTATGAGGCATACATATATATATGTATATGTATATTAATTTTAACGACATCATCATTCACAGCCTCTTGTTTTGAAGATTAAGATACCTATTAAATAACATAAAATTTAACGTCACAACATCTGCGGTGGATGAGTGTATGAGAGTAATATAAAATCATAAATGAACGTTCGTTAGTGTTTGATTGTATGTGAAAATGTATCTATGTACACGCGCGTCTATATACTGAATCGGATAAAATTTAGGCAGCAACCCACCGCTGTTGACAGATTTTTATTGCGTTTACACCGCTGAATGGCAGGCATGTTCAGTCTTTATCATCAAAAACAAAAAAAGTGGATGACAGAAACCCTCCCGACAATTTTATCACCTCGTATTTTAATGGATATCTACACAACGAACATTATATCCCACCTATAATCATTTTTACCTCCCTATATCAATGTTCAAACCAATAAATCGTTTTTATTTTTGTATGTGTAATTCTGAAAACAACGAATATTCAACTACAGTTCAGGAACAGTTTATTTCTGGTTGACGAAATAATCTCGAGGTAGATAAATCAGATATTTTCATATTATGAAATGAATATTTGAATTGTAAATAAATGAATATGTTGAGCGAAGAATAGAATATTTTGTAACTTATTGGTGAGGAATATTCATCTTATTATGGTGGATACAACTTAAATATTTTCTGCGTTGCTCCTGTTCGCTAAAATTTCCAAGAATCTTTAGGATAATTTTATTAACACTTGAATGAAATTGTGTAGAGATTATTACACTGTGTTCAAGTTGGGTATGTATATCAAACGTTCCTTTTGATAAAAGTCATCCATTCATGAAACAGGATTATTCCAGGAGACAATAGCGGTCTAACTGTTCCAAAACAATCATTCGAACGTGAGAGAGCGTTATGCAAAAATATAAACAATGCATATCGTAATCCTTTTTCATGATGGGCCGACGATAAATAGTGCAAGTTCTGCTACTAAATCTGTTGGATTCATTTTGGCAATTCAACCAAAGACCTGTCTCTCATGATCTAATGAGGTTAAATGTTCATATATGATTCCTTCATACTTATAACTGTAACGCAAACTAGTTCAAATGTGATGAACCAATTATGTACATGAAATTGTATATATGATAATTGAATAGTCTTTCTTGAAGTCAGAATTCAATACAGGAAGTGATAGAGAATGGCACAGTTGGCAAAACTTCTGTGTACGATTGATATCAGAGAATTATTATTTTCCTGTTGCATTTGCAACCTACTAACGTATCGATATCTACGTTGTCGTATTTCACATTATCAGTGGATATTCCCTCAAATTCTTACACGCCGGAAAAATATAGGCATTTTTATTATCATGCTCTTTATTTAGTCTCAATGTTCTATTGAATTTTCGTGGGTGTTTTGATAATATTCAATATAAAACCATTTTCAATCACACGAATAAACAGAAACACTCACCGAAGAATATCTCCACTGAAATTTGTACGTTTTATAACCCCATGAGTTGAAATGTAAAGGACACAAATCGACACTTACCACCATTTAATATTCCTTTATGTTTCTCTAAAATTCCGAAATTTTGGTTTGGGTTTGAAACACAAAGGGTTAAGCGGGGTATTGTTCGCGGAGACGTGTCGTGTCGCACCCTAACTTCCCTCCTGGTTTGGGTTATTCAGTCCGATGAGGGAGGATGTGAGGCAAACGGAAGGGAATATTGAGTGAAGCAGGATAGGCGAGTTAGATATACAGATATACGCTTTTAGTCATGAACATTGGGAAAGAGCGTATGGGCAACGGTACGTTTCATCGTAGAGGGTGATTTCGACCACGGCCATTGCCAACTCACCTCCACCATCACCGCATGGTACACACAGTGTTCGTCAAAGTGGGCGTGCGTCGCGTATCCTGCTCAGACCCCCCAACCGGAGAAGTAATCGAGCATGCGCGCACGTTAGCGAAACCCATGATATCCTTGTGTACGCTTCGAATATCACTGACCAGAGATATCAAATGTTTGTCTAGGGGGTGTGCAATCCCACTGGGAAATTAATTTATTGTAAAATTTATTCATCCATTTCATTATTATATTTATTGATAATTTCATTCTCTTGTATTGTGGTGATGTGTCTCCACTGCTTCGGTATTTTTAGCTTGAAATTTAAATTTCACTCCGACTATTTCATCTTTTTTCTGATTATTTTTGTTTTGTTTTTTTTTTCCAGTCCTTTCACTTCCATCAGTTTCATTGCTATTCAAATAATTCATATAAACATTCGCATGTGATAAAATGCAGCGACATCGTGATGGGAAATATAAGATAAAGCATCTAGAAAAAGTGTTTTTCATTTTATCATAACAGAGAAAACATGAAGAGTGATATGTCAGTATTATCAAGAAAACAAAAATAGAAATGAAGAGATGAGAAATAACTCTTGATTTTAATTTCACGCGCGATGTTGATAAGTAAATAAATTTAAACAATGGCGTGAGAAATTTTATGGCGCAATTTTTTGGTCTTAAACAATATTACATGATAGAATGGAGGATGAATGTATGTTTGGAAGGATGATGGAGAGGTTGAGCAGGATAAAAAGAATGTACTGGCGTACGATGGTAGCTCGCGATCACGCTCTGTGCGCTTGGGCTTATGGATCACTGCCAGATCGTACCTAGCACCGCCCTATTTTCTCTCCCTCACACCTAAAGATGGAACTCGCCCTCTCTCATTTCTCTGGCCAAGCTCACCGCTGCACTACGCGCGAGATAATCTCTCACATTACCCGCAGCTCTCTCTCGTAGCTTTCTTTTGTATACCTCTCGTCACGCTTTACCTCGCATTCTTACTGTACATTTTCCCCTTTTTTCTTCCTTTCACTAAGAAAAATCCACCAAAATACATATACACACATTGAGATTCTCATATACTTATGTTTTTTTTTTTCCAATTCAATATTTTTCTTCTCTCTACTTGAATTTTTATTTTTGTTTCAAGATTTTCCATTCGCGTTGGCAAACGCTGACTTTCATCTGTCACTCGACATTTTGGAGGAAGAAAACACTTAGCAAACGAATGAGAAAAGGTATTATTATTGTTATTATTATTATTTTTATTATCTACATTTATAGAATAGAAGGATAGAATAATTTTGTCAATTATGATCGTCGAACGTGTCTAAAAAACAAATTTTGATGTATTTGTTCCATTGAAAATCATAGGATGACATAAAATACCTCCGACGTTATAATATATAAATGTACTATAAATTCTTTTGAATTTCATCTTTTGTTTGTAAGTATCGTATCAGAAGGAAACGGAAATCAACAGAGTTTAGTTGAATCAACGAATTTTTTTGCTTCTTTTATAGAGAAACAAGTTATAAAACTTTGGCATACATATATGAATATATTCATCTATGTAGATATATGAAAGTAAATAAAGTAGGAGCGTGCACAACATAAATAGTCCAATCACAATGAGCTTAACGTCATAAGCTCTCTTCTGCTTTTACAACAGTCTCACCCATTCTTCTCCATCGCTCACTCATACTCTCACTAACGTTACATTTTCTTTTCTTATTTTTTCTCATTTCCCCTCCCGGACTTCGTTTCCCTGAACTTTACTCGTTTTACTTCGCTATCCCCTTATTGAAATATTTAATATTTTTAATAGAAAGACGATTTTCAAGAGGGGTATGACTGCCGGTGACACGGCGAGGAGGAGGACGAAGAACGCGAGTGATAGGGAGAGTGCAGAGGGGTGGAAAAGGGGAAGTTTCACAGAAGCCAGTGAAGAGCGAAGCACAGGGAAAATGTTCCAGGCAATTCCCAGGACAGCTAAAAGAAAGTTATTCTTGTGAATTATTGCGCCTCGACGTCTTCTGCTTTTTCTTCCTCACTACTACACTCTTTTTTTCTTTTTTTTTTTCTTTCTTTACAGTATATGGTATACATACACGTGAGTTTTTGTTAGATTTCTGCAATTATTTCGCGTAATGGACGTTTCATTTCCCGTACAAATCGCCCCTCGTGTATATTTTTCCCTGCTTTATTTTTCATTCCATTTTTTCTTCCATTCATTTTTTATTCTACATTTTTTTTTTGTTATGATTCTTTTTTTTTCTTCCAATTGTGGTTGGAATTATTCGCGGTTTTGTTATTGTTATTCAAATGGTTGTTTGGTGAATTTTTCAACAGCGAATTTCTAGTGTATCACAATTGAACGTGGGATAATTGTGTTTTTTTATTACTTTTATATTTCAATATAAATATTGCTTTGCATGTTTTTTTTTCTTCGCTATTCAATTGGGGTATATGAACGGCACTCGTTTTACGCGGTTGACTGAATTTCATAGTGATGAAATACTCAGATATTGATGGGAATTATTTGAAAATTTGTGATACAGAGAAAATTATTAAAATGACATTGATCAATTGTTTTTGTATTTCATTTGACATGAAAGCTTCGAAATATATATTCATACATATACTATTTTTATTCCCCTCATGTAATTCCTAAACCATAAATAAAAAAATATACAAAGAGCATTAAAAACCCGAGGAATTTATTCATAGCAGATTTTCATGATCGTCATATACTATAAACATCACAATTTTATATTGTAATACTCTATGCACGTATAAAGTAGGCTTCTCAAACTCCCTCAGACCAATCACCAACTATATGATATTTCTCCTCACTGATATTAAAATTAATCCACCAGTTTTTTTCAGATTAAAAGTTTGGAGTATAAAGTAGAAAGAAGAATGGAAATTATGCAAGATTTTATGGTGCATTTATAAGTGAATCACTTGCGAAATACTTTTCCAATATTTTTTTCATCACGATCTAAGAACATTGAAGAATAGATGAATCTCAAAAAGCATATTATCCATGACCAATCTTTAAATTCACAAAGAATAAACCTCTACCAAAAATACATAAATAATACAATTTCAAATGCATCAAATTCTCTACAAAATCGTCAATTCCTATTCAACAAAATATTCATTATTGCCGCACCAATATCATTAGTAGTAAAATTTATTCCATAATTTTCATAGCGCTATCTGAATTATCCACGAAATTCCACAGTCCCTAATTAATAGCTGAACGCAATGCACTAGAAATTCCGCTATCAATTCATCATCATTATTTCTCATGATAATATCACAAAACAATAATAATTATTGTTATAATATGTGCATAGATATGTATTTGTCCTTTTTCAATAAAACTGAGAGACAGGAGTTTACAGTTATCTCATTTTAACTTTGCAATAGGATGAGAATGAGAATACGGAGAGATTCAAGTCACTATACATACATATACCTCTATACTGTCAGAGGTTTACAGTGAGTTCAACTTATAAATTACGTTTTGTACTGCGGCATAACGGGCTGGCTCCGTCGGTATATTCTCCGTGCGCTTCGGGGATTACACGAGGGGTGAGTAACTGTCTGCTATTCGAACACGAGGCTTCGTCTCACTCGTTCATTCTCTCTATCTTACTCTATCCTTCTCAGTATCCATCTCACGCTTCTTCTTCTACATGTCTCATGCGCTCACTTCCTTACTTCCTATTCTTTTCTCTCGCTCTTTTTTTCTCTTTCTTATTCTCAGCCTCTACCATCCTCTTCAACCCTACCACAAGCCTCTCAATACTAATGTACTCTCTGACAGGTCCAGATTCGTTGTAAAAAGAGAGTTCCCGTTTCACCGCCACCAACCGCATCCGTCGCAATTTTCCACTATTACCCGAATATACGAAACGATTTCGATGCGCCTCCTCGAGACTTTTATTCACTTTACTCCTCTACGAATTATAGACCATGCAAATATTCCACCCTTAAATCAATTTTATTTCCCGTCTGCATACATGTACACTGACACGCTTTTGCAATAGTGGTTTTACTTTAAATCGACCGCAAAATCATTTTTTTTTCCCTTTTCCCAAAATTATTGATGTTATCCATATTTATTTATTTATTTATATATGTATGCCCCTGTGAGTAGACTTTATTTTATATTCAATGCAGATAGGATATATACTTCTATGTAATTTAGTGACAAAATAAATAAGGAATAAAAAATAGGGACGAAAAAAAGAAGGGGGAAATATATAAATAAATAAAAATAGGATGAAGGAACGTGAACGATATCGTCGCAAGCGTCAACCTTTTTTTTCGCTTTTTCTTCCATACATCCATGTGACATTAGCATATAAATACAATTCTAACACCCAACGTTGGAAAAAGTTTAGTTGAGAGCCAAGGCACTTACCTCCAACTTAAATTTGGATAGTTAAAAGGTGTTGCAAAATTCCTTTTTTCCCTTCATGTTACCAACCTTTACCCTTTCATACTGAACTCTGTATCAAGTTCGTTCTCAACTAGGTTTCTCTCACCTGACATGTTGTACCCGCTACACCACCACTTTTCACCCACCCACAACATTTTTAGCTGTTTTTTCATCTTCTGGGCAACAAACATTGAAGCGCAGTTTTTCGTTCCACGCGTAAACGAGAAAAATTCGTTTGCACACTTTTCTTCTTTCACAACATACACATATTTACAGACATTCGTGTATATATGTATATATGTGTTTAAAGTAGGGAGAAAGATAAATTTTTTAAATCCCTTAGGTACTGGGATGGAACGTGATCCAAAATATCTCCGGGGCTTATGGACGACATGGTGTTTTTTATGAGTTATGTGGACATCATATTCTTTTTGACCTTGGTGATTTTTCATGCGCATGGTGACAATTTTTCTTTCATTTTATGTACTTGTTTTTGAACATTTGTACGTTGGATGTATTTTCAGTTAAAATTGAAAAGTGGTTATTTTCATAAATGGCTTCTTTTTTTATAGAACCAGCAAAAATACAACTTGGTAGTCTTCAGTTGATTATTTCTACTGGCACATTGTTGATGTATGAATGTTGATTGAAAAAACAAAACGTTTTATATTCAAATGAATGAAAATGAACAAAAATTTGTGGTGTGACATGAGAAAAATTGTCAGGTTAATATTGCCAGGAATATCGAAAAATTCTCATATCAAATATATTCACGTGTTGGTAAATAGAGACTGCTACAAAAGCTGGACATAACAGTATCAAGAGAGAAATTTTGGGCAATAGGAGATAGAGGTTGGGTTGATCCGGAATTTACATCCGTTTCCGGTTGGTACAACAATCGGTGCGGATGTGCATCCGGGAAAACCCGACTAATTAACCATGTCCACGTCGTGGCAGTACGATCGCGGTTTATCGATTGAAAACGATTGCAATCGAGCCTATGTATTCATTTATACTGATACATATATGTAGAGCGTAATGGAATACATTGAGTTCACTGTTTCAGATACCCTCATAAACATATTTGATTTGATTTGCGGATAATCATGAGTGAATTATTGCAAATGCACTCATACATATATTATACATGCTCATGACTTTATGAATATTTCTCTCTCAATTCACCTGAACGTAATTCCACATTGCTGTATTTCAACTATTTTAGGTATTTTATTAGTATCGAAAGATGATAGTCGATCCAAATCGCAGTTATATGGAGCAATTTATTTTTTGAATTATTTCTTTTAATCAAATTGCAAAGCTGCGACCTTTGAAATACAACACGAAATCCATTTAATATTACTATAACTCATTTCAATTGTTTGAATTCTCTGGAATGCAGATTGAGAATTATGTCGAGCGATAAAAATTGTTTTTTTTTCTCTACTATCGTGGTAATTGTGATTGAAAAAATATATTTGGGAATGGAAAGACTTCATTTATCATGTTGGATGTTACATAAGTTTACATTTGAATGATTAATTATTTAAACCTTTATATGAGAATATTTACTTGTACAACAATGGAATAGTCAAACAAACAATTGTTGTGAATAATCAATTCCACCGATTAACTGTCAGTTACAAAACCAACTCAATTCCGAACTTTATTTACCCAAAGATTCACTGACCAGTTTCTCATCACCGCCTGTATCGAAGATAAATGTCTAGCAATGACCACAAAACAACAAGATTGTTCCGCGTCAATAAAGTCGCCAATACAATGAACAGTTAGCGTGTATTCATCGCAAAATACAATTCAAGTAATTGTCAACTGGATGTATTTGAAATACACACCTGTCGTTGACAATGACAGTTAATCGAATCACTAGCTGAGATACTCAAATCGATGTATCTCACTTAATCTGATTTTCGAATGACATAAAATGAATGATCGTTTCAACACATAAATAGATAATTCAGTATTCTTATACGACACAAAATGAAACCAGTGCGCACAAATTTTATAAATAATAAAAATTTACCATCCCTCATGTCAAATACACAATAAAAAGAATAGCAATTTTTATGATGCAGCTTTTTCTTCCATAAATGTTTTACTAGAATAGAAGAGAACAGAATTTCGACGAATACATATTGTTACGATCTGGATTACTATTTGAAAATTCATATCCATATACATCTCATGCACAGGTAACGGACATCTCGGAATTCTATATATTATTCATACAGAAAAAAAAAGAAAAAAATAACCGGATAGTGAAGTTCAGCCAATAACATCTGAAATATATACGTCCGAAATTCCGAATGGACAGTGAAGTAAAACTAGGGTAAATGGATAATAAATAATTGCAAATCATATGCAAAAATAACAGTGTAATACACCATCTTCATTTAATTCCTATTTATATAGGGAACTTTTTCATATATTCAGTGCTGGAATGAATATAATAATCAAACTTGTAAGGATTATGACGTTTAGAAGCAAAATATCATCTACTGCCCTAACCAAATTGTAAAATCATCAAAATTTAAATCAATAGTAATATCAAGGCTGATATTTCAACTAACAAATTACTCAGTTCACATTTCCACGCAGGAGAGCCCGAGCATATAATATATATAAACGCTCCACAACTATTTGAGTTTCCGGACTCAAAATATTCCGACAATATTTACTGAACGCATATCATCGACTTTGTATGAAATATGTAACACGATATTATTATTGAAAAATATTATGTTGATATTTGTTGAGTGTAAAAATATCCTACCAATATTCCTGCAAATTCATGCGCATCTGTAATCAAAATGTACACATAAACCAAAGCGATTTTTCTTCCTCTACCCCACATTCGACCATCACTTTTCCTCATTCTATTCTTTCTATCCCCATCAAACCAACAGGAAAACATTGCCAAATGTATATACAGTTGTATATGAATATACATGTACTCTAAAAGAGTGCAATGGCGCAGAGTAACCAGATGGCGAATAGGTCCTGGTGTCATAAAGAAAAATATCACATACCAATATCGACACATATATAAATACAACTGATCTAATATATTTATTTATTACGAAAGAATATTTTCTATGAATTCTTCAAAGGGGTTCTTCATATTCTCATTATCGAGATTATTTTTTTAATTTCATACCGCTAAAGAAAACCGAAAAATTTTTAAAATAATCCGAGTATAAAAATTAAAATGTCTGTGATGTAGTGTGAAAAGTGGATTGAAAAAGAATGTTGTCAAGTTTAAATAGTATACTACGAAGGGTTTGATGGGTCTATAGAATGACTAATAATTCACCAGCAGAGGCTCTATACTCTGATTTAGATATCAGTTATATACACACAAATCTGAAAATAAAAGTCTGAATACGCTTTTCCCCTCCATTCTTATTCTATTCCTCCTTTATGCATTCCTTGTTCTTTCATTTTCCCTCGGGAAGTAAAAGAGAAAGAGGTATCAACAGGGGATGAGGTTGAGAGAGAGAAAGAGAAGGGACAATTTATTATTTACTTATTTTTTCCCGACAGATCCCAGGTGCCGGTTGGCTTTAATAGTGACACCAATGGAGCCTATGTGGAGTGAAATTGCTGTTTTATTGGACGAATTAAGAGGCCTACGCGCGTTGTCCCGATTTATACGCCATTCCCTCTTCAACTGAAGGGAGAAATTGAACAAGAGCAAGAGAGATGGATAGAAACTGTTGGGGAATGAGAAGATGATACCAGACAAGACAGACGTGGAATTTTTACTAGATTGCCAACAATGAAAATAATATCATTACATTCATGTATATGGGTATATAAATTTTTTCAACCCATAAATCAATTGTGAAATAAATTCATAATTTTATCCAA
The DNA here is from genome assembly GCA_030523045.1 of Meteorus cinctellus. NCBI lineage: Eukaryota > Metazoa > Arthropoda > Insecta > Hymenoptera > Braconidae > Meteorus > Meteorus cinctellus. Next base: position 186,255 of record JAPYZF010000146.1, read on the forward strand.
CTTTATTCATCCTCATATTTCGTTCCCGCAGTTTCATTTATCATGCAAAAGTAAGGATCATATTGAAATTGATATATTTTTATTTCAATAATTGAAATTGTGATTTCACCAATTCGTCAATAACATTTTCAATTAATTGAACTTGTTCAAATTTAGCAATGTATATTTTATGAACATCAATAGTTTTAACGCTCATATGAGTATTTACAGTGTTGATTTGGGAATATATTGAAACTTTAACCATTCCAATATCGATATTTCTATCATATTTTTTTCCCAGACTTTTTGAAAAAATCTATTTTCCATAGTCAATATTGTGCGATTATTGAATATTTGTTGAAGTGAACCAATGCTACCGAATTCAAAAAATCCTCTTAAACTGAAAATCACTTCACGAATTTCAATGCGACATTCATTACCAACTTTCGACTTCAACAGATCTGCCATCGTCTCTCGCCCAAGTTATCCAGTGAATCAATATCAATTAACTCTCAATTATCGTGAAGGGCAATTGAAACTATTTTCAGATGTTCGACTATTATTATCACAGAAATGGTAAGCGACAGGCGATTAAATCATTTGCTGAATAATTTTTCTTACTCACGAATTACTGACGACAATTTGTTTTAACTCAATTAGAATGACGTACCTGCAACAAACAACAAAATAAAAAAAGATAAATTAATATTCGAATGTGAATAAATTATTAAAAATTAAGCTAAAAAATAATTGAAAGTAATTAGTATAGGTATCATCTAAAAATTTTACAACGATAAATCTTAAGTGCATAAGCTAATGGGATATCATATTATACGTTGCTAAGTGTATAAAGAGTGAGGGATTGTTCAGGGAACGGATGAAGACAGGAACTAAGACGAAGAAAGAGTGAAGATGATGGAGAGGAGGAGGAGGATAGTTAAAGAAAATTGAGAAAGGAAGATAGCTAGATGGTGAATAAGCGAAGGAAAAGAAGAAGATGACAAAGAGTATGGTGCTCTTAAGTTAAACAAACGTTCTTAAATTTCCTTGACAGTAGCCAGTTAATTATTTTCCCTGGTGGAAACGTGATATTCAACGTCGTTCAGATTTCGCAAAGCGACGTTGAAAATAGAAAAAAATATAAGAATGTAGATAGTGATGGCGTAACGAATAAAAATTCACGTTACAATGAAGACTAAGAGAGATTGAGAATGAGATTTGTCTGGGAAACCAATGAAAATTACCATCCAATGTTGCTTATATTTATACATACGTTCATGTACTATTCGAAGTCTATATTATCTGTCCATACTATGGAAGCTTCCGGGAATAAACAGTGAGAAAGGGAATCGTAAAATAAAATGAATCCATTTTGTTTATCAAACGTATTTTATCTCAAGTTTTTCCCACACAAAAAAACCTTGCAAAAATATTCACCATAATTAACACTCTAAACAAGGGAAAATCTAATTTGTACAAATATTATTGAGCTTCAAAATATTCACAGAAAATAAGAGAAAGATGACTAACCAAATAAATAAAAATTGATGGAATTTTGAGGTTCGGATGTATAACTATTACTTCACAATGCTCAAATCCCATTTCAACAGCACGTTCACGTCAAACTAACTCTCCACACTAGTATAATTATCATTATCATAATAATTTCATGTTTAATTTCAGCCTCATTCCATTCTATTTATTGCTTCATCCCCCCAACTTCAATCTTTCTTTTTGCACGATACGTTCTACGAGGTGAAAAATCCGTAAAATAGAAAACAAAATAAAACCAAAAATAAAAAAAATATATACACATAAAAATAAAAAAAAAAAGAAAGAAGGTTTTCGTGGTCGACGTCGCCAGATGTGAGAAAAGGATACATACAAAAGAAATAAAAGCATCAAAACGATGCAATGGAACGAGAGTAACAGTGAGTAAGAGAGAGTGGCATTGCTTGTTAGCCAGAGAGACATTGGAGAATGTGTGTACTTTTATCTGGAAAAGTGGCCGCCGGCGATTAAAAAGTTTCATTACCGTTGGCGTCAGTTTCGTTCCGGCCGAGGAAATAGAATACAATTCTCCAATCCGGTCAATCTCGTTTGGTGGAAAAAAAAATTTTTTCACTCGTTTCTTTTTTTTTTCATTTTTCTCGTCGTCTTCTTCAACTGAACCTCTATCACCAATCCAAACGACTGGTGCTATATAGTAATGCACACACTCACATACGCACACACACACTTCGATTCGCCCTCTTTCCAAATCTACCCTCTCACTTCTTTATGTATGGCGCCTGTACCGGGAGTCGTTTCAGGACTCGTCGAAGCCAGTTGCTCGTTCACCGATTGGTATACTTGCAACTCTCCGTATATACATATATATATATATGTATACATGATATATAAACATATATATTGTTATACAGTACACAGCACTCGGATTTTCGTTCTACTCTCGCTGGCCTGCCAACTGCAAGAGGGATGGAGAGAGATTGCGGATGCTACGGGGTCACGGAATAAAAAATGAATGGATTCACAGGAGGAAACAGCCAACTTATCAATGTACACGCTCGCTCAAAGCCATCAAAAAAGCAAGATGGACGAAACAAAAAAAATGAGAACGCGTACAATCATAATAATAATATTGATGATGATGATGATGATGATGATGATAATGATGATAATGATGATAGAAATGAAAAGTTGGGGAAAGAAGGAAAGAAAATTGTGTCAAACTTTTTTATCTGCTGAAGAAAACACTGAAAATTAAATTGTGGAATAATCTTTCTCATATTATGGATCTAACAATAAAAAAACAATTGAGGAATGAAATTTATATGTGTAAATTATGGTATTATATAATAATATTTAGAAGGATCATAACTAATGTGAATTTTACTGAAGTCCAAGCATGAATTAATGATTGTCATCCCCACAAACAATCCAGCTCTATTGATCGTCATCATTAAACCTATTTGCAAGATAAAGTTCACATAAAAATATAGAAGATTCGACTATTCGATAAAGCGAGATTGGATAAGATAAAAGTAATAATCCCTCACCCTCATTGTTAGACAAACAATGTATTAGAGAATAATGTGGCACCGACTGATACCACAACGAAGCAACAGGAAAAAAAAACCAAAAACTAGATGATGGGAAAATAGAGAATGCCAACGAAATCAGATAATTTATATAGCATCAGAAGATGGAAAGTATTTTTACGAGCTCTCGTGTGACACGTATAAAGCAGGTGTTGTTTTGCACGGAATGTGTGGGTGGTGTCTAAACGCAATTACAAGAAAAGAAAGTAAAATGTGAAAAGAAACAAGTAAAAGCAGAGAAAAAAAAAAGAAAAGAAGAAACAATATAAAACAAAAAGAAATACTATGAGGACAAAAATGTTGGATACAACAATGCGGGTGCTTCGAAGTCCACCACGACTGCGGAACAATGCGGTGAGTCGACTCAAATAAGGTGTGTTTATAAAATGGGAGTAGAGCAGTGAACGTACACACATTCACACATGTACATATTGATATATGTGTATAGTGAGAAAGGCTTGCGCGGGAAGAAACGATTAGTCTTCATTCACACGTTCATCTTCTCCTCCCGCTCACTTCTCACTTATTCGTCTACACTCTACACCATTCGCTCGACAACACCAGCGACAGTACTTGGCATTGTCCGTTCATTATCACGTGAAACAACTCACAGAATACATGTAAATAAATATATATATATATATATATATGTATATGTGTTAATGTGCATACGTAAATAACTATCCTTTCGTCACTCTCAAGGAAATAACACTCGCAATTTTAAATGCACATAAACATTTAACAATACACACTTTTATTGTCAAGTTGAAGTAGGGGAAACGGAAATTTTTGCACCATGAATTACGAATTACGAATATCAACAATGAAAATGTCCAAAGTGATATATTGATCAATAAACATTAATTAGTGAAACGAAAAAAAATTCACTATTGATTTTATCTTCATAAGTGTATTTGTAAGAGTTAATTTCTCGTCAGGGATCAAACCTTTGCACTAGAATTTTTGATCAAGCATTATCGAAATAAAAATTCTACTACTAATTAATGTATATTCGGTGTAAGCAAAGATAATTTCTTTCGAATTTTTTTGATTACGTAGAATTCTCATGACTGGCCAAATAAATTGCGTATAGTTAACTACTGATCAAACTGTAGATCAGACTGAACTTGCCGCAATTAACTTCCTATCACGAACATTAATCTCAAACAGAATTTATATCTAATTAAATTCTCGATTTTTCACACTCAATGAGTTGAATATTCATTGGCTTCCATGCTACCTTACTTGCTGTATCACTAACCTTCTTAATTACCTTCAAAATATATTTATATATATATATATATATATATAACTTGCTATGTAATCACTTTTCAATTACCAATATAATGTCCCACTTGAACTTTCCAAAAATATTCAAACACAAAATTTTTAACCCTCTCTAGATTTGTTATTTTCTTTTTTCTCTATTCCCTTTTTTTTTATTGCAAATAACAAAAGTGACTCGATGGCGAGGCGAGGAAAATAAATATTTGAACGGGAAGCTTGAAGAATAAATTGAAAAAAAAACAAGTAAGAAAAAA
>JAPYZF010000147.1:0-256636 GCA_030523045.1 Meteorus cinctellus
TTGCTACAAAAAATGTGTCTTGACATTTTTTGTGCAACTTATAGTTTAAAAGATATGGCGGAAAAACCGTTTCCGCCCTTTTTTCAATATGGCGGCCGTACTGCAAGTGCTCATACCCCACAAACTCGTTTTTAAGGGTTTTATGACCCCCTCTAAACATCTAAAAAAAAAAATCCATTGCTCTAAAAAATACCGTCTCAATGTAACATTTCAATGGACTAATGAAAAGATGAATATATTAATTTTCAATGAAAAGCAGTCGGTTCATAATAATATTTCAGACAATGATCGTATTCATCTACACGAATTAATTGTAATATTACAGAATAAACTTCAAATGAGTTGAAAGTGAGAATTAAGATCTTCTATGAACATAATCATACCCTATCATATCGCTGCACACTAGCAATTTTCAATTCTACCTGTATATAATGAATTAAATTGCTCTCGGACCATTTTACCCTTAATATCTCATCTAATAAAATCGTAATAGTAATGTTTCCGATAGCCAAAAAGACATATTTTTTATTCATTGGCGATTAATGTATGAAACATTTGAAGTTTTCGAAAAGTGAGAGAAATATTAATCTAATACTTGGTACTACAGTGTGTATTAAATTGAAATTATCACGGCCAATGATTGAGAATTAAATGCGTGAAGCATGTGATACGATGATTGTATATTACAAAATGGCATCAATGATAGTGATTATAACAATCCCATACAAGTGCATTTGAAATGCGAGTGGAAATAGGTAACTATAGAGAACCAACGGAGACGCATATACATTAAAATAGACAGAGATAAAAATAGAGGATGAGAGAGGAGGAGATAAAGAGTGGAAGAGACGAAGAGTGAGGAAGCGCGAAGTATAGATGCACGGTTTTGGATTACTCGTGCATAATATAGGTATATATGCACGGCAAATTTGTGTGTGAACACTGGGATTATGTATTACGTATATATTATGTTTGCGACTCGCTCGCTCGTCCAAAATCCCATGTTTATTTGCGGTTAAACACTCGCCCCATGCATACTGCATTGCACTTGCGCTATACCAAGTTGATTCTTGCACACAATAGTTCAGTCGCATGTACATAAATAGATATATATATATATATATATACATATATTCACACATTTGCACATGACGCAGTGATATTGCACGCGATGCGTAGATACATATAAATTCTCACGATAAAACAAGAAGTCAAAATAATTTATTATTAGTCCTGTATTTAGTTTACTATCAATTGTAAAATATATCGTTTTATATCATCACAACAAATCAACTGTTTTCTATTTCCACGTATATTTACCCATTATTATCATAGTTTCAATTACATATTTTTTACACCTGGTTGTTCCATCAATATTCTATTTAGATAGTGGGGATTCAATCCATAAAAAATATCGAATTATACATAGGGGAACAAATCAGCAAAATGAATGTTTATGCAACCATGCATTCATTTTTTCTCTTTCATTCATTCAAATTTTTGTATACGTCGGATATGATTATTAATATGAAACGTGAATGATGCTTCTAAATTATGCATTTCCTATTAGTGAATGAATGTATTGTTTGTCGTTGCTTCAGTGTAGCTACGCAATTGTAAATATCTCATCTGAGAACTCCGAGTCGTCCACGAGTAGTGTGGTACATCTTTTTTTTTTCCATGCATGTGTCGTTCATTAAATGTATTAGAAACGTGTTTGTGTCGGAGGAACAGACAATCTTGCTGCGAGATGGGCTGAAGAGACAATAAAGAGTATTCAACTCCGATAGTTTCCATACAGCAATGATGCCTTGAGCCCTTGATGCATCAATAGTTGTTGGAACTTTAGGTTAAAGTCGATTTTCCGATGCCAATTCTGACTATCGTCAGTGCAGATTAAGACCTGTTGCGCTCCTCAGATGAATCTTAACATCGTCTCACACTACAACACATCACGAACAGTACGTTCATATCAATGTAACGTGTGCATAAATTACTTTGACGGAATAAGCATCATCGGTTAAAATAATTTATACACACATATTTATCAAAAACAATTCCAAGATGTTCGTGCAATATTTTTTACTCTATTATTCATTTTTTTACTCATTCCAAATCATCACATATTTTATGCCTTGATATATTTTTGGAACTTTACGAATCTCATCTTATAATGACTCCTCGTCGTATGCAATTCAAGTATTACATTCCCACGATTCAGTACCAGGCCCAAGTTGGTTTGTACTACTAGTGTCGCTAATACTACTCGATCATCATATTATTAACCTATAAAATGATAGAATACCGTAACACATTGTTGTAATTAACAACTCGAATATTGAATGCAAGTATAATGGCTCTCTCCCTCTGACGCTCTCTTATCAGATCATCAACGAAAAATGTCCCGAAAAAAATACAATCCCCCTTCACGTTACATTCAAGCTGAATTTCACTATTGTGTTACCCTTTTTTTTCGTTGAAAAAGTGTCGAACAGACTTTGATTGTCATTCTATGCAATTAATTTGATTATTTGTCATTATTATATCATATAAATCATACGTATGATATATTATACCGATACTATATCATCCGTTGCGTACATCAATTCCAATAATTAATCAGGAATAGAAGAAAGCCAAACTTGAAATTGATCGTAGGGAATATTCTCAGTCATGATGACAAAAAACGCGTTTCTTTGGTTTTCTTTCTTTGGAATTTGTCTATACAGAACTATTTACTGCATAAATCATTGTGACCTCCTCTATCCGGGGAGCTTAGCGAAGTGCATAATTACTGGATGCCAAATCATGGAAGACCGAAATTTCCGAAGAAATTACTTTACTACAATATCAATCTTATCTTTGAACGTAGAATTTGAAAAAAAAAAGAAAATTTCTTCTCCAAGAGATGGACCTGGTTCAAACGAGAAAGCGAAATGATGACATTATCGCGTTTGACATTTTTGTTAATCGAAAATAGAAATCTTAACAAATAATGAATCCATCTGTCTATAGACTATTTCTCTTTTCAAATTGTAAAATACGATTATTCGATAATTTCATCCAATTATTCCACTATTTTTTTTCTATGAGAGGGTGCAACTTTGAATTCAGTTGCTCTCGATCAATATAAACGAAAATCTGCTATATCTACCCCTTCGTAATAGTACGTCTATTATGTTCATGGTATCAAAATAGAGGTCACTCACTTACAGCTGAGTCTTGGAAAATCTAATCTACAGATTCATGTTGTACAGATGTAATTCAAGTTTTCATATCTTGGAATTGGAAAAAACTTTTGAACCAAATAGATAACTGAAAAAAAAAAACCACAATGGTCCTCTCAAAATGACATTCTGATCTAGACTGTTATTCAAACACCAATTTGAATGTATCGGAGTAACAATGTATTGCGCTGTTAGAGTACGGGCAGTCAAAGAACCATATAAATAAACTAGAAATTCTAACATTAAAAATACAATGAGACCTCATTAGAATCCCATCTTTGTCCTCGTCTTTTGAACAACACGAGCGAGAGAGCTGCATCTGTTTGCCTCCCCTTGTATTTGCCCTCTGATGTACAGGGGTTTAACTTCTTTATGTTTCCATACAGAGCTTCGTGTCGGGAGACTTAAGAAGGTTTCATTGTTCTTACAGACAATTTATAGTATGCCTCCAAGTTTTGCATAAAAACGTATATATACAATAATACATAAAGAGATGAATCTTCACACCAATACCGATTCAGCACAAACTACGCAAAGTTATCCTCACATTTTGCCGAAATTCTGAAGAATTTTTTCAAAAGAATGAAAAGATGATGAGAGAAGATGACTGTCAAACTGCTGTATGGTACGGATTGCTTTACGAATAAATAACTCAACATGACTACAGAAATTTCATCATGAATATTCTGTTTATTCTCATGCATTTATATCTCGATCGAATGTGAAACCAATCATCCATTGCCGTTTACAACGCAATACAACTTTGTAGACGTTTTGTCGAAAAAATCAATTTCTCCAGATATTACCATTGCTCTGAGAAATATGATGATAGTAATATTGGTAATTTCTCGGAAATTAACATTACCCTCATTCGATTTGTATCTTATGAAACTTTTCATTGACGAACCGCAAAATCAGCAATTCAGAATTATTTAGGCAGCATTATCACATGACGAACTTCACTTCACCGTTCATACGTTACATTTACCAATTTTTTATTCAGATCTTCCATACGGTAAATTCCAATCGACGTATGAAGTTTTCAGACATATCCGATGGAGCATGAAATTAAATTACATACATTGTATGCTATCAATTTTGAATAAATTGACAAATTTCGAATCCAAAAATTATTACCAGATTTGAACAAGCAACTTTGAATTGTAAGAAGATTTTGACTGCCCATCAATGAATCAGAAGATAAAGTAACAATGACAAGAAGTTCTACATACGAAGTATTTGAACCATTGTCCGTACAAAAAGTTTCCATTTCAATATGTGTAAAAACCGGCATTTTACCTTTGAATTTTTAATACAAAATTTCACATCCATACGATTCTTGATTTTGCATATTTTCACGGATCTCATCAACGAGAGAAGCTGAGAATTCTATTCGAGAATTGTAGTTGAACCTCAGATCGATGGTATTTGAAAAGAGTAATTTTCGTCCAGTATACTCTGATGCAGTCGGGTTTTCATATAGCTGGAGATAAAATGTGGGAACATAAATTCAGAATGTTGAGGACGATGAATGGTTATGGATCGGGAGTGTATGAAAAACGAAAATAGTAGTATTGTGTAGGTTATATAGAAAAATAAACTCCACAATATACACTTTATCGTAAAATTCAATTATATGTGTATTTTCAGAGCAGCACTATCGAACAAACCTAAAAACAGGATTCCGTGTAAAAATCAGCTCAGAGTCTGCGAGCCAATTAGTTCCTACAAATGCACTGGAGTCGATGACAAAGTTTCGGAAATATCTGACAGAATGCGAAAACGTTCGATTCTCGAAGCGAGACGGTGGAATTTTTCCCAAAAATGTGGAATGAATTCTGGCTGGAATAAAACGTACTAATGTGAATTTTACATAACAGCATTGTATGTTGATCGTAGGAACTCTCAATGCATCAATTATTTGGCACTACCGATGTAGATTGAAAGGTTGGTGAGGGCTGAGGACAACACTGTTGAAAGAATTATTCAACCACCAATTGTTATATACTATCGGCAGATAAATATGCGAATATACCTCGCAGGTGCATACGAAATTCAAAAGCGACGAAAAATACAATGGCCATTTGGAAAATTATTCAAGACTATGAAAATTTACCGACGCCAACAGCTGACTGAACACGCGAATGTACGGTGCGAGTGCCCATTCCACATTTTTTTTCACATTTTCTATTATTTATATTTGTTGATTTCATTTTTTGCTTTGTCACTCCCTCCCTCTGACTTTCCACACCATCCAAACTCACATATACACACTGCACCACTCACCCTCTCTTCTTCATTCCAACTGTATTTTTTTCTTCGTCCAAACAAATCCATCAATTTGAAACGCAAGCGGAAAGTGACGGCGCACAGCCCCAGGACGGGCATCGATAGCCTATATATATAGTATAGGTATATTTATAAACTAGTGCATGAGAGTGAACAAACGGGCAACCAACCGACAGCGTTGGGGTTCGCGGCATTGAAGTAAACCATATATATACATATGTGAGAGAGAAAAAGTGAGAAAGAGTCACGAAGAGAGCAAACGAGAGATGGAAAGGCCGACCAAACGGGACTCCATACCACTCGCTCGTACACTATAGAATGCATTGAATCGCGCCGAAATAAAAACAGCCTTTTTGAATGTTTTATATATGTACACTGTACACGCTGACTCCCTAGTACATATATACAAGGATAGTGAACGCGGTAGCACGCGCCAGCCCCGCCTTTTAGATTCAACTTTTCCACAAACGGAACCACTATTCGCGCTAGCTTTCACCGACCACTTTCTATCTTTTCTCTCTTCACCGTTTCCTCGTTATATCCGCTCTCTCTTTCCCTTTTTCTCCCATATTCTCTCTCTATACCACTCACCCTATTGCTACCCCTCTTTCTTCTTTTTCTACCTATGTCTTTTTCAGTCATACACACAAACGCACCGCCCTCCACTATTGGTGCTACATAGCGCCACAGCTACGGTCGGAGTTTGCCCCTTTTCTCATTTCTCATCTCTCATTTCTCACTTTCCTTTGCCTGCATTTGAAGCTATATCTAACCCTCTTGCCGCATAACATGCACGAGGGTAAACGAGAAGACTACGAGCGAAGCGGACAAAATATCTATATATACATATAAAGTATACTAAAATGGAACGTGTGCATAGATACATGGATTCGTGTGTCTCACCTTTCTTTTCTCTCCTCGTTTCCTTCCTTCCTCGCCGGCGCTCATTTTTCGCATCCAAGTCCCGGTCGCTTCTCTTGCAATTAACGACCTAACGAAGACTGCACCCACCAGTTTCTTTCGTTAATTCCGTCGACTGCGCAACCATACAGTAACATGTACACACAGACAACCGTTCAATTTCCAACTTCACTCATCTTCCGGTGCACTCACATACTCACTCTTTTAATTCAAATCACTCTTATATTCAAATGCTGCCAGCTTGCTCTATACCTTTGACTCGATCCCTTTCTTTGGTTTCCTCTATATATGCGATTTTTATGTATCTACAGATTCACTCACACATCTATTCACTCTATCTCAATATTATATATAACGTTAGACCAAAATGCACCATTTTAGAACCCGTTTGAAATCCAATTGAATTTCCTATTACCTGTACTATTAAAAGGAAACCCAGGGAAATTTAATTGTTACATAGTTGCAAAATGTATATGTATGTATACATATCAAGTGATACTGTGTTATTTGCCAGAATAAAAACTCCAAAAAGAGTTTTCATTATCGTGGCAGATATTGAGGGGTCACATCTGAATTTGCATTGAACTAATCTTTCGATTGGCGCAACCAGCAAATGGGGAACAAGCGCGAGCCAGACCAATAACAGGAATCGTAATTAATTGATGCGCAAGAGCGCTAGACATAGATAGGACGAGATGGGACAGGAGAAAGAGGGAGAGAATGATGGTGATCGGATTGAGCGATTAATACGAATAAAATATATATCCACAGAAAATAAATGTTCTTCAAACCACGACACCTCAATTTGTAATTGAACGATTGGAAAGTCAATAAACCAGTAGCCGCAAGTTTCATGCCGTTCATTTTGCCCTATATCGGTTTATTACTTACAATATTAATCACATATTTGTGTTCTATACTACGTTAGTGTGTAGACTATACTAATGATCTCAACCGATCAAGATGATTTGATACGTGTTGAGCATACTTGTGCTACTCAAATAATTATTCGACCATCATCAGTCTCGTGACACCTCACCATCTCTCAATGCCACATTCTATTCAGTGAGTATTGCGATAATGCCAACGTATTGTAACGACTCCCTTGACAAACACCAAAGGGAAAATCGTTAGACAAACGATAAAAAGGAATAACAAAAACGAAAAAAGCTGAAAGGCAGAAAGAAAAAGAGAATACAGTGAAGCGAATTGGGCAGGAACTGTGTGTTGGGAATACAAAAGTACTAACGGGAGTGAGATAAAGTTGATTCTTCAGTCTGAATTGGGTAGTGGTGAGGTGGATCGTTAGAGAAAAAAGGAAAGAACAAAAGAGAATGGTATAGAAAAACATTCATCATAAATATAATGGAAAATTCCGGTTTCTGAATCATCTTTAAATATGTATCTTCTAGTATTTTTTACTACTCGTACTTGTAAGTAGATCACGGCTACATCTCACACAACGTAACATTTATCAGTGCTCATTCTTTTACCCGCCACCCAGAAATATTATGTACTTTAAAACTTCACTCGGATATGCGCAAATAAATATATGGTCGATCTTATGTGTGTACGTGTCTCCGTAGCACAGTGCGCGCGCATAATAAGATAGTTTACTCGGGTGCATGTGGTTAGTTTTCGGATTTCAATGGATAATAGTAATTCGTTTGGGCTTCACTGCTCTCGCGCGTGAAAAGCTCCGCGTCGTTCCCTAAATCATCAGATAATTACTTTGGTAATTAATTAGAACTCTGTTGGGCTGTAAAGCTACATAGCATCTATATTGTATGCGGTGGTAAAGGCGCGAATGAGATTACTGACAAACGACTTATATATGTGTATATATATGTAACACACTATGATGATTCTGCCATGTAGATTGAAGAAGACAAAATTAACCACAAAAATATTGTAATATCTTTCAAAATCAGAAATTTCAATTCGAATTATCCATACAAAGAGTATTATGATTTTTCTGTAAAACAATTCCAGCATATAATTCTATATGTTAACATAAATTCTATCAAAAAATTCATTGTGCAACTACATGTCATGTGAATAACTGTTTTTAGGACTGACATAATCGTCATGATAACCCAATCAACGAATTTGAATAGGAGAACGGCCGATCTCTATTCCTATCGATTCATATCATATCATATCATATCGGTTGGGATAATTTTAAAGTTATTCGCTTGCGCTGAAATTTCTCCTCATAAATTCTTTCAACCGCCCACGTTTATTCTGATATCATCGTGCATGGTAGTTCTTCTATGCTCAGCCGTACCGTACGTATTCCATACAAATATAATAGAGAGCTTCAAGGAAATTGATTGTATGGAGAAAAGTTATTTCGTTGCCATAATCATTGATATCAAAATATTATGTGATGTGACAAGTTTATGGGAAAATTTATGATGATGAATTGTGAATACCATGAAGAGATTTCGACATATTTATATTTGAAATTTTCAGTGTCTGCAAATTCCTTTTAATACCGTTTGATTGACCGTTGCAGTTAATCGATATCTACGAGAAATGAGATTTATGCTCCAATATTTAAAATTGCCACTATTTTCTGCGGTACAAATTCGCAAGTTGCAAACCTAAATGGCACACCAATTATTCCCTATGTCAGATATTTTTTTTATTTCGTTCGAGCATCCTCATAACATTTCCCTCCGATTTTTGCAATGCACAGTTTCTCGGTCTTCAAAACTATACTGAAAATCCTACATTTTTACGCTCAATAAGAATTGAGCAACAGTAGCTTTTGCATTTGGTGTTTTTTGTTTTCGTTGTTTTACATAACTCGCGGTGAAATTTATCATGAATTTTGATCATTTGTACATTCAAAAAAAAATATCATCCTGTCGACATGTTCAAACTTTTCGACATTACCAATTTTACATGATTGAAGTATTGGCATTTTCCATTTATTCAATATCTATGAATACTCTTCTCTAACAATAAAAATGATGTGGTTTTCGTCCACCGAAACCATACATGAGACTCATATATTCTGAAAATTTATAGATAATTAAACCAGGTTCTGCAAATGACTAGAATATGGTTGAAACTGGAAGTAACATTCTCGAAGATTCAAATAGAACTACTGTTTCTCTTATTACGTTCCTTCTCCATTAGCTCTACATGTAGAGGACGTAGCTACGTGTACGGATTATTCTTCATCTTCATTGTCCAAGTTAATGTTGCGCTCTGCAGTGTATACCTCATATATTATATAGTGACGTAAATCTGTGAGGACTCAAATGCCCTTGCTCACGAGCGCACATTCGCTAGCGAAACGTGTCACTGGCAGGGGTTGCGTCAAGGCTAAGTTTGACAAGTCCTACACGCTCGCTTCTGATCAATGCAAGCAATCCGTCTTGTCGCGAAAACCCCAACAGGGCTAAATTCCCATCTTCCATCGCACGTCGCACGTCGTTCTCGCCCTGTACTATTGCTCTACACAGTTCTCCAACCTCTCCCACTCTTGTTTACCACTGTCTCTTTCATTCACCTCCCCATCCTCCATCCCCCATTCCACATTTCTCATCCCTCACCCCCTTATTCTCTCTCTTACGACTGATATTCCACGCTTTCACGTGAACTCTATGTGCGACTCGAGTGTATATGCATGTGCATGTGTGCGCGCATGGTGTATAAATGACGTTATGCATACACTTAACTCGTTGAAGTGATGTATCCAACGGTGACGATATATGGGCAAAATGAGTTCGTATTCACAATTCAAATTTATTTGATTGCTTTAACCCCAACGTTTTGCCGAACTAGCACATAGCGAAATAGACTCTGTGTTGAATATATATGACGCGATATGCCAAGAGAGACCTCAAATGCGAGCACTCAAAGGTCTCGTTTCGCAGTTTGAACCCACGTATAAGTACACGATAAACTACTCGGCGATAAAATCAATCGGTCCGAATGCTCCCTTTTTTTTATTATGACAACAATTTTCCATTTGAGATATAATAGCAGATTATTGATCTAGTGTATGAAGATGTATAATGTTCATGACTGAATGACGACTAAGACATGACGCGAGGGGGAGGACGTGAAACTGTGCGTATACATGTACATGTGGATATATCCATAATGTGGTGAGCTTAACGTTGTCCATGTCATGGGGTCTATGATGACCTGTATGTAATGTAACGAGACTATATAGTGACAAGCGTGAGCAGATTGAGGCTTACAGTGATGGCAAACAGCATCAATTTGGAACAGCGCCCACCTCGCACCTTGATTGATGTACATCTCAAACGCTTCCATTAGTATGTATGTATATACATATACATGATCGAAGAATTTCTGAAACAATTGAAGAAAGTGCAAGAATTTTCAGCTCCCAGAAACGTTTCCACTGTCTTGGTTTGAGGGAATTAGTTGATATGACTATACATTTCATGAATTCCGTGTAGTAGATATTACTAGATTTATACTAGACATGATACGTTAATGATTAAGATGTCAGCGTATTTTATGTGACTATACGTACACTTGGGCTCTAAATTATTCTCAAGCCATTCAGCCATTGGCAATTTTAAATTTGTCGAGGAAATGCACATGAGTTCGATTTGTACACATAGATATACATATAAACAGTATTCTCTCCGAGGTAGGTCCACATATCCCCGTGGTCCGACCTCCAGCGTCCACCAATATGTCGGTCATCCCCTAAATCACAACGATTTACGAGCTCGTAGCGGTATCGACGCGCTACTCGCTTGCGCTACACCCACCATATATACCTGTACATAAACTCGCGTATGCTCCCTCGTATACCGCCTGTCACATTGCGCACTACTGCCCAACGCACAAAAGCTTCAACTCCCCGAGCAACCAACGAGAGACATTTGCGCGCCGTTTCACTCTATTCATGGCCTCGGAAATTGCACAAAATCATGCTTATCAATGTATCACATATGTATGTATTTATGTGTATATGAATTTGCGGTCGAACGGATGGCTATTTTTTTATATATTTTTTATTTCCGTGAGCACTATCCCGTTTTCATTTCATTATTTTTATTGTAATCATTATTTTTAAGTATATATGTATCCGCAACAACTATATATGTATAATATATATATACAAACGATATATCATAGCCCTATAAAACCCAGCAATTCTTTTATATACACATATATATATATATATATATACTTAATAGATAGAACTCGTTTGCGGAACTATAAATCAACTTTACACCGGTGTCTTGCGTTATTAAAGACATGTGATGTACGACCCTACACCTATATAAGTCACTATATAGCATCCTAACAAATCAATTTGAAAAATTATGTTATAGGGACACAAACAATTTTATTGTTAGCTTCATCTTAACGACGCAAATAATCGAGATGAATGAGAAATCATAACAGTCAGAAGAAAAAAAACGGAAAACATTGAAAATTTTTCGTGGTGTTGATGGAATATTGTTTCACATTGTAAAAAGGTATCTTGCTAAGTTGATGAATATGGACAGTAAGTTCTGACCGTGCACATGACACCATTTTCTGTTTTTTCTATTGCATCGCGATTGAAATATTACAAAAAATCTACAAAACCTCATGGAAAATGGGCCTTACTAATGTTTCAACTATTCAACGGTCATAATAATGTTTCATATACATTCGTTTGAAGAAAACAGGAAAGTATGTGTAGATAAAACACATTTTTCATTGTTTCAATGTATAGCTATGTTCGTAAATTATAATCCAACTCATATCGTTCATTATTAAACATAATTGCTAATCACAAACGATTGGCTCTCGCGACTTTGTGTATCTCGCGGTAAATATTTATCTGCCACTCGTACGATACTTTTTCAATGGCCATTCAAACATCACAAAATGGGTTTTATTCATGTCATAAATCATACACAGAGCTCACATCAAGTAGTTTCTATCAATGGTTCAAAAATGTTTGCATGTAATATTATATAGAATTCGATTGGAACTACAGCAAAACACACGATTTTTGTGAAACCTATGAAGTGATATATTCATATAAAAAAACAAAAAAATAAAAAAAAACGGGAAATATCAAAATTGTTTGGGTTCGTACATGTGAGCAAAGCTCCAATATTCCACTTGGTTTTGATAGAAATTTTTTGTTTGATCTGGGTCGCAAAAATAATGAGTAGATAGATAAAAATAAAATTATACCATAAGATCATTTCATAAAATAATAGAGTATCCCTCCCGGCTCGTTTCTACATACACATATGCATATTGTATACAAACATATATATGGTATCTTTCCCTAATACATGTTATGTGATTGAGTTACCCTCGGGAGTATGATGCCATTTAATCGAGCAAAGGGAGTATAACGTTGACATTGCTTATAAACGAATCACGAATGTAGGGAGGATAGGGAGGATAGGGAGGATAGATGTGATGAGAGAGTAGCGGAAATGGGAGTTAGAGAAAGCTGCTCAGCCGCAGTAGGGGCAGCTCCACAGTTCCAAACTGCAGTATATATAAACAGTGATCGTGTGCCTGTATTATCGCTCTATTACTGTTGTCAAACCTCTCTCCCTCTCTTTTCCTATATGCATCTCCCTGTCTCCCTCAATCCCTCTCCGCATTCCCTACTCGTTGAGTCCCATAATGTTAATAAACATAGCAATGGAAACGGCGATGATGATAATAGCCACGCGGTTCAGTCGCTTCACGAGCGAAATAATTACCGCCATTTCTGACGTCGCAACCGCAATAATAAACGGTGTGTATGCATAGGTTTATAGGTATATGTTATTTGTGGTCAGCCGGCGGGCGGTTTGCAAGTATTTCTACTTCACAAAGATGGAAATCACACACGTGCATGAATCTACCCAGGTAGAAACCAATGTATATGCGATGTATGGAAATTTTGAAGGCAAATTAGTCGTGTACATATGTATATGTGTATATGTTATAAATTCAACCTGTCTCAATCGAATATCGATCGATAAATCATAGATACTGGGAATTTTGATATCAAATCTGACGCATAACATCTTGAACTATTTCAACAATATAAAATCATCGTAATATTGTGCATGCAAAATGAGTTTGATTGTCAGATATGCACATACGAAGATATAATACATATGGGCTTGGGTTCTCCAATCACATACATACAGACTTTGGATATTCCTATACAAATATAGACAGTTATTCGGAATGCGTTTGCCAGGCGCAACCAAATCTGCTTTGTAAAGATATATATTTTGTGAAATACAAAAAGTTCCAAATGTATTTTTCCAAAAATTATACCAACAAAATATAACAGCTTTTACAGCTTTCCCAATCTATTCTCTTATCCAATGATATTTTATATTGGCTGTAAAATTCGGAATTTGGATTCTCCGCCATGTTTTTGACCTTTCAATTTCAGTTGGATCGATAACGTATCAGTTTATCGCTATGACCCTATGACCCACGTTGGGGACATGGGAAAAATAATATGAATAGCTACAAAACCGGGAGATATGCACGAACGCGCGCGCACTGTTGGCACATTGATTCGGTGGAAACGAGAAAAGAAAGAAGAAAAAAAAAGTATCATTCTCTTTTGTTTTTTTTTTTAATTTATTCTTCATCAAATTTTCATACAACACATATTTTTATAAATATATACAACATTTCTATTTAAGAATCGTTCAAAACGTGAGAAAAGAACAGGAAAGAATATAAATCACTCGATAGCAATCGCGAGGTATTATTCTTATGAGAATCAATGGAAAAAATAAAAAATAAAATTAAAAAATTAAAAAAAGGAGAAAAAAGTGTGAGAACACAGGAGGCACGCTTCAAATTATACATTGGAATAAATCATTGAACGAGAGAGCGTTGGTGAGATAGTATCCACTCTGTGTGTTCCCGGACGAACGAGCTCAAACTATAGGACAAGGGGTGGATAGCGAGAGAGCGAGAAAGAGATTGGAGTTGTGGAGACAAAGAGAAAGAAGCTGGTATATTGTTATGCAAATGGCGAATACGCGAGGATGCCGCGAGTGAGGTAGGCAGCGAGGGGCCGTACAGGCAGGCTGTAGCAAGTATGACACAGTAATGTATATACATATACCACTCAGCTTGTTCGGCACCAAAGAGTCCAACAGCAATCGCGGATGCGATTTACAAGAGCAACGAAAGCTTCACGGGCACCGGGTGTGCAACAATAACTTTACGTATCTGTGTATAAAATATTATTTATCACAATTTTTATTTTTTCACGTTTACACGTTGATTTAGTACATGTGACTACGGACTGACATTGTATTATAACGATGGTAATAACAGCGATTATAATAATGACGATGTTGATGGTACTAAAATTTTTTGGTACAATGTTTATAGCAAAATCGTTGACTTTATGCTATTCACATTGTACTCAAACCTTTTCCGCTATCCAAATAATAATAATTAACGAAACGTATCACACCAATGTGATGTAACGTGTATATATAGGAATTTATTGTACCAGTTGAAAACTTTCATAAGGACGGTAGTTATTGAGATATTTTTTTCATTCAGTACTTGAAAAGATCTTTTTGAATTCTTCGACCAAGTTTCAAATAAAAATATATATTGTCAAATGAATAAATAACGAAATTCCAATAGAAACAACGCGGAAACACCCGCGGAATCGATCCATTAATATTTAATCCATTGATGGATGTTCATATTATCACTGCCTACAAATCCAGAATATTGATATATTTTTATTAAAATTTTTGGGTCACGTGATGATTTATATTTACCAATAATGAATGGTAGCACTAACCTCTCAGAAATTTAGGCCATTACTTTTAGTATAATGAATATGTCGTCACACATATGAATACTTTCTGAAAACAATGATAACCATTTTTTGTGTCATTTTATCCGTTGCAGAACACTACCACATATTCGTTGGAGATCTGAGCCCGGAGATTGAGACGCAAACATTGAGAGAAGCTTTCACACCTTTTGGCGAAATTTCGTAAGTTATTGTCTAGTTATTATTGGATATCCGTATTTGTTCCACTGTCAATGAAAAAAAAAAAAATCCCCCAATATAATGGCGACGAATAAATGCTCAATTATATTGGACGGAGAAAAATAGAATATCGCGATAGTTGCGATCAAATGTTCTTCAAGTGGAATATAGTTTATTTACATCATTCTTCAAGTGGTAGATTGATAAGTATGAGAGGAGCCCTTGGAAGTGAATCCAAAAAAATTATGTTGAAAAGTTGACAGTCTCAAAAAAGTTTCGCCGCTGTGCACAGAGAGTTGGTAACAAGCACGCAGCTACGACGAGGACGAAAAGCGAAAGAGTCGATTAGTTTGCAAACGGTCATTACTTTTCCTCTCGGAATTTTTATCAGTACAGAAGTGAGCACGTAGACCGCGCGGATGGAGAAGAGAAAACTTGTCGAGTTGCACCATCAGGACATAATAATTCAAAGCAGAATCACATAATATAACCGATACTGTCAATACTTATGAAGAAATGGTGTAAAAGAAAAACCAACACCGAACTGTATAAAAATTTTTTCTTGCAATTGTTTCAAACTTACTCAAGTCAACTACTGTTATTGGATACATCACCGTAGCATCGTTCTATATGTATAAGATGACCCCACCTACATTCACAGACATATACGTATCTATACATGCTCACTCCATAGTTGAGTTTTCAGTATGGACCTACGGCAGAACATTGCCGGTTGCACTTGGGTTTGAGACGTTGTCAGGACTTAAATCTTACCCCCGGGCCACCCTCCTTCAGTCCGGTCGAGTAAAGACCCGGCAATGGGGTAGCTGTAGCTATAGTAGATACACTACTACAGCTACTGCCACTATTCTCAGCCACCCTAGTCGCTCGAATGTTTCCAACCTTGCGCACCGCCTTGCCACTATTACCTCTTATTCCTCGCTACTCGCCACCGCCGCCACCTTCCCAAACCATCCTCGTGTGCATTCGCGACCGCCTCTCGACAAACTGACCCCGTAAACTTAACCCACCCATCCCATCCGACATCCCGCTGAGCCTCATCCCCTTTCTGCGTCCGTGCCCCGTGGCAGCGAATAGCCCAAGAGAATTCGCTCCAACGGAGCTGTGTGACATAGTTATGACCGCCTTTACTCTGTATATCTATCGACCTCGCCACTAGGATGTCCCGTCTGGCTCGTTTGTCCTCACCTACCAAATTTCTTCCAGCGTAAAGAATTCGATAGACAAGTCAACTCCCAAATATCATTCAGGCCTCAGCTTCAAATGCATCACGTACATTTATCTATACATATACGTACATATAACTGTCCAAGTACTTATGTCTATCTGCATGTGTGTGTCTGTGTGTGTGTGTGTACAGACCGATGGAATTGAAAATTATTATTTCTTCAGGGTCGTGACCATTGACATGACAAATCAACTGGAAATCTTTAGAAAGTTCATTAATTGATCAATTAAATTAACGTAATGGCAATGAAAGACATCAGTCACAGGTTGAATTTAAATTAACCATATTAACTGATTAACCTCGGTGAGTTGCCATGACTGACGAGGCAATCTGAGTTATTGATAATTTGATCATCACTCACCTGAAATAGTCCGAATATAAGCTTCGTTGGACTAAAAAGCTCATCCGTATGTAAAGCTGGCTCTATCGTATTCATAGAAAAAATATAAAGATTACTACAATCCAGCGCGTTTCTCTTCCATGTGTGAATTTACCGAAACATATACATATTTCGTAATAAATTTTCTGTTAAACATAACAGAGAATTTCCGCCTGAAAACATTTTTATCAAACTTTTTTTGCACCTTTACTCTGGTAGTGGAATTATTCCGAAACAATTTCAAAGTCCGGGTCAGATCGAACACAATTCTCAATCAAGTCATGAATATCCAACGATATTCATTACCCGAGAAGACATTTCATCAATCAGGAATGTAACTGTATGGTCAACAGACCTTTTTTTCAGTTGGTTTGAAAATATAGGTACCCACATGTTTGCATTGTGATTGGATGTGGATGCGTTTCCAGAATTGAAATTAAATCTATAAACCATCAATTGCGTCAAAATCATTTAACGTATTCCTCGTTATTTTACTTAATTCCTCGTTAGCAGTCACGCATATTTTCAATGAAACGAGTAATTTAAAACTTAACATCACATAGCACGCATGATTTTGAAGGGCTGTCAATATCAAAATATTCATTTCAGCTATTCACATCCAGTAATATTGGAGTCGGATTTATCATTGGTTGCTAGTCATTTCATTGATTTCATGATAAAAGTTTATTGGAAAAGGGGTGATGTTATCTTTGACATTCACACAAACAGCGGAGTTATTGCAGTTTTTTACTCGATAGGGTGACCTGAATTTAATCACAGTTCCAATGTAACAATTTATCATTGATCAATACTTCAGGTAAAGAACAATGTTCATAATTAATAATGTGGCCAGTTGCAGTGTCATTTAACCAGATCATAAGAGAATAAAATGTCTTGTTGAACTCGTTTGCTAATATTCGTGCTGTACAGTAGTCCGAATATTCACTATTACGATCTGATTGTACATTTCGTTTGAATATATCAGTTGATTCTAATGTCAGAGGACAAAAGAATAATACCATCACTCATCTTTGACTGTAGACATGACACACCAAATTTCAATATTTCATATTTCACGACGATTCTCTACATCTTTACCCACAGAGTACAGGACACAGACAAACCATTAAATTAAATAAGAGACACGTGTTCGTACACGCATTTCATTGAGTGGATATAATAAATAATCAATTTAGTAGTAACTTGAAAATAATCAAATCGAAGAAAAATTGCGATATGATAATATGGCGAAAAGTTGATGATGACATTCTCTAAGATCAAATTCACCAAAATTTGTTTGGAATCATCTCTTACCCACACATGAGTTTATATACACACATGCATAGTTTTATAGGGTTATAACGCTTGCATGAACATATATGAACACGCGAATCTGTGGGTTTTTATAGCTCAAACAAATGCAGTTTCTTCTGTCGACTACGTTGCATTACATATACTCAACGTTGACACGGCATGAAATATCGAGTAAAAAGAGATCTCAAGGGTGAGAATAAAAAGGAAAAGAGGTAAAGTAAAACGCATTGGCCATTCTCTTTGCTGTCGGAGCACATGCCAACGAAGCGATTATTCCCCTTTTCCGTACATAAAAACGTTCGCGCTCGAGACGGGTACATGTCAAAGTAAAACCTGCAAAGACAAGAAAAGAAAAGAGATGGAAACAAAAAAAATATGTTAGAAGTACATCATATAAAATAATCTATAGATAAACATAAGAAATTTCTGCACCCAAGGAATATCATAAGATTAAAAAAAAAAAAAAAAAAGTTGATATTGGAGAATCTCAAATCAATTTCTCCTCCATCATTTTATCACCATTACCTTTTTTTCATCTTTATTTATCATCAAGTTCAAAATCACGATATCCTCTCATTTTTCTCATCTTTATTTTGCCCTAACCATATACTTTTCTATCTTCCATTTTTCTTTATATTGTGATGCTCGTTATATACGTTTTTGTTAGATAGCTGCGCGCTGTAGTGCACGAACATTCCTCAACAAATTCTTTGTGTAGCCAACGCGCGTCCATTCGATTCTGGCAGCCGCTTCCTTTCAATTGATTTCCGTCCGGGTGTTAGCAAGCTTTTGAGATGAGAGACAGTGAGTGAATGGATATATATATACACATATATATATGTATGCATGCCTACATGTCCGTATATACATACACATATACATGTGTATATATTTATTTATATACATAAAGAATTCTGCTTCATATACAGTTTTTTACTCACTGAGAATTCTGGTATACGTATAATGATACGTATATTCAGAAGCATAACCATGACACCGGCCGGTAGAGCTTCATGCAATCCCACTGAAATATTCAAGCCACTCCACGGCACAATGATATGTGCCTGCTTCTTTACTTTTCTTACCTTCCTTTACTAACCTTCCCTTACCTTCACCGCCCTTCCGGTTTAACCCAGCTTCTTTTCTCCGTACTAAAACTCCAAGGGTCGGCAACGAGCGACCCACTGGACTCTACGAAAAAATAAAGAAAAAACGATGAAAACAGAATGAAAGAGAGGAAAAGAAGCTCAGGACGCCGACACAGCGCGTCGTAGTACTCTCGACGGAATAGAACCCATAGTAAAAATTCCAAGCATCTTCTCTCAACTCATCAACGGATATACCTACATACCTGTTTACTGTTAATCTCTACTCATGTATATATATATATATATATATATTTGTGTATATGTGTATCTATATAAATGCAAGAATAATAGTGTCTATATATATATATATAGATACTGATGCTTAGATTCATCTACTTTTTCTTTCATCATACTGTTTCCAAGATGAAATTAATTACATTTATTTATCTGTGATAGTTTAAACGGCAAAGACTATAAAATCTGCAGCACGAGTATATTTTTCATTGCATATACATTGATGAAACAGCTTTCAAGAATTGAAAAAATAATCAACCTTTCTTTCTTCCCTTCTTCCATTTTACATTTACTTCTATATAAACCTCACTCTTTCTTCTTCACCAACTGTCGCTTTTTTTCACGTCCCAGTAAATTCAAACGACTTTAGCGAGTTTCAGTGAGCTATCTGCCACACGAACAAGTAACTCACGTTGAAAATTAGTCAAAAGTCGAGAGAATTTAAGATGAAAAGGAGGAGAAAAATTAAAATTAAAAGAAAAAAGGATGGAAATACAGCAAATGAAAATGAGAAAAAAATGTGCAGACAATAATCGAAGTATGCGGGGAGAGAAATCGCTCACGATATTGACCGACTTAGACCCGATGAGGTTCGCTTGTGGTGACTTTTTTTGTTCTTCATTGAACTCTTACTATAAGCTAACACCTATGTAACGACAAAGAGACGATACAGAAACGATTATGTGCATCACACGAGAGAATCGTTTGGAAGCAATTTCACGTGTCAATTAATCATGGGTTGATTTTCTAGGGCGTGAGGTTCGCATATAAATATAACTATGTAAGTGATCACAATACCTATACTGCCGATCCAATGTTTGTTACGAAAGATGTTGCTTCTATTTATTCAAAATACCATAGTTACTTTCCACATGTTCCCAAGAGTATAACGCCCCTATGTAACAGACAAAAAATAAACTCGCATCTGTGTTCCATGAAATGGATTCATCATATTAAACTTCGTCGTGTGATCCTCATCAGTGAACATCGTACTTTTGCATTCATAAAGCAGAACGATCAGTATCTATACTTGATCAATTTCGTTCAAATTTTCTAATTAATATCTTTTCCGTGAAAACGCGGCTATGTAAATTGACAACTCCGGAGGTGATTAAGGTTACGAACTTTTTCATTCCTCTTCATTAAATCGAATTTTGAATAAACAAACCATCAAAATCGGCGAAAAAACCTGAAATTGGAGACAAATCATTTTTAGTACATGATTAACCTCCGCGATATTAATATGAAAGCATAGAATAAAATCAAAGAGACTCAGTGGTATATGTTCATCCTTTTCTTATGTTCTATCAACATTTGATTATCAGTATTTGGTCATTTTCATTTTTCCAATTTCTCACTCACAGCCCAAGTTTATTCTCATTGCTCATTTATATGAATTTATTGATGTTCCAATCAATGAATTTCTAGTTTCCTGTAATTTTTTGTGTACTGAGATATCCCTAGCAAAAATTAAATCGAGCTCCTAGCGAGGAACTGACTAGTTTCACTAGACTTGAACCAGTTACTGGCCCTGTACAATATCCAATTCCTGACAGCTGGCAGAATTGAAATAATTTACACATTTGAAATAACGTTATATATGCTCGCATAGTATAAAGAGTTTCAGATGATAATAGTTGAACGGTCATCACTCTAGCTGAAGAAGAATAGAAGCGATCGTGGATGTATACATAAAGCTTTTGGCTTTAAACTATAATATGTAAACACGTTATATGTTTCAACTCACGGGCTCCCTTAGTGGGGTTTTAATAAAGAAAGTTCACTTTTGTCAAGCTTAGTCGGGCAAATGAATGTCGATTGAGCGTAAATTAATGTGGCTATATATAGATAACCACTCCATATATACATATATATATATGCATGTTTATGAGACGGAAGAATCCATTCTTGAATATCCATATACAAAAAAATTAGAGATCACATGTTCTGTTAAACATGCTTCTGGAAGCCTTTTTATGTCCGTCCATGAATTGGTTTCGTGTTTCAGAGCGTAGTCTATTGGGAAAATAATTAACACTCAGCATTTACTGAACTCGAAACAATGCACTTTTCACCAACCATTTTGTATGAGACAAGGGATTGTATTACCAATCCAATATTAATAATAGTGAATAATATTCATGGTAATGGTTTAGATTTTCTATTTTCACGTGAACATGAGTCGTGAAATGATCCATTCAGATAGTTTCGCAAAAACTGTCATCAGAAATTTATTACGCGCAGTGTATATGACAAAAATTTTGAATTCAACGGATCGCACTATGAGATGATGTTTAAATATGAATTCCAACGTAATTGCATCATTGGAATTTGACCATATGTCTGGCGGATTATATTCTCACTAGTGAACATTATCAAATTTTTAATGATGTGTACCAACGTACTCAATTTTACCAAACGTGTCCATGAATTCATCGAGAAGAGAGTCCATTTTGAAGTGAAAATTGTCAACACCCATCCTTTTTATCATTAGTTCATAAAAAAATGGCCACGTTAACGTTCAAATAGCACCAATTAACAATCGCTATAACACGAACCAACTTGGTGCACCAATATTTGCTCCTTAGGTACACTTACAATCTGACAATTTTTAATTTCTTTTACTGCTGTAGTCGTAACACCACGTTCGTTCGTTCGTTCGATGGAATTGGTAAATCACTTATTTATGTCAGGTTTTAGGAATCCAATTTAATTGCTGCTGTTAAAAAACTTGAACAACAAATTTCTTGTATAGACGGTAAATATAATTGCACCAGTTGTTTTATGGTGGGTGTTGTGTTTCTTCTATTTCTTTTTTTAGATGTCGACTGATTCTGGTTTATTCGAATATACCCATTTTCCCGCCACAGAAGCGTGCAAGAAATTTGCAACCACAATCATGTCCTCTGGGGGAGGCAGTTTGTTGAATATTAACAGAACTTATCAGTATCAAATAATTCATTACTTGAGCCAGAGTGCATATCATTTATTCATATTCGACGAAGATTATCAATGTATGATGAATTCATAGCATGACTTCAAGTTGTATAATGATTATTTCAAATTTAACACAATATTGTGACGCTTACTGTCCAACGTGTGAAGTCAAACTGGGGAGCCACAACCATGACTCATTGATTACACGAGAGAAAACCGCAATGTTTATGAATTATAAATCCATACTTTAGTCGTCATACAATGAAGAGCAGTCATAAGTCAATGGTAGCGTTTGATAAATTCAAAAATATTTGTTTGTATTAACAAACTCTCCGCGTAGTATCGAAACGAACCCGGACGTTGTTAACTGGGTGTTAAGCAGAGTGCGAAAAATCTTCGAACCAGAACGAACTTTTTCTCAATTGTAAGAATCCAAACTGAGCAAGAATACGCGAATGGTTTCAATGGCTGACAAATCACTCTAATTGTACATAGGCGACTATAATATGGTATTCCAAGTTTGATACACTTTGTCCATTTTCTCCCTCTTCGTCGTTATATAGTCAAACAAATCAATTGCTACAATATTTTGCTTATGTATCAAAGTCTATAAATGCTAACTTCAATTTGCTTATCCATAACTAGCCTATCTGACAGTCGTTACCGGCCATATCATCACTACCTTGGCTTCAGGCTGTGGCAGAGTTTCGTGGAGATTTTTTCTCACATCACCATTACTGATATTTAATATGGAACAAGTTTCATAATTTAGCAATTTTATTTTTGACACAAATCAATAGACACGATTGAATACAGTATAGAAATATGGAGTTTTTAATTTTCATTCTATGAACAATGTGTTCGGAATTATAATTGAATCGCATGAGCACCTTCTAGCGATACTTTGAAAATGACAAATTTTTATTCAATACGTAGCAAAAAAATACACTTGGTGTGAGTCTTAGATTGTCTGTTGGTATAGATTCATGTAAACATAAATGTTCCTATATGTTCATATATTTATATGTATATTTTATAGGATATATACTGACGATAAACCATATATGAGTTTTGGAAAAAAACATCTCTTGCGCGCCTCGTCCCCCGCATCAACGTTCTAGCCTTTTTTTTTTTTTCTTCTATTTTTTCACTTATCTTTTCCATTCTCCGGTCCCTCGTGCACGCCGTGTGTCCACCCGAGAATCGCTCACCGATATTCCCACGAATTATTGGCTTTCGAAAACGCTGACTTGCCGATCTAATCTCCGCATATTTATTGCTCACCACATCCACAGCTTATTTTCACATTTTATTTTCTTTTTACACTATTTTTTTTTTTTTTTTCAATATTTTTTCACCGACTTCGATCACTCTTTTATATCTAGGTGCCTGGTAATGTACTCACCACACTCGCCCATAAGTCACACTATTTATTGAAAATATTTTGATATTTTAATTCATTCGGGAATGAGACACGTGAGAATAATTGCACACTCAATGTTTTCATTCCATTTCTCGTGTTACAGAACAGCAACCGCATTTTGTATCACTCATCATGCGATTATGCTAGCAATGTTGGTTATCCATCATAGAATCACGAGTTATTCTGTGATTACAACGATGACAAAGCGTACGATCTCATACATAAAATGATAGCATTGTTCATGCAAGCTTTTAGATGTGCCGCTGTACCGCTGTCACATTTCAATGCGCCACGATTCGTGTGTTCTAATGTCTTTGTGAATATCTCCACTTTCCATACCTATGTACATGTAAGCACGAATATCATTTGAATGTGAATCATCAATGCTATGACAATATATCTATACACAATGTACATAATGTATACATAAAAACATACTGATATATTTATGCGCTTAACTCAATCGACTGGCCAGCCGAACGATATATATGTCTACATATATATAATACTTGGAGTGGCGAAACCGTCGGTGGGCTATAGAAACATCAGGCTGTAACACGTTTGTGGATTCAAATGGGTCTGTTGGCTTGGCACGTTCTATATACTATGTAGCCTGCTTTCTCTATCACTCCCCCTTTCTCTCACACCCTTTTTCCAACGTCTCCATGCTACTATCGAAGCACTCGTGCCATGGGACACGTGAAAATAACACTCGAATGTTCGGGAACGGACGGTCTGCGGTTTGAAGCAGCGGTGCTCAACGATCCGATAGGCAAAGTCCACCACTGAATCGACCTGCGATTGCCACGTTCAATTTTGTACATGCCCACATATACTTGCACATGTAATTCTATACATAGAGGTGAATTTAGCTTCGGCGGCCACTGCATGCCTTGTCTGTGCGTTCATTTTCCCTCCCCTTGCACACACTAACATTTGGCCCAGCAGGAGGATGCGCTTTCGCAATCCACAATCTCCGGTGCCAACATACTCAGTATGGTGCGCGTTTGAAAAAGTTTACTCACGATGGTGAATTTATATACGAGCAAGTCGTTTTACGTAATTTAAACTCGTGATTCCGTACGGAAGCAGCAAAAGCGGAGAAGAGAAAAATACCCAGCAGTGGTGGTATGAGTGCTCATATCACATTTTGTGTTATGTACCCGCAGAGTCGAAAATTCCCGCGATGCTTCTAATGTATGATGGTTGTCCACATTTAGTTGAGAAAAGATCATCATCCTCCATTATACGTTTTGTATGTAGGATTAAAAATTTAAAAAACCTCTATCAGGATGCAGGAAGTCCGCCCAACTTTCATCGAAACAAATGATGTTATTCGAAATTCAATTAGTGAACATTACTAATTTTGTTTAAAAGTTGGATGGAGATTGAAAATACAACCTGGGCAATATCGGCGAAAATGAAGAGAGAGTTCCAGAGCAGTGCGTTAAACGTTTCGTAATCACATAGAGCAGAAACCACCGCAGCAATGATTGCTGATTGATCATTGCGGTTTTATGCATACGTAAGTGATGCATAGCAGAAAAGAGCGTCTTATTTTTAGTGGATTTATGCTATGAAGTATGACTCACATTGTACTTTTCAGTAGCAATTTCTAAATTCAACATAAATGATTACAGCACAGGTTGGAAGGTGCTTGAACTTGCATTCAATCTCTGGGGGAGAATTAGTATCAGCGGGAGAAAAAAATCCCGCTGATACTAATGACTGACAGACCAATAATCGAAGAATTCCCATCGCAGTCAATATATTATTTAATGATGAGTCTCTGATTATTTGAACTTGTCGATTTCGTTGTGTTGATAGAATGAAAAAGAATAGCTCGTAACTTATCGTTAAAAGTATCGACATTGACAATATACGCCGCCAAGTTATCACTTATCATTGATGTAATGCTTATAAATATAACTATCACAAAATGCTTTATATACATATATATATGACATCGCTGTATATGGGATAAGACAGTTTGAAAGCTCGCAAGTATACTAACCCCATTGGACACTTGCGAAACCAGACCTGAAGCTATTGCTTTTCCCAATGCGACTCCCGCCCGCGCGACATTGCATCGAGTGAAAACTTTACCATCCTTCGAGTTATCGACTCAGGGGAGTCGCGAGACTAAAATTTAACAAGATACCGAGTCCACGGTACAGCTATCATATATATGTATATCTATACGGAGTTGACGATGCACACCCACACAAGAAATTGGTACGTTAAATATATCTACAGTTGGTATAATACACATACCAAGAAAGACAGAGGAGGATATAGTGAATCAGCAACGTAAATCATAAAGGCTGACAGTTGGCGATGTTGGTGGTTCAACATCTACAGTATATAGGTTTACCCAAATGTCTTCTAACGCTAACCAACTATTTCAACTGTGTCAAAAGTACTTGATGATATTCGTCTCTTCAGCCAGGGTGTATATGGGTATATATGCATATATATATATATATGTCTACAGATAGCTATAAATATATGTGCATGACGAAACGCAAGAGAATAGAGAGAGCAAGTATATGTACTCGCCAGTCACACCACAGCCCCAATGGCATTACGTTACTGGACGATATCCCACTCTGTAATTATCTTAGCGTGCAATGTGATAGTTCCAAAATGACTGATGGTATTAATGCTCGTTGATAATAATATACCAATAGCATACATGTTTATGTTTATCCATATATATACGCATGTATGCATAGACGGTTATGTACATGTGTGCATGTGTATTTGTGTACAATTTGAACGCTAATTTGTATCACTGAGATATGTCTGTAATGATGATTTTATTTTTTCCCGACCATGCTAATCCATCTCTACAACATAAAAAGTTAACTTCCTTTCCTATGGACATATGAAAATAATATGTTAATAATTCGATTTACATAGAAATATATGCCTGAAATGCAAAAACATTGGGAAAAAAATATCATCTCAATTTATGTTTTCATAAAATGTCATCAAAATTAGAATTGTAGATTGTGATTCGAAGCATTTTATTTCAAACTCAAATCAAACTCCTAACTTGTTTGGAAACAGAATTTTCATTTATGTTATTCAATTTGCAACAAAATTCGCATGTGTGATTTGAAAATATACAGATGAATCAATACACTTCCATTGGATCTATAATTTTGCACTTGACTCCAAATCAATTTTCAATTTTGAATCAAATTTATCAGAGTGGATTTTGGGCATTGATCCGGATTTAAAAGTAGATCGGTCACTTCCTTCGTTCATATGTAATCGTTGCACAGAAACTTTTCAACATTTATAGCCGATATTATTCCATCATCGACAGTAATGTGGGGATAATTGATAATGATACATAAAACATATTTATACGACGTATATATATATATATATTATAAAATTGAATTTTGCAACGAGAAAGCGCTTTGAAGAGAAATTGTGTATTAACGTATCGATAGTTGAATTATTTCCATGTATATACCGTGTGAACAAGCATGCATGAACGCGTCTGGTTTATCAGCGGAACTCATATTTTCATTATCCCCTCTCTGTTACTCGTCCCTCCTTTCTGTCACTCGGTGCTCTTTCAACATTCCCGCAGGTTGTTATAAATGCATGTATACAGTTATGTATGATATGGGATCTGAGCAATTAATTTGATGGAAGCGCGCATGCGTACAATTCGTATGTGCATCCCCGAGGCGTGTATTCGCACGGCAGAAGTGCAGTCACATTGAAATGAGAGACGATAGAGTCAGCAAGAGCGCCACACACTGAATACTTCCAACCTTTTTTTATATATGTTTATATATAGCACATGCATGAAATAAACATAAATAAAAGTGGTATTCTGAAAATGATGATCAATGAAACATGGAAATTTGAACGAAAATGATCGGCAAACAAATGGATGTTTGATCGAAAGGAAAAAATACGTATTTTCGAAAAACTATTGTCCTTTTTTTTTCTTTTCATATTGTATTTTTATATATGAAAACTTTAAACGACATAATATGTTGACGAGATTGCATGGTATACGCACATTCCATCTTCAATTTGCGCCAACGCTTCTGCGATGAGCAAACAAATATATTTACAAACATTTAGAGAATGTAATCATATATAGTTGTTGTATATTTATATATTTATATATATATATATGTGAAGTGAGAGATGGGTTGAGGTTTTCGTGTACGTAGCATGAAGGAAGACATAGAAAGTGGAGAGAGTATGAGCGAGAACGAGAAAGAAAGAAAGGAGCAATAGAGCACCGTCCGGCTGCACCCGAACAATGTCTGTCCGAAACAGCCGCGATTTCTCTTATCGCGCATTCAAAGGCTAAATAATGGAACAACTTCTCTTTAGTCGCCGTCGCCAAGCAGACAACTCTCCACTCATGCCCTTCCCCAACGATTCCCCGTCGTTGGTTATATATTGTCTCAACAATGCTTACATCGTCTGCGGCATCATCATAATTCAACTTTTTAAATGCAACCAAATTCAAATATAATATTTTTTTCTCCTTCAATTTCAATCAATACAACTCATACCATTATCGTACATACTCTCGAAAAACGGAAGGTTTACCCTCCAATTAGTCATAATGGCGAAGCATCTCTTTATCTGTTGTTTTTTCGAAACTGGGATTTTTCGCGAAAAAATTATTAACGCGATTTTGGTCAAATTAATAACGTTATTATATTCTCACATTGATTATGAATCAAGTGAAAGACTGTGTATATCTTCAAATCAATTTACTGTCGTGAAGAACAATTCTATGCTATTTTTTCGCTACATTGATTTTGCTTCAAATATTATTACATCCACTGTTCTGCTCCAATTCATAATCACAATCCCACATTTGCGGTGGAATCATAAACCGTCTGTACGAGGGATGCAGTGATTGGTCGGGATTGACAAAACATGAGAGCTTATGATTCATCTCCATCATGCGTCAAGTTGCACCCTGTTTCCCGTCTATATTTTATCGAATTTGTAATGGAATAATATTCTCTCTAATGATGCAGCTCATATTCGGTAATAAGACGTGATTCTACACGTTGTAAAATGAAAAAACAAAATTTTTTTCTACCATATTCCGTATTCAAATTCCGGATGCTGTTAAATAACATCGCCTATTCATACATCTTAGGGGAATTCTATGAAATGCACAATTAAACAGGAGAAATCGTCATAATATATTCCCAACTCTTCGGAAGCGCCGCGTAGATTATGAAAGCAACTACGTATTACACACGAAGTTTTTGAACAACTGAGCATTATGAGTATTAATCCCTGATAAAATGGTCCATTTCTTACCCAATTTGTAATTCGACCATATATACATACAACTAATAATATATTGAAGCATAATACAAAGGTATCACTGCAGAAAGAATATCACGTACACCTGAGATACACAGCAAATGAATTTTCTCTCTTCCTTTCTGTTCAGGCTTATTCATATAATTTTTCATTACAAATAAACATTTGATATGGAATATCCAAACTTCCTTTTGCATGCGAAATTCATTATTATCAAACAGATATATCATATAATGAAACAGATGATCCTTGACGAAGCACCCCAAGCGATTATTCATACTCCAAGAGCAATGATCTGTGCTGTGAACATGATTAGAGACCTTCCATTATGAATCACATAATATGAGTTTGAAATTCATATTTTCCCTATTGATCACATTTTTGTTTCATGCATTTCTAAAAATGTCGGTCAATTTGGAACATGGGATCTATCATGAATCAATATGACAATGATCGCGTCAAATATCAATTTAGTATGTTCATATATTTAAAAAAAGGGGGTATAATTGTGCGATAAAAGTCACTTCTTTCTACTGAAGAAATTTGAAACCATCTATATTATGAAGTTGCGCAAACTTTAGTCTTTTCATAAAATCATTTTTTAATCGGCGAATAATTGTGAAATGGCTATGAAGAATCTTTCTACATGTAAGATAATAATCTATTTTTATCATCCAAGATACGCAAAAAGGATTTTTGTTTACTACATTAACATAATATTTCATTCTTTCCTGGTTGTAGTATAGTAGCAACCACAAGTTTTTCTTCATATAAGTTGGGAAGCGAGAACATGAAACCTCTTCTGCAAATGAATTCATCTATTTTGTTCTCTATCAGACAGTCATGTACATGGTATGATTGCGCATGTGAACCGAATTATTTTTGACACCCGAGCATATAATTATCTCTTCTGTGAGCATCGCATACATTGAACGGTTGAGAGTGAAACATGAACTTGACAAAATTCACGATACATTACACCATATTGATGAATATATCAGTTTCTACATTTTCACTATTACATAGTTTCATAAGTAATTGGTGAATGAAATGGTTATTCAATAAAAATACTTAATATGTATGCTTGTCGGGTAGTATGACTACGGAACCTTTATATCTATTGAATGGATCAGACTCAATACCTGTTGATACTCCTCGCCTCAAATAAAAGTCAATTTATAGATCGTATATCTTAAAAGTTACACAAGAATATATATACTCATGCAACACACATAGTACAAAAGAGAGTAGAGTTTTCGTACAGGAGTTTAGATAGGTATATAGTCAGACTTTCTTCGACCTCTTTCACAAAGTTACTCCCTGCGTCCGCTGCCTAAGAGCTTCAGGCACAACGTCAAGGAGAGGGTATAACGGAAAAAGAAAAGAAGAAGAAAATAGAAAGCGAGAGTATACACGAAGAAGCACACAAGGGATATACAAGCATATATATATAGATATGTACATATATAAAGAGAAGAGAGGAAACGATAGAGCGATGTATAGCAATATATTGCTGTTCAGTATATAGGAGAAAATGATGGTAACTAGACGTCAAGCGACGCACTGAAAACATTGAAAGGATGGTGCAAAGTTTACTAAACTTATACGGATATACACCCGCCAAAAAAGTGCAGACATACTTTTTGTTTCTTCAGTTTCATGTATACATTTGTATTCCTAAAGAATATATACGTAGTGGAGAAAATTGTGGTGACAGTATATTGCAAGTTACGTTCATTACTTCCATAAAAAGTATATCCTACACATCAGACGATTTTCATTGGTATCTTCATTCTTTAGGTTTTGATAACTTGTCCATGTTTTCTGATTCTGACGGCGCTAAATTTACTCTCATTTCACATTGATCTGTGGTTTTATAATTGATATTCATTCATGCCTAACCCTTGAAGTTCACTCATACTATCAAATATAATAAAGTGGACTGTGAGTAGTTAGCAGCCCCCGGTAAAAAAAAATGCTTCTAGAAATAAGAGGACCTGTTATTTCGGGTAAGCAAAATTCTTGAATACTCTAAGAGCGTTACTTTGTGTGCAACAATTGCTACATTTACTAAGAATTGAGCTGTGTTTCTCAGCAGATATCAGAAAGTTGCTAAAGAATTAATATCCTCTGTTACAGCATAAGAAGTCATAAATTCACAGATGTATATAAGTTTTCTCTATAATCTTTCACAAAATATTTGGGTGTATTAATATAGAAAACTTATATCTTCTCGCTATCGATTCGTGCAAAATTGTCTGCAGTCCCACAATATCTGCAATGCGCTTCGAGGATAGAGTAGCATTTATAGGAATTATCATTATGAAAAATTATTGCGATAGCACTAAAGACACTATAATCTCAGTGCACACGATTAAAAGTTGTTGTACCCGCGTATTAGATCTCACATAGCAGAAAAAACATTCGTATAATAAAAGATATTTTCATCTTTGGTGAGATGTGCATCTAACAGCCTGAATGAATGATAATTATATATCAATGCACCGTTTGCTTTATGTATGGGTGTATGTATTTTTGTACTATAGATGAGTCATGCGATCAGTAGAGTAACTTGAATGCTCAACTCGTGCTCCTTATAATCTCGGTACACTAGAGAATGCGAGTAGAGAAAGTGGTATAATATCGATAATTACTCTTGACACCCACTGATTGCACAGTCCATCATATCTGTAATGAGTATTTTCAACTGTGATTTTTTACCATTCGCCAGATGTTGAATTATTTTGTGTGCTTTCGTATGAAGATAACGTTGAGACAGAAAGTAAATTCTCATATGCAAGTGTGTCATTTCATATGATTTCATATTGAAGAGGTACTTGCATGTGTATGCAGCAGCCTCTCGCATTATTGCTTGAAAGACGATGAAAATTGTTGGGAAAAAAAAGGGTGTATCTGGCCATATCGCGCGCGTGAGAATGTAAGAGGCATGAGTAATACGAGGTCAGAGAATTTACGTTACCCCGGCGAAAGCGCGCGCAGGTGCAGCCATTGCACACACCGATGGCGTAAGTTAGTTCGCGCAATGTGGTTGGCGCTTAGGCTATAAACATTCTGTCCCGTAATCTCGATAGCTTTATAGATTTCAAATAAAATTACCCGTTACTTCGACCGGCTGATGTTAGCTTCGCCCTTATTTTGCTCTTCATTTTTTTTTATGTCCCAGAATTATATATATACACTACATACATGTATGCATATATATATATTGGAAAGCTCTTCCATTTTGATTATGAAAAAGATGCACGTCAGATAATATCGCATATATGTGGAGGAACAATATGGGATTTGTCTTGAAAGCTATGAAAAGAACTGGAGATCGCATAGTAGTCGATATTGTGGTGGAAATGAGTTTAACACAAAGATATATCATACCATTTTTATTTTTTATTTTTATTTATCACTTTTTTCTTCCCACAAATAGTTCATGATGTTGCGATAAAAATATGGAGATGGCAAAAACAAGAAAATTCAAGAACGAATCGGCGATAAACGATTCAGCACTTCATTTCTTATATCAAAATCTGATTATGTGTTTTTCTTCATCATTTCCAATATATCACCGTAATATTATATCTTTAATTGAATTTCCCTTCTACATCTGAATGTATATACGTATTCACATCCGAATAGATTCAAGTTATCTCTTTGGAGACTTTTCTTTTACTCACTAAGCGTATATCCAACGCGCGCGAATCACCTAGCGTTTTCCATCACGATCAAAGTCAAGCTTTTATACTCGTTTGCACAATTTTCTACTGCCGGACACGTAATGAATCCCATTCCCGTATTCTACTATCTCCATCCACTTCCTTCTTGCATGTCTCCACTGTTTTCAATCATCCCAACCATTATTCCATCTTCATTAGACGAAAGAAGTAGATTAACGCTAAAAAGAAGAAAAGACCCATATATTTTTTATGAAAAAGTGTCAGGTACGACGGCAACTCTTAGGGGGATTATATTCGACGAAAGTCAAGCAATATTATAATTTTGTTTCTCTCATCCACTAGATAGAATGCATTTTGATCAGTTGGATCATGGTTACTCGGGAAAAAAGTATAGTACCAAGTTCAACGAAAACATAACGAATCGAATTTTGACCAATCTTGCTTCACCACTTGCTTGATTCTCGAAGACTCTTCTTCGATCATACCAATGTCTAACATAATAGAGAATATTTGACAAGAAATTTCATTGCAATGGAAAATTCCGTAAAAGATAATATTCTTTTATTATTGCTTGGAGAGTGAGATGATGAAATCTTTTGATCAAATGTCATGACACCTGATATACAAGAATTGATTAATAGAGTTCAATCTGTTTGCTTCAGTAAGTTTCACAGGTGAGCACAGCTCCGTCCATAAATATCCTTTATTTAATACCTCTTTCATACAAATACAAAAAAAAATGAACTTTTTTTTTGTAATTTCCTGTATGCGTTATATAATATCATATAAAATCCCTATGCATGCTAACACATTTTCCTCTAGGATATATGAGCGCAGCTATACATATACATATAAATGGTACGTATCAAAGCGTACACATAAAAAATTTAAACTGCAGGGTCCCGTTGAAATGCGATAGCGTGAAAAAGTGGCTCGTAATTCTAAAGCAAAATGAGCGACGTAGGCGACAGTAGTCACGGGTTCGAGGCAGCTCATTTGACAGCATGGACATGGATATGGCGAGCATTAAAATCTGTTGGATGATGGCCCGTTCAGAAACACACTCACACAAACACACCCACACGCAAATATATATATGCACCAGTCATGCATGGCCAACGCAGTGCATGTGGGTCAATTTTTTTAAATTAGTAAAACAGTGCGGGCATTGAAAAAAAAATCGTGTCATCGCGCCGATGGTGTTGAGTCCTGTATACAGCCCACTGTGTGTATATATATGTTATAAAAGAGCAGGAGTGGGTGACAGAGAGGGAATGAGGGAAAGGGGGAGAAAGCGCGAGTATACGCGCTTGGTAAATTAATTGGCCGCTTTTTGTACGGACATTTGGCTATTTCGAGAGAGGGTTGGTGGGATATTGCACACGACCCAAGTGGAGAAAGATACGGGAAGTGGGATGAGAGTGGAAGCGAGTGTGAGTGAGAAACTGTGAGACAGAGGGGATGGTGCAGCGCTGCTGCTGCGTGCAAATCGTTATTGCATGCATTGAAACCGTAACGAGGATTATCTCATTGAAAATAATCTCATACAGTCCCATACACTCACACCAACACGTTTCATACCAAAAGCGTGGTTCCGTTCTACGTTCGAGCAATTTAATGAATCTTGTCAGCAGTGCACGTATGAATATTTAATATTTCGAACTGGCATACAAATACTATGAACAAAATTTCGACAACCATCAGACTCACGACCTTCCATCATGTCAGTCAGTCTTATAGGAAAAAGATGAAAACAACGAAAGTAGAAACAGTACCGCTGATAATAAACAAAGTCACAAAAATTGTTCACTCGGAATCTAGAATTTTCGATGAAATCGGGATTTTCATACTGATATGCTATAAGATGTTATAATCAATATAAAAAATTTTCTCATTATCAAAATTATTTGGAGAACATTGTTGAGGTTATGAGTTTAACCAAAAACAAAAATGAAGTAAATAATTGATTTGCATCTTCTGTCCTATTATAATTCCACAATGAACCTTCACGACATCACAAATCTTAATAATATCGTTAATCTCCAAAAAAAGTCACTGTTTCTAAAATCTTCTGCTGTGATGATGCTCTATATTTCAAACTCATTTTCTCTTCGTTACGGATGAGTGTAGAGGAAGTCTCAAATTACAGTACAATTACGTAGTGCTTCTGCATCTCATTTATAATCACCATCTGACGTGGAACAACAGTTTCGTCGATGACGCCACGTTCAACTCAACATGACGTCGCAATGCTCATCGTACTTCCATGGTTGAGAATAGAACGCGGATGTTAAAGGGTTGAGAAGGAGATTACTCCTGTTCCTCGATATTTGAGAATATATTGCTGGCGTGTTCTTGAAGTCAGTTTCGCTATCAGTGTCATCGGCAGACATACAGTTCGATAGACATTGCAATTTGATTCGATTTGTCACTATTTCAGAAGGATTGGTTATCACTCGAAATTATATTCACACATCATGGTTATTGAAATTGACTGCAGCTGAATTAACAGATATTGTGTACTCATAATGAGCATTATTATAAGAACATTGAATGTTCATAAATATTATCTGGGATACTGCAAATACCATCATGCAGTAAATAAAAAAATTCCGCTTGAACAGGCGCGTGTATTCAGAAAAATATCATTTGAACATGACATAGTAGCGCCACTATAAGCTGATAATGAAATGTTGCTGAAGCAGATTGGCTCATAATGATCAACTCAACAGTCAATTTTGTAATTATGGAAGAAATGATCTTGGGTTTCAGGAACGTATATTGGAGAGAACAATGAAGAAAAAAACGAAAAGCAGACATTGAGATAGTTGAATTAAGATGAGATGAAGAATTTACCGCTAAAGCAAAAAATTTCAGACCTCCGACAAAAAAATACAGACCAAGAGAGTACAGAAATTGTGAACATGATTGATCGGACTCTCAGTTCAAGCAATTTAGATGGAAGTGATTTTGAAGATATAGCAAAAATTTGAAAACGATGTCAACAGCCAGGTGACGCAAGCGGAAGTCTGCCAAACAGTAAAACACGAACTAGTCCACAATAATCACCGTATAAACAGGAAATAGACGTGAGGAAACAAAAAAAATAATGAATCAAAAAATTACAATAAACAGGATAAGAGACATTGATACAGATTGGCGAGGTCCCTATGAACAAAAAAAATTATCTATAGACTCCCAGAAAAGTGTCGAATGATAATATAAAATAAGCAACGAAAGTGTGCGCTTATGGTGTAACGTTTTAAATGTTGGCTTGCATAAATTTTTCCACTAACTTCACAGAGACAGGTTAGAAAGCATAGACTTTGACTCGAGAGTTACGAAAGTAGAAACAGTGACTGAAATATTTGAATATGCAATAGAAAATATTGGGGAAAAAAAACGTATAAAATCAGTCAATTCGAGTTTCGAAGGTTGAGAAATCTACTTGGATGATGTTGCACGCAACAAGAACTGCCATGTTAACAGAGATCAAAATGTGAAGGCTGCTATAGAAAGATATCAATAGAAGAAGAATTGGTTGTCTAACGATTCACAATGGCGACCAGTAGGAGCAGTGAATACAAAAGCAGTTGGAAAAGAAAAATATACTGGCATTCTAAGAGCATTCCAACAGATGCTAGGAATTCCTTGCATAGATGGTGTCACTGAGCAAAATGGCGAACTAACAATATCATATCGAAATATTGCAGACATTGGAAATGCGGTCGAAGCAAGATTATATCCCAGCCTATACGATGGAATAATATTATAGGCTATACATGAAAATAGTTGCAGAAGAGAAATTACTCCCAAGTATAAAACAAAAATATAATTGAAAGTCATTTCCAAGACAGGAAAGTTAACCTTATCAAGGAGAGTTGAAGTGGAGAACATTCTTTCTAGACTGATGAATCATATGTAATATGAGTTGCAGCGGAAGATTTGGCGAGGGTGTAGAAACAAGTCGGATCGCAGAGTAAGATTCCAAATGTG
This sequence comes from Meteorus cinctellus, assembly GCA_030523045.1. Lineage (NCBI taxonomy): Eukaryota > Metazoa > Arthropoda > Insecta > Hymenoptera > Braconidae > Meteorus > Meteorus cinctellus. The sequence continues at coordinate 37,133 of JAPYZF010000147.1, forward strand.
AAAGAGAATAATTGAGTATACCCAAAAATAATTCAAAGACATGACATTGTTCGTACATATCAGGCGGTTAGAAAGTTATCATCATCGCCATCCACATGTATTTATCATGGGAATATATCAGTATCGAAGTCAAATGAAGGCGAGAGAAGCCAAATAACGAAACACAGGCAAACAAATGTTTGAAATTATCTTGAAATATAAGTTATAATCAGTTGTATGTCAGAAAAACCAGTTTTTCATCTGCTATTAAATTGGAGAAAGTGCTGAAAATAATTCATTTGAAGATTATAACAGATGCAATTGGCGGATGGGTAAGAATAATTTATGCATTCCCGTTATGTTCATGTGCGAAAACACACAAATGTATTTACTAATTCCCACGTTCCACAAAATCGATTTTGCACTTTGAAATTTTATGTATAAGAATGTATAAAAAATTAAAAATATAAAGAAATGGGGCAGATCGAATTATTTACACTGAGAGTTGAATCACAATAAATTCCATACTCGACAATAATGCCGAATTAAATCAGAATTTAATCAAACACTCACTGTAACAATTATTCCTGACGGTTTTCACGTTGCGATAATCAATGAAAATAACTACAATCATATACCCTATGTTCACGTTATTCGGATGGCAGTTCCTAGTTTTTTTCCGCCAAATAATCTCCAGATGAAAAAAAAAATAATAATTCACATTTAAAGTTAATCGAGGTCAAAAACGTAATTATCTTCCATGGCGATTTGCCTCTTCTGCTCCCATTGTCCATATGCATCCAGCCCACAATGCATTTGTTATTTTTGCATGTGTACCAGTTAGTATTATAATAGATGATGTACAAGCATGTCAATGAAACCTAGAGATGTTATGCATATGTACTAGAAAATTTCAAACATATACATACATAAGAATTTTTCATGCATGTTATCAAATCCTCTCACGGTATTTGCGATACGAGATCCAAACTTTAGTCCAGCCCGAGTATTTTGGAGGAAAAGAGTAAATGGGAGTGACATATTTGCCAGAAAATGAAGATCTCATTCAACCATCAAATATATTTGATAAAAAAATGACCTGGCACGAACTGATGAATTTTGCATAAGGACAAATATTTCTAGTCCAAAAACAATTTCACACTTGAGTTCAGATGATATTTCAAAACCGTGACTATTCTACGATTGATCTGAGCCAAGATTTCTCAATCACATTTTGATATTATTTAATTAACATATGAACTTCACCAGATATTCATCGGAAATGATTTTCCAACACATTTCATATGCCACAATAGTACCAAACGAAGTTCACGTGATTTGATTGCAATAAGTTATTCAGAGTATATGAAGGTAACGATGCATGTGCAAACTTGCTCTAACGGATGTATATTAGACAGAAAAATGAGACTGCATATATACATGTATGTATCCCAAAATCTGCACCGCGGAAAGTGGTTAGGAGAGCAATCAGCATTTACAACCCAACCCCGAAAGTTTTCTTCCGCACCAGTGACTATATATATTGTGGCGAGTGAGAGAGAGAAAGAGAGCGAGAATGGGATAGAAATATGAAGTGAGAGGTGAGACGGCAGAATTTCACTCTGCGCTATTCTCTTGCTGCCACAACTAGCTCACTTGGTGTGAGATCGCGCGACGCGCCCGACCGAGCGTCGCGGCGATGCTTTATTATCATATGTTTTTACTCACTGCGCCATTCTCATCGAGGACACCCATCGTAGTTTTATTTTACCACCGACTCTCTGGCGCGCACGTTTTCTTTACATCTCTTTCCCCTCTCTGTTAAACTCGCTCTCGTCTTTCACTTCCTCGCTCTCACTCTCGCTCTCCCTTCCCGTCACACTTTAGTTCTGTCTATATGTAAGTAAAGCTTTTTGTTCGCCTTCTTTTTTTCTCCATATATTTTTCTACTTCAATCGCTTCCCGCCCACAACCATCAGTCGTTATCTCTTTCATCAATTCATTCTATGGTTTGCAGAACTTTTAATATATTGACGTCGATCAAGTACGAAGCTTCATCATTGTATTCATTCAACTAACTTTTTTTCAAAAGACAGAGACAAATTTCCCATATATTATATAAATTCTCCATATTCCTGTATTTTATATCACGGAAATCCTCCAGAGAATTCTCCACTTAATTATGTATGACTTTTCAACGTGATTAAATAATCTTGCTGAAAATATGAACAACAAATCAGAGGCGTGAAAACACTGTGAAAAATCCTATGTCTTGGAATTTTGTTGAAAAACGCCGCAATGATAAATAAAACTGATGTTGAAATTGTCAGTTGCGTGCGATGCATGACATCTAAGACAATTGTCTCGTACTTATACAAGTGAATGAGAATATGAAGAAAAAGATGGAAGAGAAAAATCAGGGTCAGAGGGGCAATTGGCGGCAGGCAGTAAAACTCTCCTAGTTCTATTAATGCTGGTGGATCGGGTTGTAGTGAAGAAAAAGGAAGTGTAACCGCATACACATAATCCAGAACAAAACAATGTTTGTGCGAAGTCAAAGTGTATGGGAAACTGTATATATATGATAAGACCATGAAAAAGACTATGTTCACTGGCCGTGGCCATTGTCTTTGTGCAGCCCCGAGACCATATAGTGCCACTGTATATCCCGTTGACTATGGCGACTAGCAATAAATATGTTATTAAAATTACCATAACGGTATGCAGTAAAACGAAGCGTTTTGCAGTTAATTTTCCGGTTATCTTGCTGTAATAATCTCATTTGCGCCTGTGTTATCTAACCCTTTTGGTTGGTTGGTGCATAATCGTATAGATATATGAAGATAAATACATAGAAGACGCATATACACACACATATGCAGATATTATAGAATAGACGAAAGGAACATACACATATGAAGTCGACGGACAGAGGCCACACATTGCTATATATTCTCTTCTCTCGTCTCTAAATCGCATTCCTTGCTGCACTTTATGCCACAAACATACTCGCATGTACATACTGTCATAGACCACACACGACTCGCATTAATATAAGCAGCTTACATAAACAAAAATAGAATGGAGAGACACGGGGTGTGTGACAATGATACAAACACAAGCCTGTGCTATTAAGCTGCTTGTGAGGACTACAAAAGAATATATATAAAGAAGAAAAGTCTTCAACTTCGACTAAAGTTATTTGTCTTAAATCTCATGAAATTGATTCGGAACACTCTGAACTGAATTGAAGTAGAAAGAAATGAGTTTCAATTAACAGAGCTTATTTTGCACTAGATTTATAGGGGAAATATCTACATATGACGTTATTAGTTCTTTTATTTGAATCTGTGATCATATCTCGTATTCAAACTTCCGTTGGTAGGATTTCACAGTCAGATTTTGCCTCGTGTACTTATGAATTTGCAAGAATCTAATTGATGGGAATTACAAACAGTTAGACTTGTATGAGGAATAGATGCCGAGTTGAACAATATCAATGGAAAGAATATATAATTATAATTTATATAAATAAGTGAATCTATTTTAACGAAATAAATCAGCGAATTTTCTGCCTATTTTTTATGAATTTTGAGTATTATTTGAACCATTTCGCACACAATACATGCAATGCAAATAAAGACGAGAAATTGAGATTTCGCGGAGAAAAGCGTGGAAATCTGGGATCTAGGAAATTAATCGAATGGGAAACTGCAAAAAAATTATGTATTATACAATAACATTCCAGTCAATCTCATCCATTGCTCAATATGAGGGAATGGAAATCTCTTGAATATACCCTAAATCAACCTTCCACTCTCACACAATTTTTGCAATATATTTCATCCACATAATCTTCTCATCCAATGGTTACGAAAATCGTATTCTCGATGAATTCTATAACGCATCTCGTACACCATATTCGCTGCTTATTCTCACCATCAAGTCTATGATGCTAAAAATTTTTCAGGAAAATTTTCTCATCGTATTTTTTCATACTGTCTGAATGAAAAAATCACATACCAATAGCGTCATTTGAAAACGATTCTTGAATTTTTGTACGTCCAGAGAAATGTTTTAAATCGAAGAATATGTGTGATGTAAATGAAGTTAATATAATTGTCATTCAAATAATCTTCTTCTGGAAATAGGTCACGATATGTAACTACAGTTCACGAAGTTCTGATAGACATCTTGAGCACGTCATGCGGTGTTCGTTCAATTGACAACCTTGCTTCGAAAAAAAAAGAAAAAAAACAGTAGAAACGGAAAAAAATAGCGATTTTTCTCCAGACTTGTACGTGAAATAAACGATATAACAAAATATAGATTAACCTCATACTACCATACATATATGGTATGTGGAAGGGATGAGGATGAAATAGTAAGTTTATATATATGTATAGAGTAGGATTGATGAAATACCCGATCTCATCCGCTTAACCTCTTTCCCCCTTCTTTTTCCTCTTTCTCGCTCTCATCCCTAGCGTTAAGTTCCTATCGACGATTCTAACGGTGATTTTATCCTTCCTCAAGATTCGCTTCACCGGGCTTCATCGGCTTCTCCCGCGCATCTCGCGTATCTCGTGCTTATCACCCCTGATTCATCGCTCTGCAATAGATCCCATCAACCCATGAGATTTTTCAGCTCACACACATGCACACAAATACATATGCATACATACACGCACAACTATTTGAATACATACTCCTATACACACCGAGGTTTTTTCACCCCGTGATGCCTTTTTCTTTCTCCTCTTCCTTTTTTCTTCAATTCATTGGATACTGTGTGATTTGAAACTTTATCCATACCTACTCCACTTTTTTCACATCATTTCTGTTTGTTTGTTTTTTTTTTGTTTCGTTTAATCCAAAATTGATAATCACATTCTTCTTTTTGTCATTCACTCATTGAACAGTACTGCACTTATAACAGGTATTGTCTTGCAGAGACAAGATATGCAATTCTCGTAAAGGGGAAAAAATAGAAACAAAATGTATATCTTTATCTTGAGGACTCATACTATTTTCCTCCCCCTCATGTTCTGTATACTGGACGCCGTCGAGTACCTACTTTTGCGGTCGTCTTCAAGAATTATTCTTACTTGGGAGGCATTGGCTAAGTATATGATTCATGAATTCTTCGTGGAAGCAGAATATCCACTTGTACGAATAAAGAGGAATATTCGCTCTCCCGGAAATAAGTCGATTCCCTTTCTCATTCCTCCAGCATCATTCTCTTTCTTCCTCTTTCTTTCTTGTGCGTCCTCTGTTTTCCTTCCCCTCTTTCTCTCTCTTTCCACCTGACTATGTATACTTGTTCCCTGTTTTCTCTCGAGCGGTATTTGGTGTTCTTTTGGATTGGCCCATGAGCTTACAGCTGCTGGTAAATTTATCTCGAGAGACACGATGAGACGACGATGCAAAGAAAACTGTGCAAAACCAGGGGACCAGATGATTCAATATATATTTTATATAACCCGAATGTATACGTGTACGTATGTACATATACTCCGGTGATATCCACATATGTTCATAGGTCGTATATTGGTCGCACACACACACACACACGCACACACCTATGACTGTGCTCACATAGAAAAAGCGAAATCGACAACACAGTTGTGTGTTCCCTCTTTCCCTTTTCTCTGCTGTTGCTTGGGCTTGCTTGCATTAAATTGCAAAATTTATCGCGTCAATAACCGCCCATTAATTTATGACTTGGCAAGCTACGTATATAGATTGTCGTCCGCCGTTGTTTCGTTACAGCAAGATGCATGGTAAGACAAAGTCAGCATGTATTTATACATGTGTAAAGGAGGTAAATGAAAAAACAGGTTGCAAACGGTTGCGCGAGCATCAAAGTCATTGTTGTGGGAGGATAAATAGGAATATATATGCATACAGTGAATGGAAAATAGCTGACACAAGTCGACATCTGTCGCGTATTGCGAAATGTGGGAAGTAGAGAGATACGAGAGCAAAAGGGCAATTCTGAACAGAAACGAGCAGCATCATGGGACTATGGGCGACTTTTCATGTGAATTTATTAGTCACGGGTGATAGTGTGTGATATACTAGTGACATATATTCCACCACTGCGGTCCAAGTTGTATTGGCCATCACTCAACCTTCGTGCATGTGGCTTCGCCCCTCTACTCCCACTATCTCTTGTATATTTCTAGACTGGTCTCAGACAATATGTCCCAAGGTGAATACCAAAATGTTGTCGCGCCATGATCATATCACACTTTACCCCAATTTATTTGCATTGCAAGTATATCGTCAATGCAATCGCCTCTATGATAAAATTCATTCCATAATTTTGTATCTGTTCGTAAGCTTCTTTCATGATGAACGGCTGGTAGATGTAAATTCGGCGATATGAGAATGCTTCATGATTCTATCTTCTTCATTTTTTTGCAGTGCATCCATATGACATCATCAAATATGAAACCTCTAAATTGGTATAGCATATCCGATACTGTAAGATGAATGCTGGTGTTAATATAATTTAATATGTGATATGACGATGGGGTTGTGTGCACGATAGATTATTTCCGCGACGCATTCAGGAAATGACAGATATCTGAATAATTCAGTGAAAATACACTCGCGCAATGTTCGACAAAATATTATCATTGGTAAGGATTTAATATCAGGACAATACTCTCCCTTCTCCGACACGTGTTGAAAATCAAATGAGATTTTCTCTCCAATGAATTATTGTTTCCCACTCACCCAATCATCACAATATCTGATAGAGAAAACCAACTGAAATTTAATAGGAACTCGTCAAAACGAATATTCATCGAAATTCATTTATACAGAATGACGAGAATCACTGATGGTGGAATTAAGTGTGTTAAACAATTGAGAAAAATCTAAGCAATGTTTATCACAAAAATTTGAAATTCGGAATTATTACAAAAGAACGATTTTTGATCAAAGTACATTTACCTCTTCCACGCGAACATGAAATTTTCTCAATTCTCTTTATGGTTCCCATCAAATTCTGGGTATATGAAGATTGCGCTCTCATCCAAGTAATAGATCTACTGAAAACAGAAAAAAGAATCTATGAATTTATGAGAAAATCTAGACCGCAACGCAGAGGTACTTCAATCTTCCCATCATGCATGGCTCTGAAATGTACCGAATCTAACTTAATCATTAATACCAAGTGAATTAAACTTCAATACTGTTTTTCAATCATAATTAGATACATTCGTCGCTTGAGTACGATGATATGAACGGAACAAAAATGAAATAATTCAAGAATGCCAAAGGAAAAGCAGCATATAAATAGAAAGACAAAAATAAAATACTAACGTCTTGTATTATCCGACGGTGCGCTGAGATGGTGACGGGAAGAATGAAACAGAGAGAAAGAAAACGAGAGAGAGAAAAGAGCGAAATGAAAAAACCAGTGGGTGATAGTGAGGGAGAGGGAGAGGGAGAGGGAAAGTCAGAAGAGAAAAAACGGAAGACACCGAGCGCAAAAAGATTCTTGTCATCTTGAGCAAAAGCTCTATACATATAGGATATAAAGTGAAGAAGAAACGCGCGGCTCAGAAACCTGCAACGAGAGAGATCGTGAAATGGGAATCGTCAGCAGCGAATCGAGAGTTGTAACTCTAACCTAGATGGTCTGCTCTGCAGCTTCTTGCCCCCGTGCCTCTTCTATCGATTATTTGCGACCAACCAGCCAAGCCAGCCAACCACCTTTTACCTCTTCCATATATATATATATATCACTCCATCTTACTTGGGCGCTCGTTCGCTATTGCAGTATAGACTTCTATCATCCATTCATCATGGGTAACTGTCACGAACTGCGATAGATGAAATTAATCAATTAATCAAACTGCAACAATATAAACCGAAAGTTGAAATGTGGATTTTCATAAGTTGAACGATTTTACGTTATAAAATTTGGGAATCGTATTTAAGCAGCGAAAACGGTAACGACTGGGCCGGATGCAGTGTTTTTAACATCTGGAAAATTGTTTCAAGCTGTTCATAAAATGCATCTCATGCACCAAATATTCGGCTATTCTCTGGAATGTACAAACTTATTATAATTGTTCTGAAACAATTACTATGTATCTTGGAAAAGAATGTGATTTAATGCACAAGTTTTGTTGCATTCAAAGAAATTTTTGATGCAATTCATGGTAGAAATATTGAAAATGATTGAACTAATAGAATTCCATATGGACTAACATACATATGCCAGGATACCAGCTCACTGCGGACTTTTCCGGGAATAATTTCACTAATGTATACAAAAAAAAAATACTTTTCTCTTCATGTTCGGACAATAAGATGTGAACTAAAGTCGGGTGGAAGAATCGATTTCGATAACCACTACATCAGGGTAGAAAATCATATTACCAAAAATGGAAAACGAACAGGTATTATATATAACGGTGACAGAAAAATGAAAGAATTGTGAAAATCCATTAAATAGAGATAATGGAATCGTGGACCTCTTTAATTTTCCCAGCACCGTGTCTAGAATGGTTGATGTGAGGAAACAATAGAGGAATTCCACAAATGCTCAATCGAATTCTCCACCAACAGTTATGGTGTGCCATCTATCGTACTATTTCTTCTCGCAGTCGCCTTATTTGTTTCATTTATGCATAAGTTGATGAATTGTAGCTTTTAATTGTCTCCAACAGATATTCATAACATCATATCACATCGCGTACCAATTAACGGTTTCTAATCAATAAATGGAAATTTAATGATACATAAATTATGACTACCTTAATGAATAAGATGCATTTGTAAGCGCAGTTGCGCGGCGTTTTTTTGCTAGTCACAGGAGTCTCACCAACAGCATATTTAATCTAAAAGTTACAGACACTCACGCAACATTCAATTAATTAATATTAATTTTATTTCAACAGAAGAAGTGACACCAACGAACGTGATAAACGAATATACCTATCTCCAACATAAACATTTTACCTCATCCAATTTTTATCTTGCATATAGAAATAAATGGACCTTTCTTTATGTTCACAGTGACTGCAGAGTTGTTAGAGATCCACAAACACTCAAATCCAAAGGATATGGATTCGTGTCATTCGTAAAAAAAGCGGTAAGCGAAATAAAAAAACAATTAAGATATAAGAATATTCGCATTCGCGCATGTGAAAAACCAGTAGTGAGTATTGTTGTTGTTGTATCTTTTTCATCAAATATTATTGACTTCAGTGTTTTCCAAAAAGACTTAGAGTGGATATATCTACTTGGCTGCAGTTCTCGCTTACCCCCACCCTTTCTCCTCCTTAGTCCTACACTCATTCATCCATTTACTATCTCCCTCTTTGTCTGTGTGACGTTCTTTAACGCTCTCTGCCCTTTCTGCCACTCTCCTACTCTAACTCGTTGTCCCTTCCTCGCCCGCTTTCCAACTCACCCTCACTCGCTCACTCGCTCGCACTCTCTAACTCTCTATGCGAGCAAAGCTTTGCCAGTGGAAAATCTCATAGCACTCTGTGTCGTTCCAATTGTGTCGTCCACGCTCGCCGCAATGGCCGGGATCTGTGTGGGAGGGCCGAAAATCCGCGACGTAAATCACTGCGAAGACAGATAGTAACGAGGCAGGTGAGGCGACTGCGGGGTTTCAAAGAGGAGTAAAGGCTTTTCCCACGCTTGAGCGTGGCTAAGCAAACGCGGTCTACTGTGCGATAGTAGAGCTTGCTCGCATTTATATATATTCATGTGAGTGTGTGAATGGGAATGTGTGTGCGTCGGAGGATCGAAGGGAATCCTCCTTTTCCTCAGGACTGGCCGAAGGCTATACGGCCGAAGGCAGCTGTTTTAATGTCGTATCGATCTTCTGTTCCGCAACTCGTGTTCAACTGTAAATATATATACTTCCTCGGCGCATCCTCACACCCACCCTGCAACACACACACACACACGCACACACATGTATGTATATCTGTCGAGATTAGGTTGTCGATGATGAGAGTATAAATCCATAGACGCCAGTATAGACACAGTTATTTAAATATTTCATAATATATAGTGCATATTTTTACATTGGCAAAATACGAATTGTCCAATTATAATGTCTATGAAAACAGGGGCACAAAAATTATAGGTCATGTATAAACACATACGCGTTCTTAGACGATTGTTATTAAACAAGCGAAAGTTGTTTGTAAAGCCACGTATAAAAGTTGTGTGTGGTTCGAATAAAGTTTCGCTGGTTTATGGATGACTGAACGACCATGACTCAGTAATTCAAGTCAGACAGCGAACTTTTCTTTCAATTCTTTTTTTTTCGCTTTCTCCTGAATTAGCGAGTGCGATTGTATGTGTATCTATAGGCATAAATATCGGACATGTACCCGTCTGAAGTCAGCAGGTGTGACACATAGAAGTTGATAGTGCTGCTATACTCAAGTAGTCAAGCCAATATCGATTTGACTTTCCAAATCGTTGAGTAATGTACATATAGAGATATAGAGGATAGATGTATACACAGGCATCAAAACAGCACTCCTGTGGTATTTTATTCATCTTTTCTTTTCCAAGCATATCTATGAGCTAACCGCAACAACGTGCACGATCATACTGAGAATGAAAATTGGAATTGGAAATACTTTATCCCGTGGGAACGATGTACGCCGATGCAGTGGATAATGCAGTGCAGGTGGAATTTCCGCTTCCCCAACAGAGTCTATACAATAACTATATGCGAACACATCACCTCCAGAGAAAACGATATTCAACGTCTATTTCCTTCTTCCCTCCGCTCTTGCAATGTATTTGACAATTTTGTTCTCACCCTCTTCTGTACTCGCACTCCCTCAACTTTTGTTTTCTTATTTCTTTTTTCTCTTCATTTCTCGTTTATATCAATACAATTTCACAGTATGCGTTGAGAGTTTTGCGTTTTCACATATAGTAATTCGCATAAAATTTGCACTTCAAATTGCTCTAACAGAGCTTTTCGAATAACTTTTATGCGTATCTGTTTTTTTTTCAATTTTTTTTCTTCAATACCTGCAAAATTCAAGAGATTTTCCAGACAAGAAGAATGACATTAAAATATGGTTCGAGATATTATTTTATGTGATATGTTTATGGGGAACTGAACTATATTCAAAATATAAATGAATAAATGGGATGTCGCTATGTTAATATATATTTCAATGTACTATGTATTATGAATATTATAGTAGGTACTCATATACTCCCCTATTATGAATAGCGAATGCATGAGGGAATGCATTCATTACATTTCATTAGAAATTATTGAAATACATACCAAACAAAGATATACATCCTGAAACATATATTTTTACGTGAAATTGTGTAGTCAGCTCGCTTGAGCGACATACAAACTTGAATACCATCGTGCATTAAAGGGCATAGTGATTTGCATGATTCTCCTACGAAATTATCAATTATTGCATTCACTGAGTCCAATCATATATTATAATTTTGAAAATGATTAATATCAAATCTGAATGTTTGATCAGAGACAATTTCATTCTCTTGGAAATTTTCATTTCGATAAACTCTTGATAAACATTTCATTTAATTAGAAGACGCATCTTCGCTCCCCATCCACCTTCCGTCAATGATTCCGAATAGTAATCGAAATGAAACCGTTTTGATTTTTCCCCTGACACAACCAAGAATTGCGCTCCTTCTTTATGAAAGAAAAAAAAAAACGTAAAAATAAAAAAATGCAACCAAATTATATTCAAAATATAAAATGAATACAAATAGAATATACTTAACTTATATAGAAGATATGAGAAATGAAATATGTTAAGAAAAAATGTAAAGGTAGAAAATCTACAGTCAATATGGTCATCTCCAGAGGTAGCGTTAAAAACGGCCGGTGCTCAAAAAACCTTCGAAAAAGTCTCCAGCATTTTCAACAAGAATGAAACAGGGCCAAACGGTTATGGCATCGCCGGCAGGGCCTTCGGAAAAAAGGTTTAAGACGAAAAAAGCGCGTGTAGGGGAAGTAACTTTCAATTTTGTATATTCCTTTTTATTTCTTACATTTCAAATATATTCCACTTATAATTTCACAATATCTCATTGCTCACATTTTCCTTATAGAGGAAATACATCTAATATACATTTTTTTTTATTTCGAATATATTTTTTAAACCTAAAAACCAGCCAAAAGTTATGTAATTGAAATGCTTTATACACGCTATATGTATCCACATATATTCTAATTATAATTTGATTATATTTTGGTTGCTATGGATCACAATAGCCCACATACATGGTGAATTATATTTCTACTACATTTCATATACATGTTATTTCTATAGGCATATTCATTCATTCTTCTATCACTGTGAAGATGCAAATCCGGAACTTGCTTGTCAATTTGATGAATATTAATATATCTCAAATCATTATGGTGGCCTTTTTTCGTTAATTTTTCAGGAAGCAGAAAGTGCAATTGGTGCAATGAATGGTCAATGGCTTGGTAGTAGAAGCATTCGAACGAATTGGGCAACACGTAAGCCACCCCCACCAAAATCTGAGGGTAAGTGTTTACATTATGTTCCAAGCACCATTATAACCGATAAAATGAATAGAGAAATATATGAAACGAAAAAGGCTGTACAACTACTCAATGGAAGAGCTGTGGTGAGCTATCTATATATGAACACCCACTGGTGAGGTTTAAAATGATATTTTAGCACTGCGGCAGAATTGCATAATGAGCTTTTCAGTGGTCGCTATATACTGACGACGAAAGAGAGAAAATGTGACTAAAAAATATTAATAAAGCATAAATGAGAAAAAAAATGATCCGAATAAAGGCAAGGACCGGACAGGTATGATCATTATTATTGTATATTACCATAAGCGGCTCAACTGAATGAACTTGGCCCTCTCTCATCTTCTCTCTTCTTTTCTATCTCGCATTCTCACCCTCTCACTCTTTCGTCCAGTCGACCAACTAATTTCATTTTGCAAACTCTTTAATTAGTATTCGTCGTGAGTTGAGGGAACTCGCTCAACTTCGTACTGAAGTGCAAAGGTATAAGGAAAGAAGGAAAAAAAAATATTGGGCGAGAGAGAAGGTGAGGGAAGTATTATATATATTTGGTAGTGAAGGAAGCGAGCACTGGCAGCTCTCTCACAGGACACGTTTCCGCATATTAGCTATATATATATATATGCAATCGGTTCGCCCAACAATGGCCCACGATGGTACTTCATGCCCTCACCTGTATTGAAACATTTGCATAAGCCACACCACTTTCTCACACCATCCCCACAATTTTCAATTAATGTTCTCCAACTGTTTCTTTATTATTATATGCATGTACCAGGAAAGATTTTTAAACGAATTTACGATTCATAAACTACAAAAGTTCAAACATATGACTATTTCAGTGGTATAACGAATCGGGTATGCATGTATTTATCATATATTCATTCCGACAGGAAGGAACATAATTATAAAAGGGTAGGAAACTGTGAATAAATTTTGACACTTTGGAATAATGACAAATATAAACCCTATGTAGAATTCGCACCAACGGGAATATATAAAATATACCGAAATCGTTCAAACGCATTACTATCGAAATATCTGGGTGGGCGTCTCTCATCCAATGAGTTTAGCTTATATCAAATGGTGACATAGAAACAAATAGTTTTTTCAACAACCTGTAACGAGAACATTAAGAGTTACCATCTTGCAATTAAAGTAATATTAATTACTGTCAATATATATATGTAAATTTCAAATTACAACAATTTAGTGAACCTCAATATATACGATCACTAATATCTTTACTCTCCCCCATATTTCGACCAGCAAGGGAATATTCATAAATGCGACAACTCGACTGGAGGAGAAACTTGGCATACAATTTCAACCATAAATTTTCAATATAGTCGTTAACAAAAACAGTGCTCCCATCTAATAAAATTCGTCTATAAAATTTCTCTAAACTTGTCGGAATTTTAATTATGGCAAAAGCCGAATCTTATTCTTAACATTTTAGTACGACGATATTCCATTTCTTTCATTTACTGAATCTTCTATACATGAAATCGTTTTTTTTTTTTTTTTTTTTCATTTCAGTCTCGTTAATTTTGCTACCGCTCCAAAACTCCACTCGGTACATGGTACTTTTTCCGTATTGTACTGTATCCGGTCACTAACTCGACATAGTTCACTGTTAATATGTGACAATAACAATTCCATCTACAACATTTCGCCGTTTATGTTTGGTTACATCGTGCAACAAACAAAAATCTAGATAACTATACGAATTTGGGTATCCATTTGCTAGATGTATCAACAAAGAATATCCAGAGTCAACTGATATATTGAAGAAATTAAATGCAATAATTTGTGTAAAAAATGTTGGGATCCATCATCAGCCGAATATCACAATCTCTAATTTAGCAAACATGATGTAAGAAAGTAACAAAAAGTGGGAACAGCACTTTTGTTCGTTGAATGATGCAAATCATCATTATTCAGGAGAACAGAAAAAACTTTCAGTCTTCCGCTATCTTCATCAATTTTTATGCTCCTGTCTACTTGTTTTTTTTTTCTCTTTTTCTAACAAACATATAGATAAGGCGAATTGTAGTTGACAGTAGAATTTCACGGTTAATGTACACAAGTCTCGCATTATTATCTATCAATTGAGGCAGATTGTTCCATGTTCGAGTACAGGAATGAACGAAAGTTTAATGAGAAAAAATCTTCAAAAAAAATTTTTTGTTTTTCCTCCAGTTTCATTTACCTTGAAATGACATTTTTTCAATTCATTGTTACTCGTTCTTCAGTTCACATCACAATTCATATCTTCAAAAGTTACTTTAGTTCAACGTTACCATTCGATTTGTCCGAACTTGTGTAGATAGACACTGACACACACCTCCGCATATAAGTATGTATGTATAGAAAGATAGACGTTATATTCACTCCTCACGTAACTGGGTCAATATTTTATGACCATGGCAATTAGTTAACTTTGCAGGTAGCGCAAAAATTGTTTGACATGCAAGACAATAAGGCGAAACAATACATTATAAATTAATGTCGCAAGTTCCATATTTAGTATGTATTTTTCTTTATTGATTTCATAAGCTACGAGAAATAATTATTCGTTTTTACATCAATAATATCACAAAACATTCGCTCCCAACTTCATACCAATCCAATTTTCTATCATTATTGATCAAAAAAACCTTTAAACAATAATGATCATGAATTCCTACAGCTATGGGCATTTCACAGAAATTTCAACCATTTGTATTTTTCATATATTGTATATATACGTATATATGTCCTCTAATCACATGTATCACTATTCTCATGAATAATCATAAAGTAAGAAAATTATTAGTAGTCAGAAACTTCTCGATCGATGAAAGGAAAATATAAATTACAACACGTTACTTTTCTCCACATTCATGGATAGATATGTTTGTGATTCCACAACGCCACAACAACATAGACATTCTTTTCAACGTCATTTGAACATCACTATGGACGTGAAAATCCACCGATATATTGGGGAACATTTTGCAATACTCCAAAAAGCCAATTGTTTATAGACCGAAAAACAGAAACTTTTCGTAAGTCTCACTATCCCCTGACACCATTACATGTGATATAGGAAATCATTATCTGAGCCTGTGGGATATATTTGGATGGCTAGAACGGAAGTTGTTTCTCAAACATGTCCTATCCAACACAGCTAGATTCTCCTTTCCCATACCAGATGGTGTCCGGCAGAATTCAGAAGGACGGTTCGGTTGTTTCCTCTTCTTTTCCACTTTTCTCTTGATGAACCATTCACATTCATAGAGAGACTTTTGATATTTTTTATCTTCATACCGTGGAACATGATGATGATGAAAAATAGTCGATATTTTCGGAAAAACAATAAGAATTTAGGCAGAAATAAATTCTCTGTTTCCTATGCATTTCTGTCACTTCAGCTCTATAATGCTTCATGAAGTTGAAATTTCTCTATCATGCCAATTTGTCTCAAACATAAATAGGTTGATTTGGGACAAGTATGTATTACAATCTGTGACCAAATGTAAATATTTTGTTAACGGAAATTAATAATTATTTCATAGCATATTCTCACGAGAAACCAGAATCATCAAGAACTTGACACAATTTTCTAATCGATACGTCGTGAATCTACTGTACATTATGTTTCAAATAACTCCACCAAAAAATAAAACGGCTGAAACATTTCAGACGTTTAAAAATGTATACGAAAAATAAATGCACGACAAACTTTGCTCTAATTACTACTTGCCCATTTATAACTGAATGGATAAAATGTCATCTGTGTAAAAGTTATATGAATTATTGTGAGGTTTACAGGAAGGCGAGTAACGATCACAGAACCTCATCTAACTTTTACTGTACACATTGGCATAGTAAATTTGCACGACAGTAATCTAGCGATTACAGACGCTCATGTAACTTTCGGTACAACTGAATTGGCGATGTGGGATACGCTCACGTTATTAACTTTATTTGTATCAACAACAAATATGTAGATAAAATTCAAAGCAACAACTTTTGATTGGGATATAGATGAATGACCGAATTGAACCATGTCAGTACAATGTAATTTTTGCCGTTCGGTTCGAACATTTGATGATTCCAATTGAAACCACGAAATTCAGATTTGCACAACTTTACCAATAATTTCGAATTCCACATTCACATTCTATATTGTATATTCATCTGTAGTACCTCCAAATTTCATGAATAAGTATGAATAAATAACGACCAGGCTTTTATCCAACATATACCATACATTGATCGCGTCCCGTGCATTACTCTCAGAATAAAAAAACATGTTTCCCGCTGTAACTAAGGACTGAGCCAGTAACAGAATTCGCATTGTCTTTCCGTGAATACCATTAATATGATTTTGAAGCATTTGCAGAATGACCCAAATATCTATTAACTATCTGGATTGGAAAAAAATTCAATTCACTCATGAAATGTGTCATGGATCAAAAGTGAATGTAGATATATCTATTGATCTTGATCCAACTCATTTTCTCGTCCAAATTTCGATCCAAAAAATTTTGCCCATTCGATTTCGCGAGCATATTTAATGTTAGTCTTGTTGAAGATGTCGGATGGTACATTTGGTACATATCCTGCACAAGCCACATACCATTGCGTTGCAATTTTATTAAAAAACGAATGTGCGATCCCTCATCACAAGCATTTCAACCCTATGTTGACACATTTTCAAACATATTACATTTAACATGGAGAACTCTACACTCTCGCAAGCCCACAAAAAGTGTTGAACAATGCTTTCATGAGGGGACACCACCACTGATTGCAGTGGGATTAAATCGTCCCGAGAGTGATAATCAACGTAGGGCGAATCAAGGACGGTGGAGAATTGATTAAACTGGAATTCATCGTACAAGGAGCTCCAGAATCTTGGCGATCAATTCATAAGCAGCCAAAGTAAATAATTTCAATCATATGGACAACAAACATGATGGAAAAAATATCGAATAGTTGCATCAAGATGTTTGAATGAGCTTATTGAGAACCTTGGATTATCTTTATGAAGTATCATATTGCAATCGAAAAATGAGAATCCTTCCGAGGTGCAATTATTATCATTGGGATCCACAGAAAATAATATAAACTTGGTCCTCATGGGTGGCATCCTTACGTTTGGGATGACATGAAATGATCGGTCGATCAATCAATGATGTATCTCCTGACAATAAAAATGAGATAATGAGGAGGCTGTTCACACACGCAATAAGAGTCAATGTTTTTGTGCATTCCCCATGAGACATATTTTGATCCACCTGTCGACAATGGGAAAATACATTCGATAAATATGTATACACATGTGTGGAAGGAAGGGAGAAATGCGAATACACCAATGAACCGTAACAGTTACCAACGTACTCGTCACATATAATAATTGCATTTATATAACCTAAGGCACAGTTGATTTTGTTTCTTGGGTGGATGCTGGGGGAGAAAAAACAAAACATGAAAGAGAGAGCGGCGGATGGGATACAAAAGATAATTTTCCGTAACCCATACATTTTGTCCTTGCGCGTTCTTTCTATTGTTGTGAATTGAGTGCCGTAGGCCAACATACATTGGGGGCTCGGGAGTTACTTGCGTAGTGGTAATATGCGTAGAGAGTCCACACACATACACAATACAGTGTCGTAGAAAAGCTATAGACAGCGCATACATTGAGAGTGTACAGCGTGGACGTGCATCCAATGAAACATCAACACGTGAAACTGCCAACGAACCACCGAACGACCGCTGTCGATTGTCCCTCCGCTCGTCGCCAGCTCCCGTCGTTAAAATATACCTATGGACAAATATATATATATAAAATAGCATTGGCTGCATCGAAGCTTCCATCGTCGGTGTGTATACCACTCTCTTGCCGACCGCTACTGCCACCGCCACCTCCACCACCACCACCATCGTGAACATCATACTACTACTCTGCCCACGCCGCCGCTATAAAACCCCCCTGGGCACCAGACCTCTCGGTTTCGCTTGTTGCGCCCCCGGTTGGCGAGTCGAGTTTTTGATTGGCTGCCCGCATCACAACAGCCCGTGGCCGCACACGTTCGAGCGTGCATAGCAAATTGGTTGGAACTGCAATGTCACTGCGGGAAAATTGATATTCCCTTAGGTACCGACCGCGAAACGTTTAAAGCATTATTGAACTCTTTGTGGTGGCTCACCGCTTTGCCAGTATCTCCATCCATGCGTGACTTTTCACTACCATTTTCTCTATGTGTGTATACTGCCTTCTACCACTATCATTTACTCGTTTTCTCTCTCTTTCTCACTCCTTCATTTTCCAATGTGTATATATATTTTATTTACGCTTCACGCGCCTACATTTTCTGTTTGAATTTTTTCATATTTTTCATTTTTATTATTCTTTTTCCATTATACTTCAATGGATATTGCATTTGTGTTCTGTACACATACGCCGTTCACTGACAAACAATGCAAGGTTTAGAAATGTTCAATGATCACAGGAAAATATAACGTTGATGTGTATATGCATATGTACATGTGAATATACATATAGGTCTGCTACTCGCTGCTCTACGATAATTGCTCGCGTGACACGGCGTTCCATTGGAACAAAACAATTTTCGTGGTGAGTCTCGCGGATGGATCATGCGCCAGATACGATGCACGTATACATATATATATATGCACAAAACACTCGCGCGATGGTGCATTTGCATGAAATAGGGTTTGTTTTTTTCTATTTTCGCTTCCAAGTCGACACGAAGTATTTTTTTTCCATGCCTGACTTATCCGTCAGGTAACACGCCACCCACAATTCCCCTCCTTTCAGTATATACTCTCGTTCATACCAGCATTATATTTCCGAGCAGCACACACTGACAAACGAATGTGTGCACACATAGAAGAAACGAGATTGGAATATTTCGGGAAAAGCGCGCGTGTTTTGCATAAAATCATTGTTATTTTTACGGTAAATGAATGAAGATAAAACGGCGGCGAGAGTGTATTTATTCACAACGATTGGCCGACATTAAAAAGTATAGCATCGAGAAGGAATGAAAAAGTAAATAGGATACATATATATAGATGATGGTAGGGAAAAAAGAACAAGGAGCGATGGTTCTCCACACCGTTATAAATATATACATACGTGAGGAGGAGGGGGAAGAGAAAAGACACAGAGAAAAGCGATCGAGCCATTCAGATAAAAGAATAAGAGAATAAAAGAATAGAAGAAACAGGACCGACGGGAGCGAGAACAAAGTAAACTAAAGAGAATAGTTGTATCTCGAAAATAGTGAGTAAGGTAAAGGAGACAGAAAAGTTCAGAATGAGGAAAGTTGTGAGCGTAAAGTGCAACGATTGTAGTGTCAGTCACTATGTGTGACGTCCGCACACCCTGCCGTGGCTGCAGTCACTGATACACGTTTGCCATTGGTGATGGAAATGGCAGTGGTAGTGGTGGTGGTGGTAGTAGCGGTGGTACGTTGGATATTCGAGTAGAAAACAAAAAAAAGTCTTCATGTGCTGACGAATGAAGTTCTCTTATTCCCTTTTTTTCTCGCTACCCCTCTCCCTCTTCCTCCTTCTCTTCCTCTCTTTTGCAAAACCCATTCATAACCCTTTGTAACACATGCAATTTTCCTCCGAACTATATTACTCAAGAACCTAAGTGTTCAGGTTTTAGGATCGTCTGAGATAGAAAATAAATGAATTTATTATATTCGAAAATTGTTTCGTTGACCATTCAATTTTTCTCACCAGTTAGCCGCCATATTGAATGTTCAATTGTTCGTTCGTCAATCTGCTCACCCACATTGCTGTCATCAACAGTGGAATCATCAAATGTGCAACAATTTTTCTTTATTAGAATTTGATCCACGCTCACGAATGCGTGAAACTTAGTTACACTCCATAAGTCGAAAAATGCATTCACTAATGATACAAAGTTGTAATAAGGCAATTGAAAATGAATAATCGATCAACTAAAGTGATCATGCTGATGTAAAGAGCCGGTAGGAAAATCATTGGAACTGGCTGCAAAAGTTATTTCATATGAATTTATCACTCAACTCATTCTTCTTCATTTCTATTAGAGACATTCTAAGACGCCAAAATATATATGAATGGAAAGGGGGAGTAATCCATCACCTCCTCGGTGATAACAGTAGAAACATTTCCGACGCTAAGAAACCCAGATGAATTCCAGTGCCTAAGCGATATATTAATTGTCATCTTACACAAAGTTTAAAACTCCAAATTACAAAAAATATTTTAATGTATCGTAAAAAAATGAATATCATTCAAATTACAGACATCCATCCTGTAAAACATCACTCAAAATTAAGTTTATCTATTCATTCTTCACACAATCTCGTGGATAACTTCGAAATAACTAAATCTTCAAAAAATGTCAATGAACATTTCTGAATGATATTCCGGGATGATCAAGTTGTTTAATTGTTGACAATTGCATTAAATCCCCAAAATATCTGTTTGATTTTGTTGGTGGATATTTTATCCATGAAATATAGTTTATAATATAATTTAATGAATTCTATACTTAATAAAGGAAAAGAATCAAGTGGAACCGCAGCCCTCTGATCAACAATTTTGAACAAATAAAAATAAATGCGTAAATAATTCCATAGAATATTTCGTAAACATTCTTGCGAAAATGTGTAGTGCGGGGTAAAATAAAAATTCAACTAATCTAAATCTTTCAAATAACATGTACCTTTGTTGTAATATCCATCTTTATCGACTGTCTCACCGTTACAATATGACTCTTTTACCTAGCTATTAGTCTACTCATTTTATGAACTCGATATCTATCGATTAACCTATTCAAACTGATATATTGATTTAATGCAATTGAATTGAGATTGATTGATTGATTGATTGATAGCGGTATGAGGTTATAAAAGGTTTGTTGAGTGAGAAATAATAAAATGAAAAAAACATTGCATAGCTCGGAAGAAAGAGTCTCTCGATATGTGTAATATGGTATACTGGAGCGTCAATAATCGCGTGTCAACGTTACATAAATATGTGCAAGTATATACGAGCGCGCTACGTATTACAGACCATGTTTCTATATTGAGGCCACCAATCTATTAGAGGGCATAAGGGAAAGCAGAAGAGCGAAAAGCTCGAATTTATGCCACAACTACAAATCTTGGCTTGATTCACTGCACTTCCACTGTACAACAATATCATTCCAGGACACATACATATGTATTTATGTGTTTGGGAGAAAACTGGCTGAGAGTCTAGTGAAGCACGTACAAATGCTATAGTAATAGATATAGTACTGGTGAATTTTAGTGCCTTCTCAGCTCCCTTAATGACGATGCACCAAACAATATATCGCCCATAATATTTTTAACAAAATTTTTTTCTGATTGGTAATGATATTATATGCATTTATTTATCTATGAAAGAAGTTCAAATGAAATTAGACAATACAATTTACAATACAGTTTCATATCATCAACAGGTGTAGCTATTCTTCTGTTCTGAATTCGATTCAAACACAATAACCTTCACTGTGAAATAAGAGAATCTTATTATTTCATGTAATAAATTGTATATAATTTATATCAATAAAAATAAATTAATTCGAAAAAATATCTTGAGATCAAATGTGTTTTCACGTTGCTGATTCGAAATTCCGATTAAAAAATGAATTGTCTTGAATCAAAATTATATGCTAAAGTTGAATATCACTCGATTTGTTGAAAAGGTTTTATTTTCTCGTCTATATATTTTGTGCATAAGATACAAAAATAAATCGCAAGTGATGATAAATGGATAATAATATTCCACAAATGAATAACCGTACGATAAATTATATTCGGGACGGTCAGATCTTGACATATCTTTTGTTTGTGATGGTAGTGAAATCTGACACGTAAAAATTCCGCTGCACCTTCACATATTTTTTTCTATTCTCTTTATTTTGCTTTCCTTCCGACTTTCATCTTACTCCCTTTCATTAACTGCTCCACCACTTTTACGAAGGCTATATCAGATAAAGTACAAAATTTACATTTGTTACTTTATCCCCAATCTTTTATTTTTCTCTTTTTTTTCTTGTCTATACGTTGAAGCGTAAGAAGTTGAGTTGTAAAATAGAGTTCTTATGTGGGTGTGTAATACTTATATTTATATATGTGTGCAAAGCACTGTGCACACTGTGGTATATGTTAAGTCATACCACTGTGTTGGGTTAATGATTGGGGCTAGGCAATAATCGGAAGATGAATCATCCCGAACATAAAGAAAAGTGCTGAAACTAAAGTCGAGAAGAGAAAAGAAAAAATACGAAAATAAAGAATAAAAAAAAGATCAGAGGCAGCCAACGTCAAACAATGTGGTTCTCTCGTTAAATTGATTTATCTTTCAAGAAAACAGAGTCACGCAAGGATAGCAATACATATATACGAATATGTTCACACACATATACGGAAATGCCCGTATATTCTATTCTTTTACACAACAATTTGCCTGCAAACTTGCGCTAAACACTAAAGATATATATAGATTATATAAATACTTGATATAACGACGTAGTTTCTTGTGAATCGTCGATACACAATATTAAAAGTCAACGCGGACAAAGATTATCATGAGAATATTTCATTCCCTGCTCGTGCAGAACAATTAGCGTTGATACTTTTATAGGCCGGATAATAAAATTCTGGAATTTTATATTCGGGAAGTATGACGAGCAGTTGTATATAACGCAAAAATTAGTCAATAAAAAACGTGAAATCTATAAAAAAATTAGGGCAGGAAAGAACAAAGCAAGATGAAAGGAGATATTTATTTCATTTGTAAACGAAATATTATTTTTTGTATTCAAACTTTTGTTTTGATTTCAGCCAATGCCAAGCCACTAACTTTTGATGAGGTTTACAATTTGAGCAGTCCGACAAATTGTACAGTGTATTGTGGTGGGTTAACAAATGGCCTTACAGAAGAGCTGATGCAAAAAACATTCGCGCCTTTTGGGTCCATTCAAGAAATACGGGTTTTCAAAGACAAAGGTTATGCCTTCGTGAGGTAAAATTGAAATAGCACTTAAGAATAATAATAATAACATTTATAATACGCTCATAAGAAAAGTGTATTTTTTCAAATACAGCAAAAATTTAAAGCTTTGTTTTTTTATTCATGATTGTGATATGAATAGTCTTACATAAATGGATGAAATTGTATCTTCAGAAGGAATAACTATCCTTCAAACAAATTGAATAGTCCAGTGATGGAAAATATCCTATTCACAGTGAAAATCGATAAATCTTCATCAATGACTGTGCATGCAAATAATGTTAAATTAGCGTAAATTCTTTAAAATCTTCAACTTATATATAGTAATTTCATCCATACTTGATATAGTTCAACAATCAATGACTAAATCAAGTCAATGCTGAAATATTTTCTGTTTACTCAACTATGACGTTGACGGAATTATGGAATTATCTACGTCATGACTTATCTATAAGAATCGAAATTCTCAGAAGAGCAATTCCATGCTATAGCATAATTAACTCACCTTGGAAGATTAATCATCACATATGATATCTCACATTTCGTGATTGGATTATCATGAAAAAAAAGAAAATGAAAAATATTCTGATTCACTTCGATTTCAAATGTGGAGATAGATTTTCGCACAGTTGGTCTTTCTGTAAATAAAGATAAACCGTCACCATGATTATATTGTTGAATGAGAATTCGCCTATGTCGTCAGTGGATTTCTTGGCTTACTCAGCATATCATGAAAATCAATTTATAACATACCAAATCAGAACATATTTCATTCTTAACACATTGCGCCAAGTGATTGATGAAATCAAGATGTGAATTTACTCTCCTAATAAATTCCTTACACCGACAGATTTTCAACCAAAGAATCGGCAACGCATGCAATTGTTGCGGTCCACAACACAGACATCAATGGCCAAACTGTGAAATGTAGCTGGGGGAAAGAAAGTGGAGATCCAAACAATACTCAACAAACTGGCCAGGTAAACATTAATGAATATTAATTGATATATTTGATATCAATATTGCATTTCGTTGGAACTTGTTTGAACATGTTTGTACGTGCCCAAATTTCTCAAATCTCCACGAAAGTAATATAATAGTGAATGAACGACATGGAGAATACCAATACAGATTGAGAACAGAGAACAGGAGAACGAAAGACAATTGAAGAGCGGAACTGATGAAAATCTGTACATGTGTATTTCCATTCGAAATGAGATGGTAGTGAGTGATGCAGGTGCTCCGAAGACACGGTGTCTAGCGTCCAACTTGCCAGTCAAGGGTCTCAAGAGGAGAACCCATTGTATACTGTAGCCTATATTCTCTATACAATATAGATCAATGCTAAGCTTCATGGGCACGTATACCTCCTCCTGCTCAGACTTGCAATGCGCATTGAAAGTCCCTTAGCAATTAGCGCCGTTAGGACGAGTGCAGATATATATCGTGACGGTATTTTCGGAATTGAAAAATAATTCGAGGAGAGATTTAGTGTATTTAATGATGATATCTTATAAATCATTAACAATCGAACGTTTCATTCAGTTGAATTAATGAAATGACATATTTGTTCAATTGATACTATTAGAATTTTATTCTCTCTTTCTACTTCGATACATCTATGTATACAGGCATTGTCATCAGCGACGTATCCATATTACGCCGCAGCGGCAGCAGCAGCAGCCGCAGCAGCTGCAGGTGTGGGAGGCGTTGGTAATGTTGGTGGTGTTGGAGGTGCTGGACAATTGGGTTATTGGTATCCCCCCCAATCTTATCCAACAACAGCCGCAACGCAAATGCAAGCAGGTGGATTTCTTCAAGGTATGCAGGGATACACTTACGGACAATTTGCCGGTTATCAGCAAGCACAATACATGGGGTAAGAGTTTCTTCTATTTGTTCTAACTGTATCTACCTAAATATATTATCAGCGAATCCTGCTCTTAATTGTGTCTTTTGATGGGACTGTTCGTGTCTCTCTACCTATGATGAACCTTTAAGTTGAACCAAAACTCCGAAATCCATCCAATCGGAAAATTGCATTGAATCTTGTCGGTAATCAGAAATTTTCTCCTCTTGTCAAACTTTCTTTTATCGGATTTTATGATTTTTGCATTTATTATTTATTTTTTATTTATTTATTCATTTTTTTGCGTAGAAAAATTATGTAAAAAGATGAAAATACTTCTAGAACAGTTCCCCGATTGATCGTTACGTTTGTATCCGATTAGATAAATGAAGAAAATATCTCACTGAGCACACAATTCAATGACTATATCTGCATTGAATTGAATTTTGTTTAGATTCAAACCTCATAATAATAATCATTGCAATTTCATAATTATCCCGTTGAAAGAGCCGACAATCAGTTAATATTATTAGACGAATATAAATGTGTGTTCAATTGATTATGATATAGAATGGGAATGGGTGTTCATGCGGCGGGTACAGCAGCGGGATGGGGCCAAGGATTGCCGGGTGGACCTCAGTTGCCGCCTCACCATGCAACGACAGTGACGGCACCGCCAGGTGTACAAGCTGCCCCACCTCCTCAACCACCCCCAGCACAAATGATGGCTTATCCCATGCAACAATTTCAGGTAATATTTCGTTCTCTCCATTAGAATTTCTAATTACGGGCTACGAGGTTTTCCTGTTTTTTAATTGACCCGTTTCTTTTCTTTTCACATCAATCCTTTCGCTTTTCCATTTGCTGTTTCATATGTTCTTTCATCGACCTGCAATTCAACGAAAAATAGAGGAGGAATAAATGAAACAAAATTTATTGCATGAAACATTCGCATGGAAAACTGCGAATAGGAATTCATTAGCCATTAATTCATTTGATTCCATCTTTTTCCGCTGTTCAAATTCATAATGTTCACGATCGTTGATATATACAATCCATCTCATATGATAATTACCAATAGAAATTTTCAAAGCGTAATTACAAATTACGGGCACGCTTTCTTGTTTCAATTATGAATGTTTATGAGGATGTCAGTAATGATAACTGATGTCGGAGGAGAAAATCTGGTATCTTATAACATAAATCGTGGTATGCAAATAACGAAATGCCGAATAAAATGACCACACATCTATTATAATATTAAAGTATGAAAAGGAAAGAAAGCAAAAAATCATATATTTATAACAACTGTCCTTTAGCAATATATTTCAACACAAGATTTAACCATGCGTTTGTGTGTTCAAATGGTAAAGTGTGTTCTTGGTTGCGGTCCAGCTAGCGGATGAGGAGTGGCTGACACCTAGCCTCCTAGTGTGATGGTAAGCAATCATCCTTCACCGACAGGAACAATCTTCACGAGCATCACCACAAACGTCAATGTTACTCGAACCGCTTCACGCACTGGTCCACCCGATAAAAGGAGCACAACATCAACAGGATCAACAACAATAACAACACATGAAAGTAGGAAACTCATCAACAGTAGTGAAGAAGAAGATATGCTGCGACTTCCTAGACGCCATCGGAGGTGAAGAAAAAAATGAAGTTTGGTAAAATTGTGTGGGTGTGTGTGAGGGGAAGTATGAAAAAGAAAAAGAAGAAGAAGAAGAAAAAGAAGAAGTTCAGGCCATTAATTTTCATCTATGCGTGTCGAATCAAACTGTAAAGAAAAATAATCATGTTAGCTAAATACCCTAATTGAAAAAATCCTGATACCACGATGTTGTGCCATCACACGTTAAATAGTTGATACGAATGTTGAATACGATATTCCAGAGAAATATATCTCGCGTTTATGTATATGAAGATTTGTGGCGCAGTATAAACTGTTGGGGGATGATTATATGATAAACACGTATGGACGTGTTTGCAAATCTGGTAAGCGCGAGCTGGTGTGCGATCAAAGAACCTTGTGAGTCTTGTGTGTGCTTTGTAATTAACGAGGTTGTAATTTTTTTGTTTCTCCTGAAACCACTACCACCACAACCACCACCAACATTAACGCCACTTATGCCACAAACACACGGACGAATAGACATACATGCACTCATGAGTGGGTGAAAGTGGATCTCTGCTATGGTTACGATTTACGTACTGAGTATATCCGATATTTTTGTATGGGTAGATTTGTATGTCGACAGAGAGCCTGACTGCAGAAATCCTATATATAATGTTCAGTAATTTGAAAAAAAAGATGCAGATATTGATAATTGAAAGGATAAAAAAAAGCAGAATAAAGATCAAAATAGAAATAAATGTAAGTGGAGATAGTAGAGGGCTCGTCAGTAGTCACACACAGCAGACACACTCGAACCCCACTTGCAATTCTGCCCTGCGAGCGAGAGATAGAGCGAAGGCAAGATAGGGACAGACAGATGGATATGATAAAAATGAGGAAAAAATGATGAAAAAAACGAAAAAAAATTTTAAGGTTGACGCTCTTGGGAGACAGATTTGGTGACAAATATCTGTAGACAGTGAGTATTTGTAGTCTTGCGGGATACAAATGTTGCGAGAGGAAAATCAACTTCATTTGAGAGTGAATAGAATAACATGTAAATTGAAACAAAACAAAGATGGATCTTGGGCTGTATGGAAAATGAATAATAATAATAAATAATAATAAATAATAAATAATAAATAATAAAAAATAGTAGTAATACTAATAATAATACTAACAATATTAATAATACCAATACTAATACTAACAATGAGAATACTGATGATGATAATGATGGTGATGATGATGATGATGATGATGATGATGATGATGATGATAATGATGATGATGATAATCATTATGATCATAGTCATAGTGAAGATAGAAGTCAAAATGATGGTGATGATGATGATAAAAAAAGTAAGGGAAAATTAATAATAAAACAGTCCAACAGTAGATAGGTAGATAGATATATAATATATACATATTAATATAATGTCGAGATACATATTAAGTCTGCGTATACATATATACCTTTTCCGAAATTCAAGAGCAAAAAACAAAAAAAAAACATTAATAATATGAATACGAAAAGTAATTAAAACGTTTGCTGATTACAGAAACAAACAATTCAAAAACGTGATATCGGTGCTGTTGATTGAGTTAGCTCGATAATATTGCTGTATTGAAACCTGTATATATATACAGTACATATTTCTGCCAATGAATCAAATTTTCAATTCAGTTTCCATGCCAGTGAACATTTCATTATGTTGAACATTTTTTTACTCTTTCTCTCTCAATGAATTTGAGCTATTTTCTGCTTAATCGCAATAAAAATAAATAAGAGGATATATAAACAATCGTATATAGGAAGAAGGTGGTTCAAAATATATAACACAAGAACAGAGATCAAAATGTACATCGAATCTAACGTACAATTTTCATGGAAATCAACTCAAATAATTACATTGACCGAATTGTATTCAATTTATATTTTCCACGATTTCTTTGAAATTCCTTTTTTTTTCTTCACTCTTTCGAACTGTATATTACGTTCATTTCTTTGTGCTTTATTCTCTGTGTCGTCTGATCGATCACAAACTCATTTACTCGACAATCACTATTTCCGAGTCACTGAGCATCCAATATATGTTCATATTGATTGCATAAAGGATAAAACACGCACGTTCGTATACCTCGGGAAAAAGATTTGTCTGGTACATTGATAAATTTGTTCAACATATAATCCATTACCTTTTTTCCATTTACATTTTTTTTATTACTCATTCGGAATGAGAAAAAAAAACAGAAATCAACGAATTTTTAACCGCCTGTGTATATTCATCCCCCTCTGTATTTCATTAAGCATCACGCAGACTAAACCGAGTAGCCTTAATAAGGTCATGACACATGGAATACATGTGAATCGTAAAAAAAATGAATAAAGATGAAAAGATGTGAAAATGCAAACATATGTAGAATGAGAAAGAGACTACATGAACAAAACACGACACGAGGACGAACGGAGAGACACTGATAAACACACATCCACACATCCACACACACTCGCACACACACACACACACACACACACACACACACACACACACACACACACACACACACACACACACACACACACACACACACACACACACACACACATACATGCATATATGTAAACAATTGACGTGGTTGAGCGAATATAGAATTGCACGCGTGCGTGTGCATCACTATTGGGAGCATACATATAATATTAAGTATACATACGTATAGGCTATGTAGCGTAGGGTTGCACAACGCGACGCCCCATTTAATGAGGGTGTCGCGCGTGCGTCACGAAACGAAATAAAGTGAGTCCAAGGAATATGACGACGTCAAAATGGTGTATATTATTAGTTAGGAAAAAAAAAAACCAAGAAAATAATATATAGGAAAAATTTTTTAAAGAGGTGTGTGAGACGGGGGTGAATATAAAGTTGAGAAAATGTATAACAATTTGCATTCCCATTAAACGTTACAGCATTGTGTGACTTACCCTCATGGCGTATATAAGAATGTTTTATTTAGACTTTTTCTGTTTCAACTTTGATTTATTTATTATCATTCTTTGTTTCATTTCTGCGATGTAATCAAAATATTGTATGATTATAATACAAAAGTATGTTGAATGTATTATGAAATTCAAATGACATGTACATTATTTTAAATTATCAAAGTGATATATAGATGCATAAACATGAATATATATGAATATAATAAAAATAATAATTTTTTTTAATTTATGATTTCATTTTTTTTTTAATTTCATTTTTTTATGAATAAATATTTAAAATTGAAAGCACAGTTTTGCGTAGAGCTGGAACAAAAAAAATGAACCAATTATCCATGATACCCCTCGTCTCTTCTTCATTTACCATTGTGAGGAAAAGAAAAAAAATATCACGGTGAATGTTGGCGTAGCAATTGAAATTTTGACAGAGATGCATACGAACGTAGAAAAAATTGGATTTGCTACGAGTTTGGAGAGAATGAATATGTATAATCATTCATATATATGTTTATGCAATAATGTCGCTAACCATAATCAATTTCTGACTGATTATTCGTGGATAGTTATACACGGTCTTCGGCAAAGTGGAATGCTGCATAACATACACCCAATTTCAGTTTCATTCCAATAATAATTCGGCCAATTTTCTGAATTAGTATTTTGCGCTATAGTATTATGAGATGAACAGTTAGATGTAGCCAGTGCGAGCAACACGATGACGAAGAAAAAAATAAGAAGAAATGATTAAATAAGTTAATAAATCAATAAATATAACCAAATGGAGCATGAGACACATTAACTGGAAGTATAAGTGCAGTGGAGGTTGAGCAGCATAAAATACTGAGATTTAAACAATAAGTAGATAATTAAACGAAGAAAAAAAAAAAGAAATAAAATAAAATATCAAAAGTTGAGTTGGGTTAGATAGAAGTGTCATCGCAGTGAGGAAATGGTGATGAACAAAAATTCAATTACAAATAATTGTATTGTGGTCCGATGCATCATGGTTGAGAAAATCAAGTCGAGAAATGATCAAAAAAAGAGTATATATAAATATAAATACATATGTATACATTTATACATGGATATATGTATATATAAATATATATACATATACATACATATAGATAATTATGTAGGGAAAAGGAAAAAATGGGAAAAAAAAAGGATAAAACAATTGAATTTTAAAAGAATAAGTATAAGAGCCAATTATATATATTTGAATTGATATTGTATACTCTCGCTGAGAACGAGAATTCAACAAGGCGAGAAATATTCACCAAAGCAAATATGAATTGCACAGTACTAACTATGCACGCCTGTAGATTATTGTAGAATCATGGCAATGGAAAAAAAAGTAAACAAAAAAAAGCAAATAACTTAATGAAAACAAAAAAAAGGATAGCATATATAAAATAGGAATAACATAATCTAGTCTAGTCTATCAGTCATCAGTTTAACGGGTAGTAGGAAATGTATAGCAAACAAAATATCATAATTTGATAAATAGGCTGAAGGCAGAAGAATGCAGCAAAGCATTACATACATACATACATCCTACACATCATATAAACACACATGCGATATGAATCATAAAGCAATGATCAAGGATATATATTGAGAATGATGAAGAAGAAAAAATAAAGCATTCAAACATCTCATTTTACCATCATGTTAAAAACAACCTCGCACAAAAATGTGTGATAGATATATGAACATATGCATATATATCGTATATGGGTCTATATGCATGGTAGGTAAATGCACACAAATAATGTATGATAAACCCACTGACACGTGATTATGATCAGGTGGGCTGCAGCCTCCGCTGAACGACCAAAATTCTATACGAATTTTTATTCTGTATTTCTCTTCAACCCGCCATGTTCTGTCCTGCTTTGGCAGCAATTCTCGAACCCCCTGTGCAATTCCTTACGTTCCTGTATGTGCATACTGTCTCCAGTGACGTGACTCTTGTCATTGGGAGAAGGAGTCTAGTCTACTGAGAGATTCAGGCGTGTCGTTCAAGCTTCAACAAGCTGGCACTCCCATGTGCTCCCATCCTTATCGAATCACGACATTCGAGAGTTACGACAAAATCCAATTCGTTTCATTTTTTTTTTATTTTTTTTATTTCATTTCATTTCTTCATTGTCACTATTATTATTGCTATTATTATTATTAATTTTATTATTATTATTACTATTACTATCATTGTTATTATTGTTGTTGTTATAGTTGTTATTATTGTTATTTTCATTATTATTATTATTATCATTTAATTTCGTCACAACCACTTCCCTTCCCTGTCACTTCTCGCGTCAACCCTCGTACCGTCGCACTATTCCAATCTCTCTCCATCTTACAATTTCAGGGAAAATAACTTTTTTCTTTTTTATAAACCAGAATGAATGCATTGAGTGTAGAGTGTGAGTCGTACAGAGTACCACTCTCACAATACCGCATCCAGAATTACAGTTGTTCGCTATTCATTAGATCCTTCCCATACTCAAATTCTTATTTGAACCATCAAAATATAATATTTTAATTATAGTTCGGTTTCAGCTACATTGTCACTTGAATCATCCCTGTACTTGATTAATACTAATGTCTATAGTTGTGCTTTTATACCTCTGCATCATCAATGTGAAATTTGACATTCTTATAAATCCCACATGAGAACATATTCATTTTCAGTTGCTTAAACACCAAATCACAATTGTTCCCTTCGTTTCTATTGAGTTGGGCTTACGATATACCATTGAAATGGGTGGTAATTACGGGTTGAGTATTAGTGATATGATATATAAATATAAATATATAAACAATTTAGTGGCGCAGCCCGGCCAAAACATTGCACGCACATTCGCGTATACCGCCGACGAAAAAAATAGTTAATAATGATAAACAAACACTGAGCACCACATCAGACGATTAGTTAGTGTTAGTAGTGAATAAATGAATAAAAGAAAAAAATGAAGTCATAAAATAATGGATAAGAAAATTGAGATGTAATTGCAGGAGTAAATACCATAGTGTTGAGACAACATAAAAAAACATTGATAATATTGAATCAATACACATATATGAATACACAAATATGAAACATGAGAAAACAAAGTATTTGTGTATTTATATCCAACGCATAGACATAAATATTACGGGTGAGATAATTATGGATATTCCATACATGCATATATAAGGACACATGCGTCTTCAAAAATATATTTATTGAAAGACGACAATTAAATTTTATTGTACCTAGCATACCATTTGGCAATATTAATTCTCGTCGCTCAAAATATTGTAAAAATAATAATAATAATAATAATAATAATAATAATAATAATAATAATAATAATAATAATAATAAGTTGAAGATTTGATTATTGTTACGAACGAATATATATACATACCAATCGTATATATTTTTGTTTATATTACGTTTGTACTTTTTATTTAGTATTAACATCATGATAAGTTTCGAAATAATGGGAAAAGAATCAATAAATGAATAAGATCAAACAAAAAAATGCCGTGTAGTATCGATGAAGATTCCAATTTAATGGGAATATGAAATCAAATGAAAATTGTTGTATTGACATAATGTACGGTACAATAAAGTCATTATTCAAAGTTTTCATAATTTATATATCAGCAGTATGGTCGTTATCAACAAAAAAAAAATGAGTGAAAAATTCAGGATGAGGCTGAATAAACTAAAATATTCCATCACAACGCGCGCATATCTGCATGCTTAAGTGCATGGAGAAATTGATTATTAATTTGAAAGAATTTTTATTCCTTTTTTTTTCATTTTATGTCCTTATGTTTACACAACAATAAATAAAACCGCGCACGAGGGTTCGCGAAACCCAGGCGTGGTAACGGCATATCACTTATAACACAAACGCCAAACATAGAAAATGGAAATCAAGAAACTTTTTAAAAAAGATAAAGAGTTGGGTGCCTTTACCGGTGAAATAAACTCTCTCTCTCTCTGCCAAATAACGAAAACTTTTGTAGGCACTCGAAGCAATGAAAAATGAACGAAACAAGTCTTTTCGAAAATAAATGAATGAAAAAATAATGAATTAATTGAATGCATAAATGGCAGTACACAAATATGAAGAAGAAGGAAAAAACTGATAGGATGGTTCACAGCATTTCATGGTTATGTGGCATTGTGTATGAACATATAAACTCAAAAACGCCTAAAGATTAAAAGAGAATAGAATACATGAAATAGATGGAGCAAAGAAAAATGAAATGGATTAAGTGAAATAAATGAATGAATAAAAAAGACAGAAATACATCATTATTTGATACATAATCGCCATATATTATGCATATATATGCAGAGACACATGCCAGCCACGCCACGCATATACGCTCATAAAAAACAGATAGGTAAATAAATAAACATGAAATAAAACAAAATAATTATAGGTGAAAAATACAACATACACTAGCACATCCGCATGCAGTAGACACACATAATGCCAGGGAGGTGCATAAACAAAAATTAAAAAAAAACATGTATGATATTATACATATATAAATATATAAATATATATACATAAAAATAGTGTAATGAATATACATATACATACTGATGAATACAAATAAAGACATATATACAAAATTGGAGAAAAACAAAAAATATAAATATGGAGGAAGTATGTAAACAAAATATACAGGATAAAGAATACATCTAGCACTTAAGTACATAAGATATTATAATGTATGGTTGGTTTATAATGTAAAATATATTATAGAAAATGTATTAATTTGCGAATTTTATGTCACTCAATCCTTGGAAACCCAAAAAAAAAACAAAAAACAAAAAAAACAAAATTACTGAATCTATATTCTCAATAAAACACAGAATGATTCTTTGTCATTTCCATTCTTAAATATGGATACTGAAACTACTAATACTCATTTTACATCGTATACAATCTAATATTATAGAGCATGTATATGCATGACTATACCCACACATACAACCGTGTATCCGTGTGGGGAATTAATTTTGTATAATGAGAAATGATAGAAGTACTTAGATGGGTTATTTCATCGGGACTGATACACCCCGATGTGACAGTGAAGAGAATAAAGCTACGTCATATTATCCTGACCCTGTCTATGAACGCGTGAGTATGCGTATACATGTGCGTCACACCGCGTTAGCTTCTGCCCTTTGAATATGGATGTGTTGCCGCACATCGGACAATTCAGTCCATATACCCATACTATATAGTATATAATGTGTAAACTACAATTAGCGATAATCCCTGTGACAAGACCATCACAGAAATACTCACACACACACACACACGCACGCACGCCCTACACGCATATTAATAATATTAGTATCATCGGAGTAGAGATAATTTTCAACACGGTGCGTGCATGTATAAATCACCCACTTTTAATTTACATGTACAATTGCTCACTGTCTTTGAATAATTGAAATCTACTGAATTTCCAAGTCGATTGGATATTACATCTTCTTCAGCAATTTCACTTGTATATACTGGGAGGAACTAACAATACCACTAATCCAAAGTTTTTTCGCTTCCCATGTTTCTGCCCATTCAATCTTATCTATATAACGATCGCCCATACGAATACTCAACACGATCCATGGTCATTGTGCGATCTATTATTACATTGTGAAAACTCGCGTCAGAAGTTATGACAACATGCGAAGTAGAAGTGTCAATGTAACACATAATTCTAAAATGACGTGGCACGCGGGAAAATTTAATCACCATCACAAATGCCAGAAATAAGAAAATATACATGAGATTTATAACCAAAGAGACAACCGAACGATCTAACATCAATAAATCAATTATCAGCTGTCATGTGTATGATGAAATTGGATGCTTCTATAAAATTGTGTCAATGATTATAACAGGAATCGTCTTTTATAGTAGCCATCTTCACCGATTACTCCGCAAACTTTGACTCCATATATTGTTGCAATTTACAGCTTACTTAATCTGCCTTCTCCATGAAACAAAAGAATATTTCCATTTAACACTGCTCAATTAATTCATAATTGACTATCGGTGATTGTTCATGGTGTACAATATCGATATCTTCAATTCAGTAATTCCATCTGCGCAGCTTGGAATTAATTTTGTACTGATATATTTCAATCACAAGAATAATCGTCATGAGCGCTTCGATATGTGATAATATTTGTGACGCACATATTCATAGAATATACAAGATTTTTAATTAGTCATAACATTCGAGCTTTTGATATAAAAATATAAATATTATTTATACAGGACATGAGATTGCTTTTTACGTTATCATCATGATAATTAGAATGCTCCACAATGCTCATAATGCTCTTGCTATAGGCGACAGCCAGAGAAGCACTCACGGCTCTAGGCGCAAGCGCAATCATTACCCATATACCCCTAGTAGTCTCAGTACCGCACTTTGTTTCGAGTTTGTTACAACCATGAACTCCGACTTCAGTGTGATGAAGGATAATCTATTACAATCCTGCTGCTCTGAATACTGTTAGTGATTGAATTTCTCCAAAGCTTGTGATCAGATAACAAATGATTGGCATATTACTTGACAAGGTGGTAATCAAGTGAAGTCTGATATAATCTTCCAAGATGAGAAATGATAGAAAGCGAACGCCAAGCAAGGTTGTTTCCATTTATTTTTTCCATTTGTTTCTTATTCTTTTAGGCTTCAACTTATTCTACATTATTTGTAATACGGACAGTACTTATGACGAATCGAGAACACTGACTCTGAGCAGCTTAGTTGCACTAATAATTTGTCAATATCAAACTTTTAGGCTATCACTTAATAGAATAGCATCAAATAGTTGGTATCTTTGTGTCCAACTCATAAGTTCATTGATCTTCAATGTGTCCGATTCATGTTGGACCACATCGGCGGTCAGAAAAGATTAGTCATTGGTATATAGTCGTACATTATTATTTCAGGAATTTTACTGTGATGATACTTTTAGAAGAAAGCCATGGGACTCATAAGGCAGTAGTAAGAATAACGGATGGCTGAGTAGATCTTCCTGCAGGACAACATCAATGGCTGCAATAAATTTTGAGAACATGCTCACCCAGATCCAGTTCAAGAAATCCTTTGACATTGAGATTTTGCAACACTCTTAATAATCGTGCACTGAATCCTTTTTTTTATAGTTCTCATCTAAATTTGGTACGCTCAATCGAATCAAAGACATTCTGAAAAGCTGCAAATAGTGCATATCGGTTACTCAGTCTTAAGGCAGACAGTGTGGAACAAATTTTCATGTAATGCCAATGTAATCTTTAACTAACTCTCTGGCTAAAATTCAAAAATTTGGCAGAGATATTATCGGACCACAGCATTGAATGTTGCTGGTGAAAGCATTTTTCATTTCATTCGAGACTAAAATTTCAAAAAACACAATTGGCGAAGCACGGAATTTAGTGAATTTGATAGTAAAACAAACTATTTCATATAAGACTGATTGTCAGAGGTTGGGATTCTTTGCATACAACTTCAGCATTTTCGTTTTAAAACGTCAATAATTATTTTATTCAGGTCTACCAATATTGATCCTACTTATTCAATTATTTACAATCGAGCGTTGATTAACAACATAATTTACACACCAGTTGCATACAAATTGATAAAAACAAAAGTTGGACGGTATACATATGTGTATATACACATGTGTATATACACTCAACAAATAGAGCTGCTTCTATTTATGGGTCTATTCAGTTTTTTTACAAAGTAGAAAAAACGATTCACTTTGTAATTGTTGTTTTTAGTTTGAACTATAACAAGATTATTCGCTAAATATCGAAACTGAATCAATTATAAATCATATTTTAACGATAACATAGAAAAATAATTTGCAAATAATCAATTTAACTACTGTGGATGCCCAACAACCATCGTGAAGTACATCAAAAATAATTAACTAAGTATCTTTATCAATAATTGAATTAGCTCATCTCATCTCAAGTTTGTGAGAAACCATTAATTATATGACATAAAAAAATGAAATTCATTAAAATAAAGAATTAACCGAATAGAATTTCATAAGTTTAAATTTTTCCGGACGAAATAATGAAAGTCCGTGTGCATCATCACATCTGATCTTATATGTATTGTACATTGATCTGAGGTTTTAATTCTTTTTCTTTATATCGATATACGAGCATACATGGACACATCTGATCTTACGTAAACTATACATCAACAGACAAAAGCTTTTTTCTTACTCAAAATAAAAAAAAATTGAAACAGTCGCATATTGTTGTAACACACATGAATTGTTTATATGACTTATCAAGTATACTTGTGATTTTTTGCAAGCCAATTGGTTCAGTTATTGTAGGATGGTACATGAGGAAACCGTGAACAGGTTCTCAATGACCCAGAATATTCTCCGTGATTGAAAAAGTAGATGTATAAACTCTGTGCAAGGAGGTGAAAGGTGAGAAATATTCATCAAATGCTGCATTTAATTTGAATAAATATTTTATGAAAGAGAGGTATGTGAAACGTATTCATTGGGGCTATGTAATTCATCCCTATAAGCTTGAAAAAATGAAGGAATAATTGCTTTATATGCAACAATAGAATCCCTCATGACAATAATATTGACATCAATTTCCCAAGTGTTCAGTGCTAAAAATCTTAGTTTCATTTTTTTCTTCTGTTCAAACATGAGGATGAATAAAATAGCCGGTATAAATGAGTATGCGACATTTGAAAGTATTGGCGGCTTCCATGTCCTAGAGATGGCGCAACGGTATTTCAATACGGCCGGTCAAAGTAAAGTTGGAAATTTACTGAAGTAAACAAAAACAGAAATAATTTCAAAATAATTATTGAAAATCAATTTATGGGTGATATGACGAGAATATAGAATGTGAGCTTTTCTGGTATTCTCGATATTATTGGGAATTCAAAGCAACCTTTAATCAAGGAAGAAGCCGTCTTGAATCCGATCACATTTGTGTCTACGCACTTGTTCAGAAAATTGATAGCATCATTCGAGTTATCGCAAATTGCGTCAAATCTTTTGAATGGAGTGATCTAAAGTCGTACGAGATAAACATAAAAATCAAAGTGCTTAATAATAATTGACAGATTTGATGGAGTTACAGTTGTCCGACTAGCAACAGCGCCCAATGCGAGCATGCCATTGCAACTGTTCAATTTTTGCAACGGTTCCTATGCGTTGGTCATTCTTTTGTGAGAGAAAATAACAATGAATGAATGTATATTCGATAATGCAGACAGCAAATATATAATTTAGAACATTTGAGCTGCGCAGTTGCGCACAGCCCCAGCAAGCAAATGGAGAAAATTACGAAGGACTGGTGATCTTTCGTTTCACAAAATCAAATATTGCGGTGTTATCTTTTATGATTATTTATTGCATTGACTACAAGAAATTAACATAAATTTCACACAAAATTATATTGATGCGTTGGAAGGAAATGATTGGAACAATTTCTTTCCAATAGAATAAAAGTCTAAGAATATCATTGTGCAAAATAAAATTTAAAATAACCGCTTCGATCACTGAATGTCCGCATGCGCAACATGAGTATCGTACATAGGAATCTAGCCAATCCAAAACTATCGTGACCAGATATACTCAAATGTGGTGCCGTATTGTATTCAACCAATCAACATTGCGAAGTTTGTCCAATCAAGTTACGATCACGTGACAACAAGTATAGCGTCTCCCGCACGTGCCGCCATTCTCCATCGAAATTACATTACAACTAGGACAACTGTTATCAAAATGAAAGTCAAACCAGAAAATAAGACCAAGAAAACGTTGAAGATAAAAAAATCTGGAGAATCTTCACTCAATAAAGCCGTGAAAAATGTTACGGAAATCCTCAAGGTATACATTTTTGATGGCTTCTCAACTTAACCTACAAATCCATGATTTGAAACCGTTGATTGTTATTATTCAATTTTGTCTTCCAGAAAAACGTGGAAGAAGATAAAGTTGAAGTGAATAAAGAAGTAAAATCGATAAAAGAACCAAATATAATTAAAATAAAGAAAGGAAAGAAATCAAGCAGTAAATTTGTAGCATCACCAAGGCTACAATCAAAAGATGAACGTGGGTTGGTGTATATTGGCCATCTTCCACATGGCTTCTATGAACAAGAGATGAAAAAGTATTTTTCCCAGTTTGGGAAAGTAACAAATGTTCGAGTTTCTCGATCCAAAAAGACTGGAAAATCTAAAGGATATGGGTTTGTAGAATTTTTAGTGCCGGAAGTGGCAAAAATTGCAGCTGACGCAATGAAGAATTATATGATGTTCGGAAGATTGATCAAGTGTGAAAATATTCCTCCAACAAAACAGCATGGGGGGTACTTTAAGGGGGGAAGTTGGTCAATCAAAAGGTGTCCGACGATATCGAAAAGAGTAGAAAGGATAAAAAATGTGAATGATTCTGTCCCGAATCAAAATCAGAAATTATTTGTCAAAAAGTCTATAAAAAACCTTACAAAACTGTCAAAAAAATTAAAATCAGCGGGGGTTGATCTAAGTATTCGATTAGGGGAAGTTAACATATAAATAAAATAAATTGTGCAAAATAAAAAAATGAATAATTATGAGAAAATCATCAATATTTATTCTACTACTGTGACTTAAACAATTTCAGTTTCTTGAAGTATTTTTGTATTTCTTCTTTCGGATACGGTTTAGTAACAAGACAAGTTGCTACATTTTCTGGTTGCTCTATCCAAAGTTTATATTTCACCATCGGCGTATCTAAGACTGCACACAAGTCATTCAGAACTTTCTCGTCTGGTGCCTATGAATTATTGAAATACGTTTAAAGAAAATCAAACAAAACAAGTTCATTGTGGAAACATCTTTGTTGGTTACCTCAAGGACAATCTTGTGCATGTTATTCAAGTCTTGGAGATATTTCTGCGTGAACTCATCATGATAAAAGAGGTGGGTAACGGCTGTGCAAGCGTGACAAGCTTGAGCTATAACTGCGCCAACTGGCCAACCCATAGTTTTCATTAAATCTCCTCTCACAACGATATATTGAACAATGATTCCTGTCATTGTTGGTATTATGCTAGAAAATGAGATTTCGATCGTTTTATGCACCAGTATAATCTATCAATTCTCCGTAGTCTACATGCCGCAGTCTATGACCATGTGCGACTGTCACCACAAGGACAAGGTCCATTCAAATGTTATCATCAAATATCGCAACCTACTACTCGGCCTACTGACAACCAATATTACCAGACGAGCCAGTTGACACTGAACAGTTTATGCACAGTGGTTGTGAAGATGTCATTACTAGTCTAAGCTCACAAATTCAATTCCTACAGTTCTCCATCTATTGTATATTTTGTATTTTAATAAAAAAGTATAAAAGGAATTTGAGTCCCTATGCTGTGCACTGTACCATATTGTACTATATTATGCTGTATTGTACTGCGCCTACACCAGCCTACATACAAATATACCTCAAATAAATATTCGAATGCCGGGTTGGGTGAAAAAAAAGTAAAATAAAGAACGGTTTAGCGCAGCTAGAATCAATTAACTATGAGTTTGAGTTTTCGATTATTTTACAATCCAATAGTGAGGTTTGATAAATGCCGTGTTGTATACGGACGATGTAGTTCAAGCCAGAGTAATACAGCAACGAGTGATGATATAATAGACATAACCTCTGTTGAAGATGTACCAAAATACGAGAAACAAGTAACAGAACAAGAAGCGCAAGAGATCTTGGCGAAACGTGACAAATCAAATCTTAGACGGGCTGATCGCAATAGAGTTTCAGAATTACCTCCATATAATAATGAAGATTTAACATGGTTCCACCAAACAATACGATATAAGAAGCGCATGTTTGGTAGATATGGAATTAAAGGACTTAACGTATCTCCTGGTGCACTTTGGCCGCTAGAAGAAGAAATTTTAGATAAAATGGAATATGAAAAAACTGCAACTCCTCATACAGTCCAAGAAGGTTGGGAATTGATTTCTCAACGGAATCATGAAAATGCTGAGAAAATAAGGCGCAGGTAAACTCCTAATATATGCGATACATTAAAAAAAATTCACTCTCTCAGATCCATCATTGGATAATTGATTTTTGAATACCCCATCTCAAGTTTCAAATCTTTTTTCCTGACAAAACCATTCGATATCAGAATCATGAATGTGATATTTGTAGACAGTCGTGGGTTGAACATCCATCAACGTGGGTAATGAGGAAAAACTAACACTGCAAGTTTACGAACCGAAAACGAATTATTATTAGATTCCATATTCTTATTGTATTAACTTTCGCGAACATATTCGGTGAACTTGCATTTTTCTGTGCTTCTCGATATATGACATTGAAAATTGGGAGAAATCTCAATGACAATGTACTTCATACATTATCTACGGAACTTCGGTTCATTCTCACTACAGTCATTAATCAAGTCATTGTAAACATGTAGCTATCCTGGGCATTCATTGTTACCAGTACCTCAAGAACGTAATCAAACTGATATCGAGCCACCGCTGGAGAGAAAGATCTTCCGATTATGATGCGCAAATAGCGATAAATACGAATGATTGTGGAAAAATGGAAGAGAACTTATTGTATATTATTTTATTGGATATATTTCCATTAAAAATTGTGATCATTAGTATGTCATCAATTCAAGACAAAATTGATGGAGGATAAAGTTGATGGAACAATGCCATGAATGAAATAGTATTGATATTGTGAGAAACAGAAGCAAACTGTTATAGGGTGAA
This sequence comes from Meteorus cinctellus, assembly GCA_030523045.1. Lineage (NCBI taxonomy): Eukaryota > Metazoa > Arthropoda > Insecta > Hymenoptera > Braconidae > Meteorus > Meteorus cinctellus. The sequence continues at coordinate 80,022 of JAPYZF010000147.1, forward strand.
GTTTGGTCACAACCATCACATGAGGAAATCAATGCATCTTTCTTACATTGTTCATGGATCAAATTCATCATGCCAAGACCTATGTTGAGGCAAAAACCAATGTTCATAAATGTTATGTGTTTAACTAAGCCAGTTTTCAATTAACAATAATTTGCAACTGATCCGTTGATCTTGGTGCCCGATCAACTGATTTTTACCATTGCTGTTGTATCAATGATTCTTGTATTTTATGTGAATGTTGTATACGTTGTATAATATGTATCAAATACCATGACTCTTATGATACGTGTTTATTTTACAGGGAAGAAGAAATCGCGACCAAACTAGGAAAGGTAGATCAATGGCGTAAAGAATTGCATGCGAAAATAGCAAAACGAGAGGCGGATACGCTTGCTACAAAACAGCGAAAAGAACGTTTAATTGAAGAGGTGAGACGCCAATTTGGATTCAAAGTTGATCCTCGCGATGATCGTTTCCAACAAGCGCTACAACAGAAAGAAAAAGAGGATAAGAAACTTAAGAAAGAAGCAAAGAAACAGGAAAGGAATGCAAGAATAATGGCGAGATTAATGGCAGAGAAGACTCCTATCAATGAGGTACCGACTCAAACAGGAAGCACAGAGAAGAAAGAAGAATAAATACATCTTGATTTAAACATCGATCAGCATTTGAAGAAAACTTCGAGAGAGACAATACATCATGATGAAAATGTCAATATATTTGTAGTTTCGCCACGATCGGACGAAATATTCATTACCGCTGATTTATAGTTAATACGTAAAACAATTGAAAATTGTAAATATTTTATTTAGTTTTTCTCCGCTGCTATTACAAAGAATCATTATTGGATTATTATTGAGACTAGAAGAAAATTTGAAAGAATGCATTTTGTTTTCATTAAAACATTAAAGCATCATCGTTCGGTTTTTTTCAACGGATTAGCGAAATTCCATGATATCTTTGTTCCGTCAGCACAATTGTGTATGTATGATCTATCAAACGAACATATATTCGAGTAAAATTTCACTTCATTATATTGAAAATATTGACAGATTACACTGATATCGCCGGAAAGTTAATCAACTATTAACTTTATTTGCCACTGTTTCTTCAGTGACGGGGTCACGTATAGTATCGTAATGAGAAGTTTGGAAGGAGATAGAGTTGTGTTCATCTATCGTTCTCGTTGTTGTTGACGTTGTGGCAATTGAGTCTTCATTGATAATTTCGACATTCTGTATCCGCGTCCCATCAACGAATATCAAACGTATCCGATTTTTCTCCGACTGTCAGGCTGATTGTAATTGTGATGGTGAAGCCAATTCGTAAAATTGGAAACTGAGCTCTTCCCCAAATAAATGATCAGGTGTAATCAACTCTGGTTCAACGATGTTCAATCCAAGTGTTGTTGGATTCAAATCAGTTACTAAATACCCTTCCCCAATGAGACCACATTCTTCCGCGACCACTTCTTTCGCCACTGGATTCAAAAAGTCTGCAAGAACATTCCAACACTCACGTTCTGATGTCGACCGGAAACAGAAGAAAACAAGGTGATGAAAAAATAACAAATTGATTCTAATTCCAACCGAAAAAGTTTGCATTTATAAATCGACAAATGATTTTTAGCCTAACCAGTATCCTTATCATCGCATGTTTGTTCATTTTGGTCAATTTGTTGACTAGACTCCAAATCGCATGAATCTTGTACAGCCATCGGTAATAAATATTGAACCTCCACTTCCCTTTTAATTCCGCTCAATATTTGTTCAGCGCAATGCTCCAGAGTGATCGACGTCAATACATTTTCTTCTGTAGCATCACTTATACTTGCGGTCGCAGCTGCAACTTCATCCACTGCTACAGTTTGCCTTGTTGCAAGATAAATAAAATATAAATGCCGTCTTGGATAATAAGTCTTATCGAAGGAGAAAAAAAAAAGAAAATATCTATTCAACGTTTACCGAATTGTGTTGGGATATTTTTCTGCGTGACTTTTATCCAGCGTCGGATTAATAATTGACGATCGTTGAGATATCGTTGATAAACCTGGAATATTTGCAATCAATTGTCGAGGTCTAGTTTCATTTCGATTAGCTATTGCCCATAAATGTCCTGCACCATGCGGTGCCTTTGATCCTTTGCGAAAGTGTGGATTTATTGAGAGATTATGTCGTACTGAATTCTTCCACCGATCATCATTACTTTTGTAATATGGAAAGTGTTCGCTGTATTACAGAAATAAAATGATGAAAATAAGTATAAATCATCAATTGATCGAAAGACTGAAAGGAAACTATGTATCTGTTAGAGACGAAAAAAATATATTGATATATGTATATATATATATATATATTCGTGACGACTGGCACGTGTTAGTACCACCCTTCATTAGAAACGGAATCCGAACCTATTTGAATTTTTCCATCTTCCATTTGCGCTCGTAATTCTATGTGAGTATGTGTATGTGTGGATGGGTGTTTCACCCGTGCCTGCGAATCCAAAACTATTACTCCAACCCCGCTGGAATATAATATGCGTCACCTGTCGCGGATGTAAGCTTGTCCACAATACAGCAAATTATTCAACCATTTATACGCATCAGTGATCTTATAAATTTAAAAACAAATTCTCGGAAAGGTCGATTTTTGTATATGATGCAAATGCGATGCAATTGACGAGCATAAATGAGGGCATACAGTATCTCCAGCTTGCAAAAATCCCCAGTTGAATACGAGTAAAAAAAATGACAAAAATATATGGATAAGCATATATCGTACTGATTCTAATGTGACCCTTTCGATTGGGTGGCTCTAGAGCCCCGTATTCACCGCGTGCGCGTAAACGAAAGTTGGGAATAAGCAGGCGAAGGGTGGAAACACGGTACCAGGTTGTGCCATGTTAATTCGCATAGGCATTGGTACCACCAAGTACCAAGCGCAGCAAACTCATACACATTTGTACGTGTTCTAACTACCATCACATATAGGGATGAAAAACCGAATCGATACATAGTTTGATGACAATGGTTAAAACAAATAATATTATCATATAAAAATCCGCCAAATTTGTATAGAATTTGCCTTATTTAGTTTTTCACTCGTTAACTTTCGAGTGTGTATAAAAAATGAATTACTCACGATATCCATTGATAAATTGCAGAAACAGTAAGTTCCCCTCGTTCTTGTAATGCATGCTCTATCAGTTCCGTATAAGTAAACGGTGGTTTTTTGGGCCCATTATAATTTGGGCCGTTATGACTCATTGAATAATTTCTATTATCTGACAATCCATATGCTGAGTTTAATTGTTTTTCACGCGATACTATTGTTTCCGCATTATTATCGGTGCCGCAACCGGTCACACTCGTGTTTATATGCGAATTCATATTGTCAGTGCGCGTGCTGTGCTGCTGACGAGATTTCAAAACTGAAAAGATAAATTATATATATCATCTCTTGAAAATTCATACAGTTAAATAAAATTATAGAGTTGCAGTAATTCCTATTTACCAGTTTGATTATGACATGCACATGAACCATTGGTTTTCTCTTCAGGTGCTTCAATTAGAGAATCCAATTTAAAATCCAACAACCATGATAAATTTCCATGTTCATGATCGTCTTGTTGATCAGTAGACGTTGCCGCTGGCACAACAGAAGCAGTAGATTGTAATGGTTCGGAATTTTGCACTACATTTTTACATTGGTCCACACTACTTTCGATTGCTTGTTGCGGTGACGGTGATTCCCAATACGATAGTACTGTACTATAACCATTCACACTACTGTCTATATTAGTAAGATGTTCTACTGATGTTTCGTCAGTGGCTGATGTAGAGAGATCAATCAAATCGGATTCACCAAAATTTGTCACATCCCAGCTACCATCAACAACAAGAACTTCGAGTCTGGCTAGTGCAGCACCACCGCCACTACCATTCGTTATTTTCTCTTGTGTTGATGAATCCACCAATGGAAATTGAGATAATGATGATGTTGACGATGATGATGATGATGATGATGATGATGCGTGTACGATATCCGCTAGTGCCATTTCTAATGGATCACGCTCCAGAGTAATACGTTTTTTTGAATTATGACATATCTCTTCACATATATTCTCAATATCCAAATCTTCGAAAGTTCTACGCTTTAATCTCACTACATTTTCACCTCCATCATGATTTGACATACCGCTCGTTGTACCCGACGATGGTGGCCCGATCATCACTTACTGGGTATTAAAAAAAAAAAAAAAAAAAGAAAAAAAGCATCGAATCAATGTGAAAAATTTGCATTCATTTATTCAATTCGTTTAAAGGGAACAGAATTTGAACTCACCCCTTTTGCCGTCAGTTATTCCTTTTCTTTTTCGTTCGGATTTTACAGACTTGCGCCGTCAAAATTAACATATATTTATTCAACTTTCGTGCTTCTATAAACTACGCACATGATTACGATAGATTAAATTCAGTAACTGACTGGAAATTAAAAAATGTGTGTGCATTGATTTCGAAAAGCGCTATTACAACTTATTGAATCAAAAGGATTAATTGATGGATAACGTTAGTACTCTTGATTTGTCGACAGATAAACGCATCAACGAGTCACGAGCACTATCAACTTCGTACTGTAGTCGTCTTACCGTCATTTGTTTCGTATTTCGATTATTCCGCGCGCGGCTATGTCATTTCCCCTCCAAAGGCAAGCCACAACTGCGTGCGCACAATGTTCATTACACATGCGCCCATATTCAAATTTTCAAACATGCAATTCAGGTAGGCGCTTGTGTTTACTTTTTGTAATACAATAATAAAAGAGTTATATGAAATACGAAATTCCCATCACTCGCGAATTCGGTTTTGTGCAAACATCGCATCACCGCATACCATACAAGTTGACTTAGAACCACGTTGAAGTTGGCGTATGCTACTCTGTGGATTATGATTTCCATGGCGGTAAAATGTCCGCGAATAGCAAACAAAAAACATCAACAGTGACAAAAATATTTAGCAAATACTTCAAAATTTCATTTTCCCATCGATTTTCATAATAATTTCATAATTCTTGTTCACCCAATGAACACTCATCCGTATTTGATCACAATATATTCGATTTTTTCGATCACGTATAATCGAAATATAGAGTAGCATTGACAATACTTTTCGAGAGACATTTCATGTCCTCTTCGTCTAAATGTGATGATGATTCCGTTTCGTCTTCGGACTCATTCACACTCGTATTACTCAATCCTTTGTCCACATGGAGTTAAGAACCCGTGACACCATCTGTATTCATAGAGGAAGGGTCAGATGAAGCATCTGATTCATTATCTAAGAATAATTCGCTACAATTAATTCAGGGATTATGATCGCAGGGTGCAAGAACGACGTATCATTCGCTCTTTTTTTAACGAAAACCCGTAATATATGTGTTGTATAAAAAATTGTGGTGCATATGTGATTAAAATAATATCGAAAATTCACTAAAAAAAAAGGATCATTCGAATCATTATAAAATTGGTTCAAAATCATTTAATGGAAAAATAAATTATTATAGCGATGTTGAAAAAAGTGTTGAAAATATTTAGGATTTGGACATATGCATTTTATTCATTCATACTTTTTTTCCACCTTGTAAAGTTTCATTCTCTTTTCCATGAAAGATTTTGCTTGAAATTTGATCTTTACCAGACGTTTCACCATCATTCTTTCTGGTTGCAACTACAATAATTTCATGTCGTTCATGCCCATCGAAGAATACCATTTCGATGTACTCTCACCGCTATTAAAATTGATTTTTATCCCTCCGGAAAGCTCTTATGCGATATTGACCCGCTTATTGATATTTTTTTAATGCAGAAAATTTGATTTTTTTGTATTTCTGTCCCATTTCCGTGCTTAAAAGTATGCTAGAAGAATTTTGAAACCGATGGGATGACTTATTCGAATTTGATGAGAGATATACGTGTGAAACAATTGAAGTTTCATATGAATATGTCTAAGAGAATTTCAGCACATTCGATACGAACATTTATGTATTTACCGTATGAAGTGGAGAATGTACGGTGATAGATGTACTTCACCATCACCAGTAAAATCAGACGTTTTGTCACACTACATGATACGGATGGGAAAGAAAGGTGGTGTCTAGCCACTGGGACTACAAATATTATCCAATGAAGATAATTAAAACAAGCGCAAATATCATATAGAATATGATTATGAAATAGAAATTCAACATTATGTCGTATAGATAGTCATATACATTTTTAAATGAATCGTTTATCGAATAATGATTAGATACAACAGATGAAAATAATCTTGCAATATCTGAAAACTCACTTCCATGTGAATGTTAATAAGTTATTGTTTATCACACATCTGGTCATTGGAAATTGATAAAGATGGAGAGATTATGATGGAATATATCTGCCTTATTGTGTTTAGCGTAAAGACAAAAAGAAGAATAAGACAAAGTTTCTTGGGAAGTCATAAAGTGTGGCGCAAGTGTGAAAACATTGAAGGATGATTTTTTTATGCAATAGGGAAATGCCTTCGATTTAAGTAGCGAGGATGGGGCCATGGATGTAGAAACGGAACATGAAAACAAAAAAATAGGAACGACAACCATAACAACCACAGAAATAAGGATATTGAGAAAGAATGCAAAATATTGCATATATATAATTCATCGGCAAGGTATAATGTAATATGGTATCATAGATATGAATGAGTGATATAGAAGGCGAAATGCGAGAAATGAATGACAATCAATCTTTTCTATATCGATCAAAATTAATTTATGAGAAAAAAAGGATAGGTCTGCCACTTCTCTGTTACAGTCACCATGGACTATTACCTCTACCTGGAGAGATACTTTCGCCATCGATGCCAAACATTGAAGACCGAGAATTTGAAACCAAAACCTAATTAACTGAAATTTGATGAAAATAAATTAGAAGATATTTGGAAATCTCAAGGTAGTATACATAGATGCCTATTGACGACCTGAACCATATAAGAGGAAATTAATCCTTTTTTTTTCAATTTCAATTCGAACTTCTGCCAAGTTCTGGTATTCTTCTGAGCACCATAGATTGACAATACCCCACTAGTTGAGTCCACGAAAATCCGTGAGAGGTGTGGAGACGATGTTGACAATGATTGGAGAGAGGGGAATTGATGAAAATCATGGAAACGGTCGGAAATGATATGGAAGCTTACCGTAAAAAGATTCTAAGTTCATTCAAAGTGAATTGATGTCGTGGATGGTTTTGCATGTGTGTTTGCCAAAAATAGCCAATCTTCATTAAACTTTTATTTTTGTTATAGTTCTAAAATCGAATAGAAGTGGAAGAATGGATGACGACGAAACGAAGGAGACAGATCGACTATTCGAGAAAGCTGCGGGCAAGAGCGACAGATCTTTCCCGCAGACTATTTCAGATCCTTTCATGTTCATATTGAGTCTGATGTAGAATATACCACCAGTCTACACTCATTTGAGAATTCATCTTAAAGACTAAACAAGATCTGAAATGAATTTATCCTACCTGGAACTCTTTTAGGTTCTTTTAGATTTAATTTGAGAGCTCAGCTGGAATCAAACGTAAGTCTATCTAGAATGTATCTAACCTGAAGTTTATATGGAACTCTGACAACTAATCCATCGGGGTTTATTAAGTCTCATGAGCCAGACTATTCGTAGACAATATCAAATCGATCTCGGATAATCTATCATATAGGTCTAATCTTTTTTCCACGGGATATCATTCCGTCATTTTTTTTTGTCCCGTCAAGAAGACATTCAAGAAGAGTTTTTTCTCATTTCACATGAAAGGTTTCGCACCAAAACTAAAACAGAATACTGTAAATCCTACATATTTATTCTGTATGTAAATCCTCTGTTTTTGAATTTTGTTTTGTGTAAATGTAGATGGAAGCATATTGGAATTAACTTGAATCGCATAGATTCTCAATAAAATATTACATTGATATCTATGAAGATTATAAAACCTGTGTGACTATAGGTCTAGTGCGACTTGTTTGCGAGAAATCATCAACTATGGGTACTCTCATTGACTCCGGTCGTATTTTACAACAAACAATCCGGCTAGTTTTGCCTTGAGTTCTAAAATTCCTCGACCAACAGTATTAGTTTCATTGCCAAAATCAAACATTTTGATAGATTATACGTTCATGTATTTGATGTATTTACTGAATTGCCGAATCAATGTCGTCACTAGTATGACATGCTGATCAGGAGACGTGAAGTTTAAAGAACGACTCGGATGCATACGGATTCATGAATATATTCTGTAATTTCCTGCCAGTGACTTGTGTCTAACTTTTCTGCTCAGCATTTTATGTGAAATTATAAAGGATCTCTTGCAAAATGTCAGTTAGAACGGGCAGATATCTCACGCCTAATGAAATTCTGTTTTGTCAAGGAGAATAGAAATTGTGCATTGTGTACATCAGATCATGCCTTGAATAAGGCGCCAAAAGTGAGCGCGAGTAATGCAGAAATTGTCGTTATCAATGGATCATGAGGAATAAGCTATAGATGCCATCTTGGATGCCCAGTGCTGATCAAAATCCAGAACAGAACATATTCACTGACTATACATAAATATGGAACGAAAAGTGGTGAAAGAAAATGTATAGACATTGAACAATAGTGCATACAACACATTGTGACGAATTCACAGACGAATAAGAAACCGAAGGAAGCCGGGGCGAGCACAGGCAAGCCCAATGACAAGGACGGTGTGGACATTCTCATTTTTGACACCGACGATCAGCGACGGCCAACGACCACGACCACGATACTGCACGACACCGTGAATTGGAGTATAAGCAGCGGTGAGGAGCAGTGAGGAGAGTTGAGGAGTACTGAGGAGCGCAAGGTGGATAGCAAGAGTGATTCTTGCGTCGTCCCATCAGCCATTGTCTTTTGACATGGAAGCCCATCAAAATGGCAGAAGTTGTGCAAATGTTTTTGTTCCTATATAAATCTAAGTATCGTCGGAAAAATATTAAATATGATGAGGATAAAATATATTTGAATGTATCGCATGCGTTTCTATGGGGTGTGATACTGTGGATGGCGCTATTTCATAATACTACAAGCGCATCTACAACACTTGAACATACGTGTAATCCAACCAATTGTATTAACGGTCATTGTGTTAATGCAACTTGTATTTGTTATGATGGTTGGCAAGGATCTGCATGTCAATATTGCAGCGGAAAAGTCAGGTAACCATTCATTCTTATATTCATTATTTTTATTACACATTCATATCATATACATCTCTAAGTATATTATCATGCTATTCAATTCATCCTATGTTACTCACTATCTCAAACATCTAACTCTTTTATCTTATGATCATTAATATATTCTGTTCTCGTATTAGTCCACGTGATAATTATTCGAAAGAAGGAATGTAGTAGTCGAAGAGGAATCTTCATTTTGTGCAATGAATTAAAAATTAGATATTGCTCAATTGTTACTCTGGGCCACCATCAATAATTAATCCTCAATTCGTTTCAATTTTTTTGAATAATTCATTTATGGCTTCACTGATACTTATGGGAATCAGTAAATTTGTGGTATGATATGGGAAACAAAACATATATCTATCCGAATAAAAATAATGATTCCTTCGCACCGAACATCAACTGATGTGCTATGTGATATGTGATTTCTCGTATTCACGATTCTCACTAGTTTCCAAATTATGATATAGAAAATTTCATATAAAGACAACAAATAAAATGGTATCCAATTCATGTCAACATAGGAATTGATGACAACGCGCTATAAAATTCGTGATGCATATTTTCCATTTAATATGTTCTTTTATTCGTCTTCAATTTTCACATGAATGTTGGCTGTATTGTAAAAAAAATTGGGTTTCAGATTAATAGCACCATCGGGTAATATTCATGACGGCAATGGGAATTATACAACAGACGTGAAATGCTCATGGTTGATAGAGAGCAATCCGAATACGTCAATTCGTATGCATATAGAAGAATTTGCAACAGAGTGTGGATGGGATCATTTGTACATATACGATGGAGATAGCGTGGAAGCTCCATTACTTGGAATATTCACTGGTCTGATGCACAAGGATGGCTACCATATACGTCGTGTTCCGGAAATTATTGCACGTTCTGGCAGTGTCTTCCTACATTTTTATTCTGATGTCGCTTACAATATGAGCGGTTTTAATATTACTTATAAGACCAATGCTTGTCCCAGCAGGTAGAATTACTTTGCATTAATTGAGCCCAATTACATGAGTGTAATCCTATAGTTCATATTTATTCTCAATGTTCATCTAGATATTCGCATATTGATTGTTCGGGAAATGGTGTTTGCATTGAAGGGATATGCACATGTGATGCTACGTGGACTGGCGAAGCGTGTGACTCGCCAGTGTGTCCTAACAATTGTTCTCAGCATCACAATCAAGGCGAGTGTAATCGTGAAAAACATCAGTGTGATTGTGCGGCCGGCTTTAAAGGTACAATTGACATAAGTGTAAATGCTGATCGTTGAATGGAAAAGATTTGTCAATGCATATTTGTATGATTGGTATTTTTCAGGTGGAGATTGCAGCCAAAGAACTGATCGTGGTTATTGGGAAACTATAACGTACAATGATTTTTCACCCGACGGTACAGCAAGCCACTGTTCAGTTGTATGGCGTGACTCGCTATATATCGTTGGCGGTGAGAGCTTCCACAAATCAAAAATGATTTATATTTATGATTTTAATGGAAATGTTTGGGAAACACCACATGTTGATGGCACACGTCCTCAGTCACGTTACGCACATTCATGTGTTATATTTGGTGATAAAATTTACATGTATGGTGGTGTGATTGTTAATTCGACAGTTACAAATGAACTATGGGCATTCGATATATCAGCAAAGGTATGGGAGAATATAACTGTACGACATTACTGCGGTAATAAAACTATGTGTGGTCCATTGAAAGTAGCTGGTCAAAGTGCAAATCTCGTCCAAAGTAACGATAAAAATGAGAAAATGGTTGTTATATTCGGTCATTCACCTCATTATGGTTATCTCAATATCGTGCAAGAATATTATTTCGGTACGCGTGAATGGCAAATTGTTGAAACAACTGGATTCCCTGTGAAAGGTGGCTATGGCCACAGTTCAGCACATGACCCTCTGACCAATCTTATTTATGTTTATGGCGGATACGTATCGGAATCACAGAATACACAAACATTGACGAATCGAATTTATTCGTATCATCCGAATTTACGTGTATGGCGCCTCCTAACTTCCGCGCCTTCGGCACGTTTCTTTCACACTGGCGTTTTCATTTCTGGTGGATTGATGCTCATTTTCGGTGGCAATACACACAACGATACCATGCATTCACACGGCGCAAGATGTTATTCAGCTGATACAATCGCATACGACGTCATATGCGATTCATGGCATCAATTCCCTATGCCACGAGAAATGTCAGATCTACCACGTTATGGACACAGTGCAACAGTATTTGAAAAATCCATGTTTATCTATGGTGGATTCGATGGTCAGATGTTGTCCGACATGTTGAAATATACACCGGGGAAATGTGGACATTTAACGACACAAAATTCGTGTCTTATGTCGCGAACCGGTACAAAATGTATTTGGGACAAATTAGAAAGTCAATGCTTGCAGATAACTGATATACAACGTGTTACATTGGAGAATGATCGTATACATGATGGTACATATATGCAATGCGTCGACGATACCCAACCACGTGGTATGACATCACATAAAGAACTTTGTAAATTATTAACGGATTGTACTGCGTGTGTGCAAACATCATATGATTGTGTATGGTGTGGCAAAAGTTGTGTTCATGAGATGTGTCGTAGAACTGCTAACGCACCACCATTCGCTGGGATTACCGATTTAGAGCAGTGTGATATGCATTCAGGCGTTGAATGTTTTCAGTTGCACACATGTCACGCGTGTTCATGTAATTCCAATTGTATTTGGTCATGGTCTAATGGTCCTGATCGATGCAGGCCAATAACAAAAGTTCGTGATATGAGTATATCAAATGGTACGATGGTACAGGCACAGCGTTTAACGATGGATACATGTAGGAACCCATGCGTTGAATATACGTCATGCAGAAATTGTACTGAATCAGATTGTATTTGGTGTCAAAATGAAGGAAAATGTGTTGATAAAAATGCATATCCAGCCAGTTTTCCATATGGCCAATGTCGCGAATGGACAACAAGTGATACACGTTGTCGTGCTACAGAAACTGGAAAAGAGTGGTGTAGTTTTTATTCATCTTGTGCGAGTTGTCGATCTGATCCGGGCTGTGGTTGGTGTGACGATGGATCGAAAACAGGCAAAGGTAAATGTATGCCTGGTGGTGCACGTGGACCAAATGAAAAGAGTCATGATATTTGCCAGTTTGAACAATGGTTTTTCACTAAATGCCCGACATGTCAATGCAATGGTCACAGTACGTGTCACGGTAACAGTACAGACTGTATCAAACCGTGTGGAAATTTGACACGTGGTGCCCATTGTGATAAATGTATTCCTGGTTATTATGGAAGTCCACTTAATGGTGCTACATGTCAACCGTGTTCATGTAATGAGCAAGGAACAGAATGCACTAGTGAAACTGGAAAATGTTTTTGCACAACTAAAGGTATTGTCGGTGATCACTGCGAACGCTGCGATGTTTCTAGTCTTTATCATGGCGATCCGACTAAAGGATCGTGCTTCTGTGAGTAATATTAGAAAAAAATGATATAAAACAGTAATTAATTAATGGGTAAATTTTCATACGTGTAACAATAATTTCTGTTTTACTATTCTTGTTTAATTCCAGATGATCTGGCCATAGATTACCAATTCACATTCAATTTGAGTAAGAAGGAAGATCGTCATTATCGTGCAATCAATTTCAAAAATTCACCATCCAAACCGGATGTGGACGCTGAGTTCTCTATTGCCTGTTCAGTACTTGCAAAAATGAATATAACAATAAAGAAAGCTAATAGTCCGGAAAAACCACTATTACTTGGTGCCAATTGTACAACTTACAAACATCGTTTCAGCAAAGCCGATTACAGTTTTGGCGGTGATGATAACAATACAGTGACAACATTTTACGTGTATGTTTATGATTTTCAACCGCCATTATGGATACAAATTTCATTTTCACAATATTCCAAGCTCAACTTGCAACAATTCTTCATAACATTTTCAACGTAAGTATTTTGCTCATGTGTCACGTGTGTCGCGCACCCATTATTTTCTCGAAAAAAAAGGTTCAGTTCTTATTGCAAGCAAGAATGCATGATCGAAGTTTGATTCGTGTTAGGTTTTATTTACCTAAATCTCAGGCAGTACTAACTTGTAAACTAGAGATTACATGACACCGCACAGGTGCTTCCTTGCTTTATTACTGGTGGCCGCTGTTCTTTGGAAGATAAAGCAAAAATACGATATGTATCGAAGAAGGCAGAGGCTGTTTGTTGAGATGGAGCAGATGGCCAGCCGAGCGTTTAGTCAAGTCCTTGTTGAAATCGAAAGACGAAACGTAATTTCAGACATCGAACGCAATGACTTGGATACAAATAGTAGTCAGAGAAAAAAGAAAGTGAGTATGGGTTGATTCTCGATTTTGTAAAATGAGTGTTAGAGTGGTAATGAGATTGTATGATAATCTGTGTTCTCCATTCAAGGATGCACCGAGTCCTATTGCTTTGGAACCGTGTAATGGGAATAGAGCAGCGGTGTTATCTTTACTAGTCAGACTACCAACTGGCGGTGAGCCGTACACGCCAGCAGGTCAAAGTGCAGGGTTGGCTGTTGCATCAGCACTTGTTACACTGGGTAGTCCACGAAGGCCTTCACAAGAATTGACTATAAAGGAGCCGAAAAAAGCACGTAGATCTACCAGTCAACATCCTGATTCAACTTGCATTTAACCACGATCGACAAATTCATATCAGCAGGTAAAAATCATCGACAATTTTTTCACTCCTATGTCCGTTCATATTTGCAGGATTTTTTTTCTTTTTCCTTTAGAGAGCAACCAAGACGAATTTTTTTTTCCTCTAGCAAGTTTACAATGTTTTGTATCTTTATTTATATATACATTTTATTATCATTATTATTGTTATTTTTATATTCAATAGCAAAAGACATCTTCATAATTTTTAACAAATTCTTTTTCTAATTATAAATTTTTTTTCTATTCTCTGACTGCCCCGTTAAGTCTCGCCTTCGAATAGAATATATGTTGATATTCGACAGAATCAAATGTGGCTAGATTACATATGCAGTGACCGATGAAAAATATAAATTAATTATTAATACTTTTTTTTTTTTTCTAACGTATGTAAATAAAACAAGAACAATTATGAATAATGATTCCCAGTGTATGTTGAGTATAAACTGATTAAAGCTTGTCATGCCTGACCATTAGACATGATGATATTTGATAACATAGAGATGATAATCAAAAATGTCGAGAAAAAAGTGATAAGAGGAGAACTGTACAGTAACAAATTTTGAATATTGACTTATTTGTTTACACTCGAACAAATTAAAATGATTTGAAAATAGAAAGAAGGGTTTGTAAGAGAGAGTGAGTGGGAGGGAGTGAGAGAGATGGTTCACTGTATAAATGATTAATATAAAGAAAAATTTTATTCAATTTTGTAAAACAGAGTGACTCAAGTTCAGGCCTTGCGACAGGTGATAAGCTTAGACTAACTCATGCGATAGTAATTAACATTACTGCATGTCTTGCGAATAATGGTTAACAGAATAGCAATTGGGGAAAAAAAAAAACCCCCGCAAAACGGCAGTGGCTGGGAAAATTTTCTCGTTTGACAGTATATGAAAAAACTCAACAATAATACTATTTTAAGATAGCCAGATTCATCCGTATTTCATGCCGAAGCATCTGAACAAAAATGAAAAATTGTGAACATTTATACTCATCAATAATCATCACAATAATTTAGAATGGGAGTTCCATTTCAAATGGAGTGCAAGGATGTAAAATATCACATTATATTTGTTCCCTTGTCATTCGTTTATTTATTGTTGAACCACGCAATCTTATCATCATATTATCTTGGGATAATAATAATTTTCTAATCATTGATATAGTTATAATATCGTCAAAACACAACCTGGATCAATCGACAAAAATATGATGTTGACATATTCTAAATATTCAAGATGAATAACGTCAAATTTCGTCCAATATGAAATCACATGAGGATTTATTCTCTTACATCCCTCATTAGTCACAGAAAGTCTTCTCCAAAATGACAAACAGATTTTTTCTTGTGTCAAAGTGACATTAATCTGAAGTCTCATGTCATATTATGAAATCGGTAATGATAGAAATATAATGAGAATAACTAAAGAAGTAAATATCATGTTGATAGGAAAAAATTTCATGTTTATAGTTATATAGCAATCACATTTATTGTCATACATCATCCATTTGATATTGAACATTCGGAAGAAAAATAATGCTGGTATATGTATTTTCAAATAAAGTGCGTATACTCATCTCAATCTAATCTTTGAGTGATGAAAAAAAAAAAAATTAGTGAGAATATTCGTATGCATGTTGAAATGAGTATTCACCCTCCACATAAAGTTGCGTGTTATCAATGTTTTTTGTTTTGCTTATTGAAATCACAAAAAAAAAATTGATGAGATGTGGTCCAGCATGATATTTTTAAGGCTGCTACTATATACATATATATACATGTATATGTATATATGTACAGCTTCTTGTGTACATTTTCGGATAACATAACTTGCATGTTTTTTATGACTGTGGCGGAGAGTAAGAAAATATTACAACAAAATGACCATGTACGAAAACTGCAAATATCAATTAACAACTGTATTTTTGTCCAACTGATTCAACAATTGTGTATCGAATGATCGTAAACTGTGTGACTGACTGAAATGTATTATATAAAAAAAAGCGAATATTGTTGAAATAAAAATTATATATACGACACGAGCATGAATATACATTTTGTCGTACACATATTTGCCAAATTTCTGTTAGCATGTGAATGCACTCTCTCGTAATTGTTACGAGGAAATGGGTTAGGGTAACGTCGTATCGTAATGAAGATTTAGCCATACAGGAGAATGTCGGCCACCCTGCTTTTTTTCCACTCACTTGATTCCCAATTTGAAATCTATGAAATATCCACTGATCTACCAATGTTGGTGGCGTTCATGAAAGGACCGTTGACAAATTAAAAGTGATCTTTTTGAACTCAGTTAATGTGCTAGTTCTTCAAATACTATAATTTTATCAACTAAAAAAACATATCCCCAGGAAAAATACAATAAAATAAAATAGTGTTCTCCACAATTCATACTTCGACTCCCACATCAGCACTAATTGAAACAGAAAATTGTGAAAAACAATCCTCTCCAAGGCGACGAAGTGGTGGAACAAAAATCAGTTTCTTTCCCGATAATTTCATATGCCATATGATGTAAAATAAAATAATGGAGAGGGAACACAGTTGATAATGAATGAAATTTCTCTGGCAGCTATTGGAAATTTCAAACTATTTTTTTTTTTACTTCTGTAATATTAAAACAATCGCCTCAGGTGTATTATGGTTACGAACTGTTCTGCGCAAATCAATCTTCACGTTGATAATTTTGTTCTCGCAAATTGCGATTACGTATGTCACATCAAACAATTCCATGTGGATTTTTCTATGACATTTTGATTACTCTACGAGGGAGATTGTCGCATTGAAAAAAAAAAAAAAAGGAAATATGTTCCTTAATTTTTCGAGTGGGACAATATGATGATGATGGTCTATTTATGAAGCAGCTGTGGAATCAAAGATGTGAATGAAAAACAGAGATGACTTTATGAATGTTTATTGTTTGGGGCTGATTCTTTTTGTGATGGCAACAATTGAAACAAGAGTAGAAACGAAAGAGCCATTTGAAAATGGAGGGTTGACTGGTGGCGCAGCTTTGTGGAGACATTGTGAATTATGTCACATGGGTGCCTACAAACTGTTGGCTGTTGACACACCACATATCCTGAGCGAGAAAAGTTAGTGTGGTGTGTTATGGTTAAGCGTTTGAACATACAATATATACGTTGAGTGTAGAGTTGAATTTGTGTACCCACGCGCAACTCATATTTTGTCCGCCTTCAAATATTGAGAAGTCGGGTAGGGAAAAAAGAAAAAAAACAATAACATTGTGTGTGATTTCATTTAATTTGAATATTCGAATTCTGCGATGGAATTTAAAGAGAACATTAAAATTGTAAAAACAAAAAAATAATACGGTAGCATTGTTATTCCTATGACTTGTCGTCATGAGGGAATCACAAAAGTGAGGTTATGTAATTGTTTGTGTGAAACGGCAAGAGAGAATATACATTGGCGCGCGCGATGTGTCTCTCACTTTCTCTACCGATCTCTCCCTTGCCCTTACATTCATTTACTTTTTCCAATTCCAATTCGTTATCATATTTCTCCATATATAATTATAACGTTTTCAATTAATTGCGACACTTAGCCACCGAACAAATTTACATTGGGTAATTTTCGTGTTAATATCATTTCGCATAGAAATATATGAATTATCTAACGAGAAAAAAATAGGAAAAAAGTGGAGAAAATTTATAATAAATATGTGAATGAACATAGGTGTGTTTGGTTGAATGGAATTGAGAAGGTTTTTGGCATGCAAACATAATGATTCATCATATTTGAAAAGAGAGAGTAACAGAAGTTGTATTAGTATTAGTAGCAACAGAAGAAGGCTGTGTGTTTTGGATCGAGAGCACAAAGCGGAGCGCTGAAAGCGCTGTTCTCTCTTGGCCCCACGACGACAAGAGTGGCCCCACGAGAATCCCGTTTTGCCTTCCTCTCTCTTCCCTTCTTCATTCGTATCTCGGTACCACCGACGTGCGGTTTATCCTGAAACCCACTCCCGCCGTTGTTCACCTCATCTGTGTGTGTTTTGGCTTTAGCGTGCGCGCGTGAACACGCTGTCTCTTTGCGCACAACTACCTGTTGTGACGTTTTGAGCCTTCTCACATAAAATTATACATACACAAAAAAATTTACAACATACAAGAGGATACACACGTACAAAAAACAATATAATTCATCATACTTTAATAATAAAACAAATGAAGAAGTAAACATATATTTTGCAGTAGCTATTGCATACAAATTTCTGGACTCGTAACATAATTTTATTTTTTTCCATTGTACATTGAGTAGATAATGTGCATTGATATTTTCTCATTTCCGTACACATATTATTCGATTGATAGTACCAGAGAAAAATGATGTTTTCTTCTAATGGGTGTGAATTTATCGAAGAAAAAAATAAAAGTGTTTTATACAGTTTTTGTGTTGGAAAAATAAATTTTTTCAATGTCTATGAGTGTGCTCGCAGATGTCAGCTGACAATAAACTGATTGTTACCGCGTGTGAGAGGATGCTGGAGCGTAGAGCGGTATTGGAAGAAGAAGAAGAAGAAGAAGAAGAAGAAGAAGAAGGAGAAGAAGAGGGCGGTAGTGGTGTTAAAAAACAAAGAGACCTAACTAGTATTGATACAAAAATAAGTTGTAAACTTGGACATAAATTAGTCACGGTGAGTTCCATCTGAACTGGCTTATCCTGCGGTGGATTTAGGGGGCTGTATGGAGGCCGGGGGGCTTCTGCCCCATCAGCCTTCGCAAGGCCCCCCCGGCACGGGCAGTGGCCCAAATAATATAAATATTTGTGCGAGTGGACAACAGCAACAAAATAATAGTCGGCGTGTGACAAATCATTCACCTGTGCATCCAGGATTGGATCAATTAAATGCAATTGGTCAATTAGGTTTGACTAACCAACAGCATTTGCAGTTGCAACAACAAATGGGTCAAGCACCCGGTGTGGGTGACCAACTCACCCCCAAAAGACAAGCGGTTGTTGATCGTTTGAGACGTAGGCTTGAGAGTTATCGTAGGCATGCCACTGATTGTATGCCACGATACGATCAGAGTTTCACTGGCACTTGTGAACAAAATTCACAGGATACTCTTATATTGAAACAGCGTTACCTCGAGAATAAGCCCAGGAAACAGGCGAAGAAGACTGATAAAAAACCTAATGAAGCTATTGGTCTTTCCAATGTGCATGTGGTGAGTTTTCCTTTATTTTTTTTCTCCTTTTTATTTTCTCCTATTTTAAATTTCACAAACGATTTCTCTTCTCCAACTTCTTTTTTAAAACTTACGATTTACAATGGCTCAAAAATTCAATCGACAATGGATTTGATTGTGCGAAATCAATTGATTTTCATTTGGATTTTCGCATTTCACGCCTACAACAACGTGAGAGAATACGATGAGAGAGGTGCACACGGATCTAATTGGAATGTCGGCGCAATCCGGAGGAAATACATTTTTTTATTGTCGAGGTCATTGATTCATATATCTATGATTCATACAAAAATATTCAGTCTTCTACTTCTACATAATCTACGTACAAGTTATAAAATGACAGGAGCCATTCCTTCTTTATTCACAAGAAAATGGTAACGATCCGTCGATTCATATTTTCCTATACCCTGAACACTGATGAATTCACAATGTTGAATATTAATCATTGTGATCTAATGAACATTCACACATGTTTATTGTATTACGAGAATATTTTTTTTTTGCATAACCGAAAAATTAAACTTATACGATCGACTGTCGTATTTTGTGCTGCACGAACGTTCACTCCTGCATCACTAGTATTTCAATTCATTAACTGAACGCCCACGAGCAATTTGAACGAATGGATTAGAGTGAACTGCAACAAGATATATACATATAGATGTATACAGACCGACACATAAATATCACCATTCAACATTTATATGAGTTCTTCGCGTCATTTTTTCGACAGTACATTCCATCGTATCCATCAATTTTCCGTAAAAAAGCATATCTATAAGTGTATAAATAATTTAATCAATAATGCTATCGAGTTTGAGGATCGCAAATTGACATAGGTGCGTGGCAAGTACAAGTGTTTATGGATGAAAATCAGGTCGCATTTAGCTCTGTGAACCCGTTTAGTGTGTGAGTGGCATGCTTTTGGCCTGTCTCTTGGGTGGTCAAACCAATACCGAGTAAATTCTATCCATCCCATATGTATACACAATATACCAAATATATATTTATGTATATAAATGGTTATGTCCTTCAAACTATTCTGCGGATCGGACGAGTTTGTTCTTGTACTATAAAATTCTCACGACGTACTTCAGAATGGTGAATAATTTTGTTGTATTCTGTATTCAATCATCCTTATATCATCCTTTTTCTCGCATTCAAATCATCAATGGTATATTTTTACCAAAAATTATCATCATTCAATTGAATGAAAAATGCAAATAATTGGTTTAAATATTTTCAGACACAATGTTTAAATTTAAGAATTCTCATTGTACCTTATATTCCATACATTTGGAATCAATTTTTATTTTCGCATCACTTTTATTTTCACCGATTTACTACATTATCTATTTGTTTGATTGTATATTCTTCGCGTACACGGTGAAATATAACTACGTCGCCAGACGAATCAGGGTATCGTTTCAAATTCCACTCGAGTGACGCATCCTGCGACGCTCAATAAGCTCTCAGATAAATCCAAATGCAGATATAGTTTGCCATGCAAATATGAAAAAACGAAAATAGAAATTATAGACATAGAGAGTTGATGAGAAAAAGTGTGGCGGGAAAAAAAGAAACAGTTTGATGGGAATTAAATGTAAAAACATGATTTATGATTACATGTATTTCAATATTCGTGTGTGATTAGAGGTTTTGACATGAAATGTATACACTTTGCGCAAGCCCTCTCTTCATAATGCGGCGTCCCATGGTGGCAGTTCGTATACCACCAGCACTAGCGGCAACAGCCAGTACGTTGCGCATTCATTGGACAAAGTTGCGTGAATCCACAGCGTGTGCGCAGTAACATGCGGCACACCCGCCGCGTGCGCGAGCTCGAAGCTCTTGAGCTCCTGAGCTCGATACGGCGAATGAATAGTATATGCGTGCAGTATTGAGTAGAGAAGACAAAAAATAGAGAGAGCGCGAAAGAATGGGTAAAAGAGAAGATAGGATAGGATATAGGAGGAGGCACATTGCAGCACATTGCCGTGCACACACGACGACACTACGGCCCGATGCGCGTGTCGGTCGAGCGCTGCGCTGTTGCCACATACTCCATTCTGTGCGCACGGATGCCTCAGCTGTGTGTGTATGTCGAGGTTCTCAAACTGTTTATCTATAAAACGCATCTCATTAGCTCACACCGGAAATCATTTTTTCTATTTTTTCCAATTTTTCATTCATTTTTATTTATTAACATTTTCCAATTTTATTTAAAGTATTGGAAACAGCGGTTTGCGTTGTTTTAATGAAACGAAAATGTATCAGAAGAATTATTGGTAAATTATTAAATACATAAATTGTCGCATATGGCATGAGATCGTTTATACTCATTATGAATAATCCCAGAGCAACCATTTAAATTTTTTATATGCACTGCATTTTAGTTAATTATAATACCTCATCAACATTGAAGTTTGAACAGTAAATGAAGCGAAAAGCCGTATACACAGGTCACAGATAAATTCGACGAAATTGAATAGTATAAGGACCGAAAATGTTGGATATTTAAATGAAAAATGATAAATTTTGTAACAGATAGATGGGAATAGATACCTTCGTGTGATTATCGTTATACAGCGTACTTGAGTATAAGAGCAGATTTCGATACCTAAATGACATGAGATTGACCAGAGTACGCAGGTAGTACCCTGGATATTGAGCAGTTAGGAAATTACGGTTATTGACGTGAGGATTGGACATTCAAACTGCGCTTAGGATTCATGTTGTATGTACATATATAGCTGAAAAGTCTCAATTGAGCACCACTGCAAGCAAGAGGCAGCTGAGCGGACAAAGAGCGAACGGTTATTGCAGGACGACAACGCAGACTGGCAGAGCTGCTGATGGCGCGCCACCTTCCCTGTGCATAACCTTATATCCCCCATATTGCCACCAGCTCTCACTCTGTCTCTTACATCTTATACCTGCGCGCGTACATCGTTGTCGAGAACGTTTTGTACATATAGTCTCACTGACAATGTATAGTTCACACCTTAGCATATATTTTTGTATACATGAACGGTTCACGCTGTATTGCCAATACTTCCTGTCACTCGATTATTAAGAACAATCATCTACTCGTAGCCTCGTCGAGATAGATTTATTCTTCATTCTTTTAGATGGATTATGTTCTGCTTTTTTCTCTCTTCATTACACTTCAAGGTAGTTCTATAACCAGTACCGTATCCTGTGCGTGCATGTCAATAATATTATAGTAGCTGAAAAAAATATTCTTCCAGACCACAATACTTGAATTCACATTACCAATTTAATTTCATGCATAAAATTTGATTTAGCAGATTGAAATATAAGAGAGAAAACAATATTTTTCGGATGGTAGAAAAAGCAATGGGAAACACCGTGGAGGAGAAAAACACATTCACTTGAGTTATTGATGATGAAAATTTCTTCATCATTATTGCTACGTCAATATCAATTAAAAATAAGAATAAAAATGAAACATTACATATTGGTTCATGAGGCATTTAGTATATAACTTGACTTTGAAATGTGACATACATACAGAATTGGAAGAGTGAATTCGGTCTAATAGTACTTGATGATGACATTCAGAATTGGTGAGGGGCGATTCTCAATTATATATGTAATGCATTAGATTTTTATCAAAAAGAAAATTGTCACAATGCTTCTCTCCTCGATCATTTTGAAGTTCAATGTGCTCTCCTACCAGATGTCCAGAAATCCTATCGATATCCAGCTATTTGTGGGATTCATAACAACAGATGCAGAATGGAATTTCGAACTTGCACATATTTTCAAGCTGAATAAATCAATTCTCAATGAAGCTAATTAATCATCCATATCTATTTTGAATTTGAACTTATTTTCATCGGTGAATTCCCATATACTCATTTTCGATACGATATTCAATTACGACTGACGATCAGTGAAGTCATAACTTACTCATTTAACTTATTCTGTAAATAGAATATTATTCAATGCAAAAGTTTGAGAGTATTCAAATGCATATTCATATTTGAATGACTATATAGTAGTTGTATCATATACTTGTATACGAGAATATACACTGTTCGTTGGATGGATTATTCTGGAGGAATATTTCAGATAGGAACACTTTTATTTAAGAATTTCAGATTCACAGAGAATCTTCCTGTAATTCCATAGCATTATCTTTTTATTTTTTTTCTATTCTTATAGATCTAGAGGAGTGTACGCTTTCACCTTTCGATAAAACCGATCCGGTTCTATATGTAACTCCTATTGTGTCTGAAGCACACCATGCAATACGCACATACTTTCTTCAACTAACGGAAATGATAAAATAAAGTGTTACACATATAGTGTTACGCAATGCCACAAGTAAAAAATGGAAAATTTAAATTTGTCGGCCCGAAAAAGTCTACAGATATTACGAATAAATCTATGACGTGTTTATGCCGGAGACTAACTCGCAAATAGGCGAGATTTTTTTTTTTTCTCAAGTTTGTACTGAAAAATAAAAATACCAATGTCGTCACTCTTATGTTCGAAATACTCGAGCCACAAAAAAAAATCACATAGTTTGTTAATCCGATGCGAAAATACATCTACCTTCGCCTTTTGGATTGATCTACCACCCCCTTTCTTTGTCGCGCTGTTCAATCAATTAGACACGTACACATGCATGATGGATGATTGGCAGATGATTGCACGATTAAGACTTATCATAAACCAATGACTGTACTGTAATTGCTCAGTGGGTAGGTTAAGGTTTTTATATACAAATACGTGGAATGAGTATGCGATTAATCAATTAGTAAAATGTAAGCGAATAGCGAAAAAATCATGGGAAAACATAACTGGCGAAAAAGGTAGATCAAAATTCTTCCGCCTCTTCATACATTCTATAATTAATAATATTAATATATTCCTGTCATGGCTAAATGTGACTTTGCCAGTTGTATAGGTAGCACTGACGACAGCTGACATATCTGTGATGTACGCAACTCAGACAGTACAGATACGACGGCTATACTAATCGCCGTGCAAACATCGCTTACGCACAACGGTCCTCATCTTCATTCGCATGTTAATGCATATACACGCGCATACACACACTCACACATGCACCCTTATATGCATTCATTTCTATATTGTTATTGTGCGCTGTATCAATGAGTTCGTAACTATTTTATCCGCAATATGGTTAAGCAGAAGTTTAAATAACAAGGAAATATATTAAGATGTACATTCATTAGTTTGGATCTTTAACGTGTTCACACAGCGCAAAGATTGGGCGCAAAATATTTTCTACTTCGCTGAGTGTATAAAAATGAATTAGCCGTTCCGCGGTATGTGCGCACATGTATTCATGAGCACACAAATGCACGCGTTCGGCAATTATGCACAAATTGCATGATACATCACGCCAACATCCTGATAACTTTTTTTCCCCTCATATTCCCTCATTTATGTATGAAGAAAAAACATGTCATCAGTCACATTACACTTTTTGATCGTTCTTCGAACTCCATGTTGGAATCAATGGTGTTTGATAGGATACGAATGAAGAAGTGCTCGGAAAATTGGCTTAAATACCGGAAACAAATATATTAGTTTCACTGATTCTATAAAATAGACTGTTCATTTCATAAACAATTCGAGAGGTCATATCAATTTTGCGGTGAACTTTTTTATGATACGAGAAAAATTCTGAATCTGATTTCAACCGGGTTGGAGAGTAAAACGTTTTCCAATCAAAACTTTTGTTATAAATAATTAAATAATTCGCCAAAACAATTGCCAGACTTACAGAGAACAATTGTGCATTTCAAATGAACTAATTTCAATAAAATTGATAGGACGTATTGATTGAAATATGCATTGACAAGAATATAAGTCGAAAATTTCCTCTCAAAGGTTCCATGACTATTCTGCCCATTAAAATTTGGAAGTGATTGAGGACAGAATTATCCCGCAGCAGCATACGGTCATATTCGAAAAACATGAAGATTTCAGGCTTGTATATGGATGCCAAACCCTCATATTTTTTCCGTTCGTTACTCAGTGTTTTATATAATTCGCAGAACTTAAACTACAAATGAATTAGAAACTTTTTCATTTGCGACATCTGTTATGATCATATTGATTCGAAAAAGTAACTTCAAAACAAGTGCCACATGAAACTCTTGATTTCATATGATTTCGAAGTTGCTCCGATTTATTATAAAGTGACTGCATCATGATCTGATAACAATATGGTTGCAAAAACTTCGCTTGTGAATAACCCCTCGTTCTAGTCTGGCAATTCGAACAATAGTTAGTTAGGAATAGTTTGAAATTAGCACAATCATAATCATTTTCTCGTAATTTTTACATAAGTGAGTGTATATAAGTTCAAATTCATGAATATCATTGACTGAATTACGAGCTTCACAAATTTTGATGAAAGTAACATTGATGTTTTTGATTGTTACGAACACTATTTGTGGTTAATAAAATACCGACCAGAATTAGAGGAGGATGAAGAATGATAGCCCATCAAAACCACCGAAAATTAGCGCGCGAATTCAGAACCTTTTTAAGCCTTGAAGAATCTTGAGGGTACCCTACAGCCCTTGAATCGAGAGCTTTACTCCTTGCTAAGAATTGCACGTTTTCAAAATTGTCGGAAGCTTGCACGATGACATGAGTAACGAAATTTTCTACTGTGAAGCATTCAAACATTCATGCATTGTATTCAGCGGTTTTAGGATATTTTGAATAATAAGTGGCAAGTGAGGAATATGAATAGTTCAATGAATCGGTGAATGACGTGAGTGAGTTCATAAGAACACAAACACTCAACGTTGGCCATATGGGACATAGATAGAAAATATACCGAAGCAATGAAATCAATATTACAGTAAGATCATTGTCGGGATGAACAAATGCGGCAAACAAATGCGGCAGAGAGACACAACATAAGTCATTACAATTTCGTGGTAAACACTATGTCTATCCGCTCCTCGCAATTCAATACTCAAACAATCCGATTTTCGAAGATCTGATGATCGCACTTCGTGCCACGGAAGTGAATTTCAAAAGCACATGTCAGATAACTTAAAAGAATTCGCGTATACAAGTATATATATCTTTGTTCTGTTTCGGCTAGTAAAATGCAGATGTGCGACCGGGAGTCGATAACTTATCCGACTGATAAACCTCTAGGTTCCACTCCTCGAAAAAAACCCAACAAGTGCGATGGTACATCAGTGCTATTAAACTTATTCAAAATGATGCTGATCAGCCATACGAGTTTACCACAGAACAGGATGATGCAAACAGCTGTCTTCTTTTGAAAAATGAATCGGATTGCGCAACTTGCCAGCTTCAGGAATTATAATCATCACAATTATTACAATAGGTTTTTCCATTTTAGTGAAATTATTTCAATACGTCAAGTTTCAAATATCTGTGTAATCCTCGGTAGGAATCAGTGGCAAATGCATACTTCATGTGAAATCGGAAGATATGTGCTCATCAGAATTCTCCAAAAACAACAAAGAGAATTGTTGAATTGATTCATAATGAATTACTAATTCTAATACGCCTCATTTGATTTAAATCGTATCTGTTACGAAGAAGGATAGTATTATTCTTATCCTAGTATGTGCTACTATACAAGCGGCCTCGAGTGATTGGAGTACAATCGATTCAAATGCTCTTGCTTTTTGCGCTGCGGATGTATTTGCAGATCAACAAATAATAGAAAATTCCAAGAGGAACACAAAGATTTAGGAATATCTTGAATGAAGACCAGGTGCAAACGGTGAAGAATGACATAGTTTCATATATACCGATGACAGATCCTGGCTGGCCACGGCCATTTGCCTTAGAAAATGCAGGACGCAATGAGGATTCTTTCTTTCCGTCCATTCTATATCCTCATAGTGTATCGCCGTCTCTCCACCAGGTTCTGCGAATCGAGAATACTTTAGAATAAAATGATGCACTCAAAATTTAGAAAAATATCGATTTTTTTTTGATAACGCGAAATATTATCGGTCCAATATATCAATCGTTCTTAAACTTTCATCGACAGTTTTTAAATTGAAAAATTCGATGGTGTATACAAAATGTGTTATGTTGTTCTTCAACAAAAAACAAAGAAAAGTGAACAGAATATTTGGCCATTGGTATTCTAAAAATTGACGTTGAAACTACGATGTAGAAGTGAGTCCTATGGGCAGTGTATACTTCATAAACCAAGATGAAAACCGTGCAGGAGAAGAGACGGAAGAGGAATAAAGATTGATGTGAGTGAAAGACGAAGAGGGAGGGAAGGGCCGTGTATGTTTCAAGATTGAGCCGAAATACGAAACAGCTGTGCGTGACTCTCGAACGATGAAATACCGTGAAAAAGAGAGGACGGGCGTCTGGTATTTGTATAATATGACGAGAGAGTGACTGAATAAGAGGGAATGAGAGAAAACAACGTGATCTATACGGGGGCCCCATCAAACTGGTGGGCGAGTCACGGCGCCATACGCACTACACATACTTCACTCATCAATATATGTGTGCTCAGCGAACATGGTGGTTCTCAAGCGACCAAAACAAACATGAAAACAATTGAGGATAGATTTTATGAAATGTGACGATATCCTAAATAGCTCACATTCATTGTATTCACGTTGTATATATCACAATGACGAATAATGCGCAACTATAACCTGTTACTTTGGTGGATGAATATTTGTAAAGGGAGAAAAACCGATCAACTGTGTTTGTACTTGTACAGAAATGTGAATCTCTATATATCCAGTCTGTGCGAAATCAAGGATTAGACCTGCAGTTCAATACCGCGTGCGCGATTTCATTGAACCAGAAGGCATCAACCTTCATCGTTCGCGGAAGTGAATTACTGCTAGGCAAACATATCTTTGAAATAGTATTTCCATCAGAGGTATCCGATTATTCTATTTCATCTTGCTATATATAGGATTCAATACACCCACCCATGCACGCATGCGAACTATGCCAGCTGTTCATCCAGTGTGAACATTTTATTCTTCCTCATTTAATAATATCCTAAAAAAAAAAAACAATAAGAAAAATGTAGGATCAATGTTTATTAGAGATCAGATGTTTTTGAATACTTATAGGAGAACTACATTTACATTTGTTGTCTGTGAAAAATTACTCAAAAAAATTTCCTTGCTATTTTTTATTTTCGAAGCCTATCACTATCAAATGGATGCAAATAGTTGTATGAATTTTGTATAATAGGTATGTATGAAAAATGTTGTCAGGTGTGGATGAGAAAATTTATTGTCTTTTACAGAATTTCATGGAATCCCATAGAATGAGGTTGTGAATGAAAACAAATCATTATGCGGAGATTTTTTCCCATGAAGAGACGATAGAAGTCATACGTTTTCTCTGTTTGTATTCGTCTCGAACATGAAAACTCATCACTTTGACATTTCCGACATGTATTCGTAGTGCTTCGGTCATATTATGGACAATTCTGATTGAAGAGATGCCAGACATGCAGCTGCTGCATAAGTCAGTCCCAAGTCAGATTGGATGTTCATGTAAAGACAATGATTTTGTCTAGATATACTCCCACGATCGTCCAACCCCAGTAATGTCATTTATGATGCAAAGTTTACATGTGATCCACAACAAACGACGAAAACCTTTAAGATTCTTGAATAAATCGTGGTATTCACATTGTGGTATAACTCAAGTTCATCATAAATCATTGGCCTAAGATGTGTTTACACAAATTTGTCATCATCTTGTCAACAAAATAATAGCTCATAAAAATGCATGTCTCAATCGCATCATATTCGGGCAAAAGTGAAGTACTATAAAACAGTGAATTTTGAACCATTGTATGTTGTTGTTGTCCAATTACATGAATAAAATGGTATGTCATTTTCTTAAACAGTTTATATTCTCGGGTTCGTATTCATAAAGAATAATATGGTTGTGAAGATATGTCGACGATTGGATCAGTTTAGTAAAAATGAAAGAATTTTGGATAATCACTTCCAAGACTTGTCGAACAGAATGATTTTGAGAGCTGATTATTTTTACGTTTTTCTACCAAATTGGTGAAAAAAGGAGCATTCAGAAGAACCGTCTGTTAGTCAACCATTAAGTCTAGTTATTGACTAGGAATTTCGCCTTCACAGATTATTTCTGATGTTCCAGTTTGTCCTTCGACAGAAAAGTGAATATTGGTTGTAAAAACAAGATGAGGTGTCATCATATAAATATTCTCGCATTTTTTCACCAATTCCATGCCCTACAAATGTCCACGTTTTGCTCTGCAGTTGTATCGTTAATTCGAAAATTTAAATATGATATCAATATGTATAATGGATATGGCAAAATGTTCGAGTACTCCCATAATCATGCTTGGAATAGATGTAATTCAACTATGTGCAACATCCGCCTATAAGGAAGATTATTCGGTCTGGAAAATGAACCTTTTTCTAATTGCAGGATTTCTTTTCATAAAACATACCGAAGTTGTAAGAATTTGAATTGAAAATCAACGGCAACCTTGAAAGGGATATCTATTTTCTCACTGATTCTGTAAACCGTGCTCTATCAGAAAAAGAATTTTCCTACGTTCTGATGGAACAGAAGGGAAGAATCTAGATCAACAAATACTAAATTTTTTTTAATCTACTGGAATAGTGTATTTTCCTCGACATTATGAGTCTGATTCAAAGTCATAATTGTAAAGATGGTACAGTAAAAAATAATTAAATAATCAAATCGAATGTGTATCTCCCACATCTACAATTTTCATACCGCTATAAATTTCGTATCAAAAAGTTAGTGAATTTCACTTATAACAATTGTTCATATTTCAAGATTCGCGGATAATTTGTCTTCATACTGAATATAAAAATTAAAAATCAATCCTGAAATTGTTTTCTTCATGAAAGTAAAAATTGGTACGTTCTCTCATCACTTCATACGTTTTCCTTGCGGATATTTTCAAAACATTAGAAAGTTCGGGTGAATGAAGAAAAATCTCCTCGACTTAGTCACCCAATTTGAGCCGCAGACGTAAAACAGAATCGGCCTAGCATGCATTTTTCACTATGAGAGGGAGATAAACATAGCTCATCCTGCACGCTTACTCGAAGGAAGAAGATAGTAGCGTTGGGGCGGATCCTTCATGCACAAAGTTTGGGAATGAATGGAATGAGCATTGATTGAAATTGATTCGCAAAAATTGTACAGATTCCATTTGTTAGTACCTCGAAAACAAGGGTACCAACAAGATCGTTGATAGCAGTACGCTCCAATAGACTGCCTCCTATATTGCATTATATTAACATTTTTCGGAACGAGTTCTGATTTCGTAAGATAAACCGTCAGTGTAGGCAGCGTGTTCCACTTGATAACCATCTTTCATTCTTGGTTTGATAGTTTTTGTTTTGAGTTTCCTCAACTCCTTTTCAAACACTTTCCAAATTTTCTATCCTCTGCAGTACCAAATGCTACCTCCATTTAGTTCGCTTGTAACTCGTGTACTGTGCACTTTGGTTTATGGTGGCGAAGAAAATAATTTGAAAGTTATACATAAAATATCCGCAATGACGAGTCGTATTTAGTGATACGTTGTCTCATTTCATGGTGCTGGTTAAGTAGGATATTGTGACATAAGTGAGGTTCACCTTTTGTTTGTAAGTGGCCGTATGATTGCTTGAAATTATTTCAAAATTAAACAAACAAAAGAAACAATGCGGCAATAACCATAGGAAAATTAAGAACAAGGTCTACATGGATTTGGTGATGATAATTAAACAAATTCGTCAAAAATGGAAAAGCAATTCAACTCTTAAAAGTACGGTTTAAATGGAAATGGCGATCATAACTTTTTTTCTTCTGGTGATATTATTCGACTGCTAATCTTCAATTCGAGGTCACTTCCACACTGCTGTAGCATTGGAAAACCCTAATAATTCTATTGTAATACATTCTTTACTACAACTCGTTTTCAAAGCATTGGAATCATCTAAACCCTCCCCGCCATATAGGGCAAATAATGAGTATCAATCTTCATGATTTAAAGGGTTATTTCACTTCCGCAGCTCGAGTTTTGGGAGTTTTTGTCTGGGCGCTGTAGAAAAACAACAACCAATATTTTTGGTGTCGGTTAATCAACACAAAATACTTTGCGGAAAAATTTTTGTTTCCCTTCTCTTTGAAATCAGTTCCAGATGTTTAGAGGAGAAAATCGTTTTTTTTTCCATTTTGTTCAAGATTTGAAATTTTTTTGAAATAATAAAAATAAATATTTCTTGGATAAACGAAGTAAGGGCGATAGGAGGGCCCGATGGTCCTTTCCAAATTTGAAGTCAATCAGTTGAACGGAATTTGAGATTATTATAATAATATTTATAATTTGAGATACGTCAACCAGTTCAAAAAACGTGGTTTTGAGAAAAACGGGTTTGAAGTTTACAGCCGTTCCGGTGCATTGTAGTTACCGCATCACTAAAATCGCTACAACACTGTAAATATTCCGGATTTTGAAATGACTTTTGGTGAACATATTCTTTTGTTTAAAAAAATTTCTTTTGTTTAAAAAAAATTTCAACATATCTGAGCATTTCATGCTCTTCATTAGTCACAAAATTTCTCGAACTACAATCCCCCATATTATGCCGCACTAAATTCAACGAAAACTCTGCCAATCCATGGTGTAATGATATTGAAGCGTCTTTCAAAAATTAGAAACAGTGTTTTCCTATGACCAGTGTCGACAATTTGTCAACAGTTTTATTATCGTTTATCAAAATATTATCAGTATTTTCGATGTCTTAGCCAACTAAATCTATAATTATAATTATGCAATTTTTTTCACATAGTTTTACCCTGCCTACATATATTTCTGATAACGTGTTATATTATATACGCATGGACGGGGCAGTTGAATTTGTTCTCTAAACAGTTGTGATGCGATGCTGGTGCAGTTCCTCATTGCCTCAACTCGCAGAAATTTTCATCCTCACCAAATCCGTGTGTTCTTTTTTAATGCGTTGATTGTTATGCGCATTTATTCATTCCAATTTGTTGCGTGAGAATTGTTCATAGTTCGATTTCATCTTTCTTTTTTTTCCCCATGAATATCAGATCGGGCCATAATATGAAACAAATCGAAATTTGTTTTTAATTGCTCGCTTGACGATATCATCATCTTTTTAGTTACTAATAAGTGATGAAAAAGTGTTGAAAAGGAATCAGTAAAGAATTCAAACGCGACAATCAAAATATATATGTATGTGTATTCATATTTGTTTCTTTCGGGTTGACAAGGGGGAATAATAACGATGATGGTAATTCTGTGGTAAAGCAAGTAAGTGTGGCAACCTCGTTTCTTTTTGTTGCGCCCCCGCTCACTTCCCATAATATATTTGTCTCTCACTTGCTCGTGCGCTCATTCTCCAGTTATATATATTGGCATTCATTTCTTGCTCACTCTCCTTTCCACGCTCATTCTGGATCTACACCTACCGAGTGAACAGTCAGCGCGATGCCTCGTGTACGCGAGAGTCAACCTGTTCTACTCCCACTGCTCACTACCACCACTACACCAATGTTGAACAGTGGTGGCAGTGGCAGCAACACCGGTTGAATTGCGCATGCGTGCAACACATAAATGCGACGATGACGATGGTGGCAGCGACGGGGCACACGTATCGGTGCGCGCGCGTTTGTGTAAATGATAATAAGATGAAAGCAACTCTATGAGGAACCAACGGCCTCCGACCCGTTCACCCTATCCTAGGTGGAGTCTTTCTGATACTGTACACGCAGCGACTCTCATTTTCAGGCTCTCTCGCGTCATGATTCATCACTTCTTCTTATGCTCGTTAGTCATGTCATTAATCTACAGTATTTTAACGTTTTGGTATATTTAATCAGTTGATACGGTTGTTATTTTCCTCATATTTCAACGAAAGATAATGTCCTAATCAGCTCTCCAATACGAGTATATCCTTACGCATCAATTTAACCCCCTATAGTTCATAATCATCTATTTTCCCGCCAATATATTCTAGAAAAATTTTGATTCAATTTCCGAGTCATGGCATCATTCAATTCATGTATGTAGCATTGACATAATTGTTCACTTCAATGTTAACTTCATTACTGTCCGTTCGTACCGTCCTTTGCCGCTCGAAGCTATTGGTTCACAACACAAGTTCATTTGCAGTGCTTGGAGGTATAGGCGATTGAAGCCTCATAGTTGACACTGTAGAAAAATATTATCATGAATGTCTTGCTCTAATATATCACCAAGATTGTATACATATCATCGTTACGGAAAGTCACAAGACTCTTAGCAAAACATAAAGGTGCTCATCATATTTCTATAAGCTTTATCTATCTTCAAGTTCAATTATTTGTAAATTAGATTTTCTGTAAGATTTGCTCCAATCAGCTAGAAATAAAAAAAAATGTATATTTGTTTTAATTTGATAAAAAATGTCTACACGTATTAAATGATATTCAGAGTAGGCTCATGTAATATAATTTGTTCAATGGATGAATATATGAATGCACATGACAATGGGTACGGTGGTAAGTGAGCATCACTGCGGGTGTGACCGTGAACGAACCGGCAGAAAAGCAATGCGAACGTTACGGAGCATTATCGCCGCGTTAAATCCCTCTCGATAGATACCTTCCTCTCTTCCACCATCCCTCGTATTTGTCTCCACCCCGGTTCTCTTCATCTTTTCCTCTACCCTCTCATAATTGTCTCTCTCGCGCTCATACGAAAGGGAAAATTTCATGTCCACCTTGATGGGCACATTCTCTTCACCCTATCAAGTGAAGTAACGTGAAGCAGTAGCAAAGGAAATACACTTGGGAACTTCACAGCTTTCTTTCTCTTTCGCTCACGCCCTTCCTCACAATCTTGCCCTTACGTTCTCATCATCGGAAAAGGAAGGCGATGATCTTTCTAGCTTTGGTCAGACTTTTATAGGGCTTAAGTGCAGTTAGTCGTATCAAGTCTATGGTTAGTGTGAGGCCTTGACGTGTGAGAAAGGAACGCTAATTTTGAAAGATTCCCGGGAGATGGCACCACTGCACCCGCATTCCAAACTCTGTTCGGTACAATAATCTTTCCTCAGTGCTGATACTTGTGCAGCCGCTCACTCAAATGCAGATATTGGTGTATCGCAATCGCTCAATATTATTTCCTCGACATCATTTCATTTTTCTTCGTTTCAATATCAATCAAAATTATTCTTATCAAGATATTGAAGACGTATGTTTACATAATTTTAGTGGAACTTTACAGCAACGGCTTGGAAAGTCCACCACTATATAGTGTTACTTTCAAAATTGATACATCTGCAAAAATGAATATGAAAGAATGATTGAACTTTCCGTTCCCAAATGAGGTCAATATCGTTAGGATATTATTTGAAGATATTTGAAATTTTGTGAGCTATAATTCATCGAGGGAATTCTTCATTGATGAGGAACGGGATTCATGAGGATTAAATATAGCTGAAGAAAGAACTTATTAGAGATTCCAAAAGTTACGATTTGTTCTCGAGTTAGAAATTACCTCTGTTGAAAAATCGCAATTTTCTAACAGACGAATGTAAAGTTCTACTACGGGCTGTCGATTGTAATTTCAAAATACATCATTATATCGAGAGATCTTAATATTGTTCCTTGAGATTCATAGTAATAGTTTTGAGAGGTTTCGAATCAAGAACTGACCTATGTCAGAGAATCGAATGTGATTAGACATATAATATATTACTGTCTATACTATTAATCATTGATAGAATGAAATGAGAGTACCATGTTTTTCAAACAAACTATTTATTTTCCTGAATATCACAAGAAACATTACCATGAGAGTTTTTATGATTTTGTTTACCAACAATATGGCATACTGGAGGTTATTGAAGAGTCGTAAGATGACAATACCCGTTGTTCTTGCACATCTCTGACTATGCTACTGTACGAGTTCTCCAGATTCCTATGCTTCCTGCCAAATTCACATTTCTGCGATACGTAATTTCATCACCACACGCTTTCGTTCTAGAGATTTCAGTCATTTTCCTGAGCTTTATTATTGCTTGTTAATCATTTTCCTTTAGCTTTTGTTTCCTTCTTGTTTCAATTCGCCCAATGCGGTGATTATCCTTTGATCATGATTGTGGATTTCATATAAGAAATAATCAAATCAATTTTAGAAAAATTCGTTAATCACCCTCATGCTGTACTATATTTTGTACTAAATTTAAGCATATTGTCTTTTTTCGCTTCGCTTCAAGAAAATCAGAACACTGTGCAGTTTATTCTGGTCATTATCAATTATCTTATGAAAGACTAGGTCTGTTCACTGAATTTTCATCAAACCTGATCACCTCCGATTTTTTTCACAATTTTTTCTCTCATTAGTCTGAAAATTTCTGGACACTGAAGAGAACTATGGTGAAGGAGGCTTCGTTCAATCGGGATACCCATTTTCCTATGGATCGGAAATATCTTCGTTCATTGTCACAATTTTCATGTGATTCAACTCAAATTATGTTCGATCCGTTGATGAATTGAGTGTGGCTTCATGTTGTTTTGGAATTGAAATATTTTTTTCTAAAACAATCATGGAATGCGTATCATCATTCGACAGTGAACGAGCAGTTTTGTATTGTTTGCAAAATGATAAGATATAGATTCAAACTATCAATGCTATTTTGTCATGCAGCTATTTGGCGCGCAATGCAAGACTACGCAACCATAATCGATGAACAATCTGCACCCCAACATTGAATTTTGTGCTTGTGAACGTTGGTCACTGTTCGGATCGATGTCGGTATTTTGTTGCAAAGTCAAAGGACGTTGAGTCATACCTGCTTAATTTTTCCTTCATTGGTTATTACTTTCAGTTGGTACAATAGGTAGAGTCAGCATTAGATACATCTTCATTTACATAATTTTCTTTTTTTTTTCGAAATGTATAATTCCGTACGATTGTTCTTATTTCACACTATTACAAGATGTTTCTAAATATAAATAATGCAAACGGAAATGAACAGTTACATAAACATAATATAAAAACTATATAAAGACAAAATAACAGTATTGCAACAAGTGTCTTTCCTTTTAAAAACGATATCGTTTGTCCGTGAATCGTTGTGTTTTTTCTTGTCCATGCTTCCGGTTATTCCTATCACAGTGTCTAAATATATAGAGTATTATGAACTGTATATAAATATATTTTCACTGGCGGTAGTGATCTGCACGTTCAGGCCAAATATATGTACACTCACATGTACAAAATCAATATACTCAATACATGGTCATGTATTTAAAAGAGGGCATTGCGTAATTTTTTTAGAATGGCTGTATATAAAAATTGTATGCAGGCATATAAATGTGTTCATTTCAATGTATATACATTTATATGAGTGTTCGTGTAGTAAATACATATAGCATGTGCACTGTAGAGAGGCACCTTGCGTAATGGTGTAATGTAATAGCTAACAACAAATCGACCTTCTCTCGACGAGTCACAACCACCTACCCACCTTCGTTCAGTGTGAAGTAGTGTTGGATAGAGTGTATGATCGCGCGTATACTCTCTAGACTTCATGTACCCCCATCTATGCCGCTCGAAAGTTGGATATGTATGAATACATACTGTAGAAAGCAACGTATCATGATTTGAGTATTTCTATTTCGTGGAGATAGTTTGTTATACAATCTTTCTGCGCATATCATTATGAAAATGCCGATATGACTTTTGTCTTGAAGACAACATATAGTCGAGTGAGAAATTATCAATCAAACGAATTACCCCGATGCAAATTTTTTATTTAGATTTCATGAGAGAGACACGACTCTTGCGAAGAAAGTTATTATATACGATTTGCGGTTATTGATTCCTTTATTCCATTGACAATCTGCAAATATGGTAGAGTTGGTCTAACTGAGCGTACTGAGCAGCTAATTCTATTACAGCTGAATTGGAGGCGCGATTCTCATGGTCGGGAGACAAAATAAAGTTCGAATGTTCTCAATTGTCAGACATGGATAAAAATTTCTATTTGACTTGGGACAATCGACAAAGTCGACAGATAAATCATTCTGATGATCTCAAACCACTGCGGTGTAATGATCCTCAGGAAAAATCCAATTTCTCTCCTCGAAATAACTAGGCATTCAAATATTTTCAAGTTTTGTGTTTGTAATTCAAACGCATTATGTGTCACATTTTTAGCGACTCAACTGGTCAAACTTGATGAATCGCATACAGCTTTACTTTAGATTTCTGGTTATTCGATTGGACAAATGAATTTCCTTTCATGTGCACCATTTCATGAATTTTTTTCACAATCTGTGAGTCGATATTATTATATTGGGACCTTTGCTAATTGCTGAATTGAACATGATTCACTGCAGAAAGAGAATATAATGACACATGTACCCAAGTGTCATTCTTTTATTCTCCATAACCGAGATGACAAATTGTAGTTTTATTTTTGGTGTTGAGAATTTCAGCTTCATCGCAGAACTTGTTTCTCAATAAATACAAGTACCAAGAATATGTAAGAAAGAATATGTATCAGCCTTCAGTGCAGATCAACACTGACAAGACCACTTGGCACACCACAATTTTTCAACAAAAGCGTTTGGAATGTGTCGATACATCTCATGTGGTCTTCAATCAGTTTGAATTATACGACCTGGGTATACGTTGGAATCAATTTCAGTTCCAAAGAAAATGCTCGGCGACCATGTTTGAGACTATACCTGGTGTGAAATTATGTGGAGTGTCTCCACATTTCACCTGACTTCTATGGTTAACACTAATTTCCATATGTCAAATCGATTCAACAGTTTTGTGTTTGACATGTACTAGAAAAATGTGTTGTAACTTTGGCATGAAAAAGTAGTCTCTCAATCGCTACTTGTATAACTTCCGGATATTACGAGCGTAGAACTTTACTTCACGAGAGTTTGAACTTGATTGAGACTTTCTGTTGGGAAAGGTGTTGACAACGATTGGGAGGTTCTGAGCTGAACATTCACTAACCATTAACAGGCCCTCTGCTTGATAAACAACCGAATTTTCAAGAGATTTCCTCACATTTCCAAGCTCCAATATTGGCGAAATGTCGATTGGGGATCATATTTCTCACAGATTTTGAAATGATAATTCACTCTAATATCCTTTCGTTTTGAGTGATATTTTTCACTATTGAATAACCTGGAGTTACGTATACACATCATTTACAATTCAAATGAACTGAAGAGCTTTTGCAAATCGCATTCGAATTCATTCCCGAGAAAAACTCATTTCACTCGGTGTTGGATGCAACCCTGGTAGATTGAGATGATGATACTTCAGAGTCACAGAGACATATATTTCTATCTGTTGATTTCTTGTCAGATATGCAGCCACTTCAACTACACATATTTGGTCTATTTTCCTGAAGTTGACTCGACAATGTCCAGCATATATGAATGAAAGAACGATTTTTTCTATACCATGATATTCTTGAG
The DNA here is from genome assembly GCA_030523045.1 of Meteorus cinctellus. Lineage (NCBI taxonomy): Eukaryota > Metazoa > Arthropoda > Insecta > Hymenoptera > Braconidae > Meteorus > Meteorus cinctellus. The sequence continues at coordinate 118,822 of JAPYZF010000147.1, forward strand.
ACATTCATAGATTGATCGATGGGATGAAGAAATCCGAAATTTGAGCAAATCAATATGAATTATGATAAAAGGAATGAAGAATTTTTATGTTTTCAACAATTCAGCTTTATTCCAATTGACATTCATTGATAGTTGTAACTGTCCAACTGTCTTCAACGTCACTGAAAAATATTTTTCAAAAGTAATTCTGATCGGTTTTTGTGCACGACATATGATTATACACATTATTTGTCTTTGTTTTAGTTCTCGGGTTTTGTACCAATTATTTAAATAAAGCGTATCACCAATTTTTCGACCATGTTATGATAATTGTTAATCTACCCAACCAAATACGAAGCAAGATCATACGAGTACAGATAATAGACTATAAGTGTCTCGATATTAAAAGTGGTTCTGCTTTTATTTTATCTAAACGGAAATTATTTTTTTGAAGAATATTCAACTGATTCTCATATTTTAGTTTCTTACCATTAGTGAGAGAAAAGAAGCGATACAAAATTCAATACCATTCGTAAGATTTTTTTATAAATAAGGTGAGGTTCATGAAATCTATTTAATTGATAATCCTACGATGAGACAAATTTACATTAAATGAAATTTTAATTGTGAATTTAGTGAAGCAATCAAGCTTCGGTGATGGAGAACTGTTTCATGTGTTTGAAAATCGTTTTCCGTCAGAATAATGAGAAATTAGATCATTTATCTATGATTGAGTGGATTCAAATAACTCTGCTATTGAGTTGTGACGATTTGCAATGCATTTCAGACAATTGTAACTTCTCCAATTCGTATCACGGTTAACAAATAATGAGTCGACCGTGTCTTTCTTGTAAGTGTTTATAGCACATCATAAGACATTGATTTGTGCATAGACATCGATTATAACTAGAGTCATGTAACATTGAATATCATTGTGTATTACATTGCAACATTACTTCATCAGAACTTTGATAATCATAAACAACAAATACCAAAATTTGTCCTACGTTTTTCTCGGTGGAGCATAATTACGAGTGCCACTATCATTGGGTCAAATATTGCACTTGAAATAAATCGGCAATTGATCTATCAAGCATTTCTGGTATTCAACCTTCTTTGCGGGGAATGACAATTTTCGTAACGATTCAAAATTACTTACAGAGGCATGCACCAGTCAAGATATAATATTTTGTGATGAATTTTTACTATTGATTCCTTGTTCGTACGTAATGACTTGAGACTTCAGTTGTAGATGGTTATAATTTTTCCAATTATAAATCATCCGATTCAATACTTTTCTCGTCAACTTTGTGTTTTTTTTTGTTTACACATATGGAAATTAGAGCTGCTGTGAAAATAAACGACTAAAACATAATTTTCATTTGAACCTTAACACTTTTTACCACGAAGAATTGCCAAATATTCAGAAATACACCGAGAACATTTCATACAAATGCAATTATGAATTTTGAGGTGACATGACGGCTATTTCCCAATGGTCATGAATCGATGAGACGCATAAGATATTGGACTAATGAAATATCACTATCATAACTCATGTCGGTGCTCAATGAAGTTTTGCCATTCACTGACGAAAAATTGAATTACTTCTACGTTGTCCCTATATCATTAATAAATCACGAATTTCATATGAATAATTGATATTGCAGTATCATAGTGTAATTTAACTCAATATTACAAACGGTTCCATGTTGGTCATCTTCGAAAATCACGTCATTACAGTGAACGCGATTGCTAACTTATATATGCATTCCTTATTTGTCGTTACCATGCACTAAAGTTTATGATTGAGAAAGACCAACCCTTTATGATGAGTCTTCGTATATTTAAGTCTACATTCTAAAACATGTTTCCATTTCTCAACGATTCATTTTGTTTGTTTGTGTCATACCTCTCAAATCCTATTTTATTGGACGACAAAAATGACAGTTCTCCAACGTGCAGATCTATTCATAAATTTGTTTTGCCGACAAACAACTGTGAATTTATAACTCTTCGACTTCGAAACCCTACCCAGATTAATGAAGTTCATCACTGTTCCATAATTTTTATTTATTTTTTCGAGATTTAAAACAGCGTTCAATATTGCACAAATTTGTGCGTAGATCATCTTGTCTTTTTTGAGATGAATACTTCTTTCTGATATTGCAATTCCTTTTGATCGAATCGACGCCTTGTAACTGATTCTGGGAGTGGCTTCTTAATGAATTATTGACGAAATCGATGATTCCCATTATAGATGACGAGTGTCCTTGCCATTTGAATCCAAGATTGAATCATATGAAATATTTGCTTATTACAACACTATGCTTGAAATGAAATAGAAAATATATACTTTTCGTTCGTTGGTATATGATGATAAAGGTGGAAACACTAGATGGGGACATCATGTTTGAATATGTGGTTAAGAAAAGCGAGACTGATATGGTAACATGGGAACAGCACAGTCAAGTGTAAATTTACATTACAAGCAAGATGAGTGTTACTGAGAGTACACGAATAAATTTTCACTCGACATTTCAAATTCATCAATTGGATACTCTTATTGTACAGCATTGTAATAGTAGTCTATAATGATGACCGTGATCCGGTAGAAAAGTCTGAAATAGCGATAAAAGGCAATATTTCAAGGTTGTTCGAAATATCTGCAATGGATAAGGACTAGAAATAACATACTGCGTATCGCATCTGAGTTAGAAAACAACAATCTGCGATCAAAAGTGCGACAATATTCAATGGGTTCATAAAGCTCATTAGATTATGTGAGAGCCACTTAGTCAGAGCTGGATCTTCGAATAAAGTATCATTAAAATCATAATGTATTGCCTGAGATGTTTGATTTGGCTATGATAATTTTTCTCATATCAGTGTACTGACTTCCGTCGCGAAGTTCATTTGATTTATTATTGTAATATATACGAAGATACATTCAACATTCTGAAGGACAAAATGCATCGTGCAATTCTCGACGCTCTCCCATTTTATACGACTGGATGATATGAACACAGTATTCTTTATTACTACTATATATGCTCTCTCATAATTCCTTTCATCCGGTTATTAAATGAAAGCAAGAAGGAGTTATTCCATATCCATGGAATCAGATGAGGTTTTTCGCAGTAAATTAGGTTGGATCCCTCAATTCTATCATGTGCGTACGTTCATTTTCTTCCATCTTTTGGACGCTGACATAGTAGTACGGAGAAATTGATCAAATTTTCAACCATTCTCATTGACTGAGAGAAAATATTCATTTCCGAAGCTACACGAGTCACGAAGGAAAATTGTGCTTACGCCATTCTATGTGCGGGAGGAGAATTTGGTGCATTCACTGGATTTTCTAGCGTCTTCCTCCACGAAACTACGTCAATTTTTATTTATCAATATTCTCGAGAAATTCTGAACCAATTGGTAATATATGGATATGTTAGAAAACTGGAACAATTATAAAATTTCTTCATTTTCAATTTTGCAGTATTCGTGAAATCGATATTAATCGGCCTGTTCATGCCTGTTCAAAATTTTCAAAAAATTCATAAATACGGTGTAAGGAAGACGAACAATTTAATTATCGTCCGCGCATTCATTACTATCATATCTATCACACTTATATATGCATGGATATTTGAGCTCAATCTCGATCTTCGCGAGTTTATGTATATATAAAAATGAAAATCAACATTCATTATTAGCCGAGTTCGACTCCTTCCATAACTGATGACTAATGTTACGCGTGATATCACAAAAATTTTGGTAATATATATTTTTTTTCCGGTTCCACAATCATCGATTGACTCACCGATTACGTCCTGAGAATTTCCGGTATTTTGTGAATTAAAGAAGCTATCCAAGTTTTTCCAAAATTTCGCAGTTAATTTTGGCTGTATGTAAGATACAATTTTTGAATGATGACGTCTCTATTTCGACATTATGAATGATGACTTTCATAATCCAATCATTGGTCAAGCTACGAACTGGTAGTTTCAGTTTATGCGAAAAAAAATATTGCACTACGAAGATCATTTTTAAGGGTAGAAGTTAAATCATAAACCTGGCTAGGTAGAAGTATTAAGAGATTGTACAGAATCAACTGATGTCAATAGAAATAACATCAATACAACTATCGATCAGTTTATGCAGACTGGTAGTGCTATAATAAGTGCAAAATTGCCACTGGCGCGTTTTCTCTGATAGATAGTGATTCTATCGAAAATAAATAAGTTAAATATTTCTTAATTGTTAAGTAATTATTACTCTCAGATTTTTACATGTAAACTATGTTTGCCAATGCTGCAGAGAAGAAGTTGAAATTATGAATCAAAACCATCAACATTATTCCAGGCGTTCTATTTTCTTGATTATGAAGCTGTCATCGGAGCAATATTACATGAGATTGTAGAATCAGACACTGCCATAATCATAACTTTGGCTTTTTTTTAAATTAGTTAATAAGAAATATCTTCACATTTTCAAACTGCGCCTGTGAGACTCCAAGTTTCAATATATTCCGAAGATGGTATTTACTCCTGTTCAACTGAATCGCATAAAGTGGACTGTAAAATCAAGAGTAGAATATTGGATATTAAATTTTGATTTATCTCTGCGACAAAGAGATGAAAATTACTAAAAGTTTCTCTTTTCTGGAGTTCTAGTTGAGAATACCGGTTATAGCTTGATTTTGTAATGTCACAAAGTGATTTCATAATAGCTTTCAGTAAATTCAATATGGTTCAGTATCGATTTCGCGAATCTGGATTCTTTTACATCAAATTGATTTCCATTAATATCAGGAGAAAGTTATTTATTGATTTTCTAAGCGGAAATCTTCTAATATGTAGGTCAGGTGGTTTTCATGCGTCTCATTAAATGCTATTCATTCCGGCTGGTTTTATTTCCGTTTCATGATATATCTAACATAACCATTCCAAATTTCAGATGTATTTGACTAATCACGACCTCTTGCTTTTCTCGTGTACACGAAGTTGAATGCCGAAGTACAATGCACGTACAGCATGTATATGTTATTTTATTTGCACTGAAGAACTCTTTCAAATCCTGCCTATACACAGAAAAATGCTGCGGCATCCTCACGGCTACTCGTATATTTAAAAATAATATACAGTCAGTAGCAAAGTAATGAGAAGTCAGGGGGTGGAATTGTAAATGGGGAGTTGGGATAGTGTAAAAAAAAGGACTTGCGCTGCTCGATACTTGAAACGGGAAGAGTCATGTATACCGCATGCTACTTTATGTATAATATATACTTATGTACTTGGATCCGGGGGAAAACTGCGCACAGACCTAGCGCGCGCCACCGACGAAAATGTATCGTGTATACGTGCTTCCGTTACGGTTATACGCAGTTGATCGCACCCGTACACTCTTGTGAGTTGTCAGAACCCTTCTATCCGGCAGCGCGCACACTCGCTCCATACCAAGGAATATTATTTACATGATGAGATACACACTAGTCTACATACTATATGTACTACCATATCTGCATATGTAATAACCACAAGGTGACATAGTACTGCATTTAGTTCTTCCATTATTCCCTCACTTGTTTCAATAAACAAATGAAAATAACATCGTTCCAATTATTGAGTTACCACACTGACAAAAAAGTATGTGTCTGACGGAGATACCGCAGTTTTAGTTCGCACATATTGTCAACCTAACCATACATATTTTTACCTGTTCGAAATGAATTTGTATAGTAATAGTACAAATAGTTTAGACATGAGACTTCATCCTTTTTTGACGATAGTATAGTTACATTGCAGCAACAATACTATGAAATCTGTTTCCCGCGCATGGCACACAATTTAACCTCTAAATTCACGTTTCGAATCCCGTTACATATGGATGAATGTGACGCATTACTTATTTTGTTTTGTATATTTTTTTCCGACTTGATTTTTATCATCTTATATTGTTTGAAAACGATGAATTTCGATCATTACTAAATTGAGTAAATTGATACTTCGGTGATACAGCGAAGATTAGGTTATCTCTAATATCTGTGTTAGCTCCCTGCATGTTTTCTATGAAACAACTTCGTTTCCTTGCCATAGCAAAAAGTTTAGTGAATAGATTCAAACTACGGTTTTGTGAATAAAGTAAAACGAATTTTGTTATCGGGCACAAAAATTTCGCCGTCCGACTCAAACTCTTTCTTCACGAAATTCAAACAAAAATGGAAAATATATACTACAAATGCAAAAGTCTTTTGCGCGATGTAGGTGAAAGTTTGAAGACCGATTTTCGTTTCGAACAATTCCAACTCCCTCTTCTGATATATCATGAACTTCGTGTACGAAATCGAAAATATGATTTTTTCGTGAAAAAGTATCGATAAAATTCCATTGAATTAATTTATTTTTCTTCGAAGGATACAAATGAAGTCACATACCCTGGGTTGAACATTCAAGGTAAATAGCTTATTGTCACAATTTTCATTTGCCTTTTGGAGCTCCGACCCGCTTTATTGGATGTTCATTCATTTTATATACTTTTTAATTAATCCTAAACACGATTATGTTTGCGGAGTTTCCTTATGAGTTGATTGGATGTCTCCATTCTTTATATAAAGATGTATGCGATATTTGTGGCGTACTTCCAAAAGTCAATAACCTTCCAGAGTCCTAAAAATATATAATCGATAACTGTGAAAAAAAAAACACAGAAAAAGTGTACGAACAAAAGTGATTGAGAAAATCTTGTATGACACGATTAATAAGGAAGCCGAATAGGCATGAGTTGATCAACTCTTCCGCTGTTGAGTCCTTCCGACGTCTCATCGAAGCGGGATGTAAAGTAGATATTGATACCTTTGTTACTACATAAAATATCTTTCGTTACATTCATTACATATTTCTCGCTACATTTGGCCGTATAATAAAGTAGTTGAGCATACAGATATTGGTATGTTTTGATCACAACTAATATAACTTTTTATCTAGTGAAACTAATGTGAAAATACTCAGGCAAATTGAACAAATGGAAATGATATGATAAAACCATATACCCGAGTAATCAAAGAGTATTAGGGTTGTGTAAGCAGTTTTATTTACGTGAACGCGTTGCGGGCTGGTCATATCAGTAGAGGATTTAGCATACAAAGGGTGGAAAAGCATCGACGCTGAAGTCAGCGACGCCTCGTTCATGGAACATACAATATACACATATAACAACAACTATGTCCCTTCCAAACATATAGTTACACATACACATACACACATATACAACTAGTGATAGTATACGTTCTTACGCCACTGGGATCGATATCCCGGGAGGCCAAACAGTAAACAGCCGGTTGGTCAGGATAGTATTACTGGTGGGGGATGATGTGGGCTTGCACACACCGTGAAGGCACTATATTAACCCACCTTCACCCTTCTGTCGCCCCCTTGCATAGCAGCACAACCTTTCAGCCACTTTCAGCCACCTACTCCTACACTATCTAACTATATGTGTTGTTCAATATAGTTGGTCAATTAATTTTTCATATTTATTGTCCTTCCACTTCATCCTCTTGTAACCTAAAAAATATTTACGAGAACTTGATACAGAGGTAAACTATCATACATAATGAATAAAAAGACAATCTATGTTGATATATTCATTGGATAATTTCGAATCAATTTTGGTTTCGGCAATTGTTTTTCATAAATTTTAGTTTACCATTCGCTCATCATAAAATTTGATTTGATGAACATTCATACGTAAGCAGACGTATCATATCTGTCTATATGAAAAAAAGAAAAGAAGAATGATACTAAAAATCATAATGAACAATATGATAATTGATAAACAATAATTAAAGAAAAGTTTTGTGGATTTCATGTGTGTGGAAGATAAACGTTGTTGTTTTGTGTTTTCATGCTATTTACTGGTAGTCATCGTTATTGCTTTGGTTGCATTTATTATATACATACAATAGTTATATTGCACCGAGAGAGTGAATACGTCTACGCCACTGAGTGCACAAGGGGAATGCGGCGGACCTCAGTGACGCTCAACTCGCGACAGATATTATGAATAAAAAAACAAAAAGATCGTCGTATATCCCTCTTCCTTCACTTTATATGTTTATACATATGTATACATTTGAATTATTACCGCGCCAATCAGCGATACACTATTATAATATGCTTCAATATTAGTTGATTTTATTCATATTATGATACGCGCATGCATACTTATTTACACTTCATGATATGCACTCACACATGTACACACACAATCGTTCACATTTCACGGTGAATTGTCATATGGGTTGTATGAATGTTCTGAATAATTTTCTCCATAACATCATTCAATTCTTGCGTCTTTAATCACTGAATTTCGAAACGTGTTGTATCATTGTTTGCCAAAATATATCCAATAGATATGAAGTGTGCTAAGTAAATTTGTCACCGATCAATTGTATATATGGAAATAATTAAAAAATAAATAAACAAAAGAAAATGAGGAACAATTGTTTTTCAGCCAACAAGTTGGAAACGTATCAATCGCGTGAAAGTCATTGTGACATAGGCGAGTAAAAGTGGAACATGAAGAAATAAATCGAGCTGTTGTATAAATATATATTAGCTACATATACACCCGTATATATTTATAAATGCTTATTTCTCTTGAGTGATTAAGTTAACAGGATGTTGAGAGCGTCAAGGTATTTTAACCGGGTGCATATGACGGCGCGCAGACGCATCCGATTTGCCAACCGCCGTGTTCTGCTGTCGCATTTTCTCCCTTTGCGGGGTTATATGTGTTAGAGGATAGGTAATAACAGCAAAGGTATAGACATATATTGTATGTATACGTGTGGGATATAGGTGTACCCATACGAGGGCATTTCACCCTATTCTATCAACTCACTGTATATAGACATTTTATTATACTCGATCATTTTCTCTTCCTGTAATCATAATCGAATTATCTCTGTGATTTGATTATATATTAATGCTATGGATAGTATTACGTATATACACAACGGTCTATAGAGTATAAACAAAACATTTGTGTTGTCTTTATATTTAGCCACGTGTACAAACACAATATTAACTTGTTAAAAGAGCAATCGGACGTTTGTCAATAGCATTTATATTCGAGAGACCTCTAATTAATAATAAGAGAGAGTGAATCACAACCAATTGAGAATTGTAGAGCAACGTGTAATTAGGTATGAAACAGCGTCCGGTCTATGATGCCATGACACATTGGTGGTGTTTCTGCTGCTGGTTACTGCCAGCTCGTACTGAATGTCGATTTCTCTCGTTCAAAATTCTATATCCTCGTTGGAATGTGTGTTGACCATAATTTTGCAGCTATTCCCTCTTTATACATGTATGTGTATATTCATTTATATAGAGAGGGAGGACCTACAGTGCAACGTCCTCGTCGCGCGCAGCTCATATATACGAGACAATTGTCAGTGGCGTAGGTGGCGCTCGTTGAGGCGCGCGCGCGCGGGCATTATAACTTGGCAACGGCGCCAACTTTCAATCTTCCAGACAAATCATTCTCCTCCGACTCTCACCTACTGTAAACTTACTGCTCACTTTTTCGTACCATATTAATATCGAGAAACAGAAAATGATGCGGAGACAACAACAGAATGTAGCACCGATTCAAGTTCAATTAATATTTTCACCAGAGATAACTTGATAAAAAATTATCGATTTAGATATTCCCCGTTCTCAGTTCTAATTTATCTCTATGTTTATATCAATCTATATTAAAGAAAACTTCTTTATTCGCGTGAATGAATATATTCGATTAAATACTCAGAGAATAAAATTTCATATATAGGAGAGAATTCCAATTCGGGACTATTTTCGGCAGGTCAACTTGAAATCAAATGTCATTGTCGATCAATAATATTTTACCCAATAAATCCAGGCCCCTGCAAATTCATCAGTTCAATTGATGCATAATTTTCAAAATTTCATATGGGATACTCAATTTACGTTCTCATCAGATTTCTCCATTAGGTGTGAATTTTAACTTCCTTTTTTTACTTTTTTTTTTTCAAATTACTTCGATTCTATTGAAATATCGAGAGTGATTGGCAATAATGAGTAAATTTTCAACGGAAGATACTGGTGAGAAGAACTATTATAAAGATTGTATTGCCAAAATAGCGGAAAGTAGCGCAAATATTGCCGTCATCGCGAATGAGTGACACTGGCAACAATGTCGTAGTGTGTATATGAGCGAGAGGCGGTTTATAAAGTAGTAGTATAGTATAGATGCGTTGATGCCGGCGGCTTGCTCGTCCCATCCGACGAATCCGGGCGTAGTATGGAAAGCCTGATGACGCAACGGGCGAGTGTTGGCGGAGGTTGGATTGCGCGCGACGTGACACGATGTTCCCGCGCGCGCTGCTTTCATGCCAACTGGTGTAGCCTCTGCTATCGCCACCGCCACCGCCACCGCTGCCACCGCTGCCACCGTCGCCACCACTGCCACCACGACGACTATGAGACATGAGCAGAAAGAGCAAGAGCTTTCGGTCTTGCCTTTAGGATATTATACTCTCCCGTTCCATTGCCGTATATAAACTGTGACAGGCGCATTCCTCATATTGATATAATTCATAATTGCAGAGCATAAAATTCTGGTATGAAACAACAAAAACATCATGACATAACAATGACCTTTTATAAATAAATCGTTGAGTCAACATGTATTTTGTTGTTATTCATGAAAATAATAATAATGATGAAATGGAAATGAGAGTCCTGATATGAAAGTTTGAAATGAGTGTTAACGATAAAGAAGAATGAAACAATCTACAAATAAGTCAATAATACACGAATTAATAGATTTTTGTATCTTATAGTTTGTGGGAGAATAACAGCATGCAAAATTAGCGAGTCTGGGGAAGGTAGGTGAAGTATTTTTGAGCGCAAGAACGCAAAAATGCGAATTAAAAGAGGAAGCAAAATAGCGAATGTACGAGGGCAAGGGCGGAGAGGTGACTCTCGCGACTATGACGCCAGTGTTGTCGGCGTATATCGGGTAGCGAAACGAATGAAGTCGAGACGGGCCGAAGCTGAACGAGTTGACGCGAGTCGACGCGAGCCACTCGCGTATATATATATACACATAACGAAATATATATATATATATAGATAATAGAGGAATACACATGAGAGTATAGAGAGAAACGCACAGGCCATAATCGTCAGTGGCTGACGACTCTTCGAGGCGTCAAGTTCCCTTGTATCGGGGTAGTATCGCTTCGCGCTACCATGACTGCCTTCACACGAGGCACGTGCGCCGCGTGACAGCTGATAACGCGAGTTCGCGCTCGCATATGTATCCAACATTTGCTGAGAGCGAAAAGCAAAGCAGGGACGGCACTCGCGTGGCAACAAGACGCAAGACGTTCTCCTGCACTAATACAAATATATATAGATATATGTACATATGAATATATAAATATACGCATTCATAAACAAAACGCAAGGTCGTCGAATCATCACTGTCGTTGCCTTGGAATGAATGAAAAAAAAAGAAGAAAAAGAAAACACACGTCAAGAATAACATAAACAAAAGGAAACGATGAAAACCAAAATAAATGTTGAAGAACAAAAATGCTGTTTATTGAATGAATGTATAATTCACATCTATATCATGTAATGCACTTTTCGAATCCTTGCACGTTGATGGACAACACATTGCGGTGTATTCCACTAGAATTATTGTTCACTTGATATTAAAATTAAAATAACTGATATATTTGAAACTCAATTGATGAGGAGAAATAGAGGCGAGAGAAAATTGCACTACATGCTTACATTCACCATGGCGAGGACGAGGATGAGGAGGAGGACGCCGACTATGACAAATCAACGCTACTCTCTTATCAAGTCTTCCGTTGGCAACTCTTATCGAGTCTCCAAGAATAAACTCACCGGAACATAAACATTTTGAATGGAACACGCTGTAAAAGACGATACTCGTTGATTCAAAGCAGCCGCGTGAATCTTCGGTTAAAAAATACACATCTATGTTACTTGGAAATTGATAATCTCACAAATCTTATATATGCACTTGTTTCTCCACATGAAAATATAATAATGATAATAATAATAATGATAGCAATAACAAAAATAATGATGAATATTACATAAATTAGAATATTCTCCCTATTGACTATTTGTTGTAAAACATAAAAATATACCGTCTAGGGTATAGCATTTTATTATTTGCGTGTTCATGAATAATGAATAGAATAAAAAACTGTGTGTCTTCAATTGATGAAGAAAAAATTAAGTGTGACAGCCAGTGAGGAAAATTGAGTGGCAAGCTGTGAAGAGTTGTCGCAAAGTGGTTGCTATATAGTTGGCGGTATCGGCATCGAGTCAATTCGCGAGCTACAGCAACCTGAAATATGTATATATATATATATATATAAATATATATGTAGTCGCACAAATGCGGAAGAGAGAAAGCCAATGAGAAAACCAAGAGAGAGCAACATAGAGTAAGGAGATTTCTGGGCACGCGCACTCCACCTGCTAGCGTGTAACGGCACGCGCCATCCTCTCCGTTTTCCTCTCACGTGCCCTCAGCTCCCTCTCCAACTGGCGTATTCTCCCTACCCTACGTTGGGAGACACGAACAGACGTCCTCTCGCTCTCTCACCCTCACGCTCTAATCCTTCCTTTACGCGTGCCACACAGCCGTGAGTTGGGACGACGCGCAGGAGTCAATTGCTCGTGGGCATCGAGTGGACGAGCTTGCTTTTTTTTCCACCGTTATATATTCTCACTCTGTTTATTGTCACAAACTCGACATCTTCTTTTACACAGTATCGCTAATGAGAGATTAAAAAGGATAAGAAACAAAAGGAATCGCCGATGGATCAATAATCACAGAAATTGAACAAATGAAAAAAAAAAAATTGTTGAGGTTGGAAAAAATTCTGAAATCAAATAGTTCAATAAATGTTACCTATTATGAATATTTTGATAGCAACGTTTTTAGTATGCACTGAAGGTGCATTGAGATATGATGTCACTCGGAGAATGATTCATTATGAATAATAGATAAAAAAATTGAATTGGAAAAAAAAAAGAAAGAGAGAGTGAGGTCGAGATTGAATTCCGAGTGGATGAGAATCGTAAAACAGCGAAAATGACACGATCTCAAGAATATTGTAGGAGAGTTGTGAATATATCGATATGATAGCTCGAATCATCTGGCACTTCTACCGCTATGATCAAGAGATTCACCATTGAAAACATCCGGCAGTTTTTGCAGTAGCAAAAATAGTCAGGGCCAAAATCCGTTCACAAGAGTGACACAAAGCAGCACAAGGATGATAGCGCGACAAAGAAAAAAAGAGAGGGGCAAGCAACATGAGCAAATTTTGCTCGTTTAAACTCGCTTATCAATCGATTTTTCGCACCCTACAAAAATGGAATTGCAGTGTTAATTGTTTCGTTTTTCCGCAAGTAAACTCATTCTCAATGAAGATTTCGAAAAACCAATCTAATTTAATCTTCGTCATTTAATCAATAAATTAATGTTAATTAGTAGTATGAAATTGGAAGAGAAACTTTAATGATGGGACGACGAAAGAAATGAAATTATTGTGATGGAGCATCATACAATGTGCAGTGTATAAGACAATATATCGAGAGCGTAAACGGGCGCTCGGAACCACCTGTTGACAATTTACGAAAGGAAAATTGACAAGTCTTTTGGCGTGGATGACGCGCACCCGAACGTATTCGTCATTATCGTTATAATAAATTGACAAATAACAATTGATAACAATATGTTTTAATGCGTATGTATACCAGTGTGTGTATTCGTGCACGATTGACAGGTATGAACATGTTTACAGTGGGAGAACTGTTTGATATCTGTTATTTATGCCATCATACAACGATGACTGGCAAATTTCGTACACAATTCAACACGAATCATTGATACGAATAAAAAATGTAAAGTATTAAGATTTGGCAAACCCATCGGCTTAATCAATAGATTCGAATATGGTAATGGCATATCGACCAAAGACTCACAGAGTTTGTTCAAGTTCGACTAGTTGGCTTGTGGTGGTAAACTTGTAGTGTTTGAATGTGCGTGTGTATGTAGTTGAGAGTGGGTACGTGCATGTATATGTATGATACTTGATATTATTCACACTCACAGTCATACACACTGTCGAGCGTGTTGACGCGCTTCGGGGCGCCTATCGTTCGTACCCATCACTCTCTTGCGGGTCGTCCGAGTGTTGAAGAGAATAAAAAAAAATACCAAAGAGGTCAAGAGTCGCGGAAGAGTGCGTGACAAACTCGGGCGCACGGGTTCGCCCCGCGCTCGATGCGTCTCGTTCCAAATGAAAAGAGAACATAAACGTTAACAAATGAATAAAAAATCTGTGACTCGTGTTATCTCTTCGTTATTTAACGTCATTTTTTATTTTGTGATTAATGACGTCAAGTGGAGCACCTCTGTCTCTCCTTCTTTCTCTATACTTGAATTACTTGACAGAATGTAATTCAATACGATACCAAAAAAAAGGAAAAAACAAAAACTTAGTGGTGCAAAAATTGGTGATAAAGAAAACATAACAATTGCGAATGTGACAAATGAATAGGAAAATATTCCCGTTCTATATATTTTTTTTTTTTTTTCCTTTTTTTCGAACCATTCACAGGAATATTCGAGGAGAAATGAAATAATAAAACAGTTTGAAGTGAAGTTATTGCTGATTCAGAGCATTGTGAACAATTTTGATTGACATCTCGAATTCTTGTCGCAACAACGCAGATTTTTTTCACTGGAATGATGGTACGTCAAAGAGGACGAAGAAATTATTATATAAATACACAAATATATATATATATATCTTCTGAAATATATCATCTTAAGCACACAACTGTTTTCCGTATTTTCAAACGTGTTTGGCATGCGAGAAATGTATACAAGAAAAAGTAGGATACGTATAGGTGTATCACGCGCGCGTTCTGCTGCAAGTCAATGGCGCAGTCATGCGCCGCTATCTATGTGCATATTTACTCAATCGTGTATAGATATAGATATAAATGTATATACATGAATATATGAGTACGTACGAATACGTATGAATCTACTTGATGTTATAAGCGGAACAGTAGTATATACATCGAGAGTGTTCTCGCACGAGAATTCGCGTGACAATGAATCGACTACGGCGACGACAACGACGATGACTACGACGACGACGCCGACGACGGTGACGACGACGACGACATATACATTCATAACGGAATTTTCAGTCGGGCATCGATAACAGGGTTATATACTAAAGCTATATACGTTCGCGCGTATTGATATTACGGTTAGGCTCTTTTCTTTACATTTCATATGTGTCAATAACCAATTATATATACCAGCGTTTCATTTATTATCATAACGTATATTCTGTGCACTCCAGAAAATTAATTAAATGCACTTTTTCTCGTGTTCCACTTATTGCATTGTATAGAGTTAATCTCTATAATTTGTATTCTATCCATTTAAAAAATTTTTTTTCGTTGTTTAATCAGTGGTAATTTGTCGCGGATCATCAGCTGTTTTGAGCTTTCTTGCCCTTTCACATCTTTTGTTAATAATGCCCTTGCATCTCTTGCATCTTTTCTATTGCCATCGAGTAGGCCCCTTAATTTTCTACTTCGTAGTTTTTCAGTTGTATATTTAGCCGCGTGACGGAGGATCGCGGTTGTTCGTGTGGAGGACGTTCGAAGTAATAGCCATTCGTGCCTTGCACGTTTACTCTATATCGATATTCATACACATATATTCACACGAACACGTACTCATGCGCACACGCGTATTTATATATAGATATATATAAGTATTATGCAAAAACAAATGTTTTGTTATACATTCATGAGAAATCAAAGTTATAGGTATGAAAAACCAGAACAACTATTTGATACTCCATGGTAGTGATTGTCTTGATCAAAATAAAGAAGGTGATGGGAAACTATATGAATCAACATCCTGGAATATTAAATTTTATTTGCAGTGAATTGTCAAAGTTTGGGGGATGAATATCGAACAGGGATATTTTACCATTTCTTCAATAAAATATGGGTGAGGCTTCACCTGGAAATACTTCGAGTGTCAAACATTGTGAATTTCATAATCTGATCGGGTCGTAATTACATTAATGGAATGGTTGAATTGAGGGGAAATATATTGTGACGAAAATTGAGAAAATACTATTCTCATAAAGCATGATATTCTTTTTAAGAATTCCAATTTTAGAGAGAGATTGTGATAACTCAGGTACAAGAATCGGCGTCTACAAATACCAAATGGATGTAGAGAAATGAATTGAATAAAAAATATATGAAAATTGTATAGTTCTATAGAAAAACGTAGACGTGAGAAAAATGAGCACAAATTTGGGTCAATTCTCAGGCAAGTCGATTTCCACTGAAAAGTACATCACTCTCAATTTGGTATTTTTTAATATTCGATTAAAAATGTCAGCAGGATAGTTTCGTAACAATAACTATAAAATCCAGAAAGTATCAAAAAAATCAATGTCTCTGAAAGTCAATGACTGCAATTTCTCTCTTCAAAATTACAACGTCTTATCGTAAGAAGACTATTCATATCATTAACTTGATGAGATGCCTTTCCATGTCTCTGGATTCTTTTCCTTGATTTTCCCAGCGTTCCTATGAGCAAAACTGTAAGAGGAAATGAGTAATAGTGCGCGAGGGGAAGAATAAAACAGGGGCAGAGGTGAAAAGATTCGAAGAGATGAAGTTGACGCGCGAGGGAACTCAACCTCCTGGTGAGGATTCTACCAGCAAGGTGGCAAGCTGGGGAGGGCGTGTAATACCTCTCGCCATGGATCGATAGAAAGGCCAGAGGGTTGAATGTGTATATGTATATATTCATGAATATGTGGTGTGTGTGTGTGCGCGCGCGCCAACGACCGTCTGCATAAATACAAGTGTGTATGCACTCATCAAATCTGAAAAAGGAACGTATAGTAGTAATATAGTTGCTCGCGCGCTGCTGTCTCGTTACTCATCGTTTAATATTTTTTTTTCTCTCATTCGGATATGTTCGGAATTTTCCGCTTTTGTCACGCAGCTACCGCCCTTTCGTCCATAGACTCATTCAAATATCATGCACTGTACTTATCATTTCATATCATAACACAGATGGAAAAAAAATTACATAAAAAGATACAAACAACTTTCAATGTAATGCATTTTGGATGTAAATAAAAAATATACATAATACAGCTAAGTGTATATGAAATATTTGGGCGTCCTTAACCGTGTAGGTAAATGGCAATGATTGAATTTATCTACTTTGAAGCTTATCTAAATTCCGCTTCCCTGGCGACTCCTCACAAGTATCTGTCGATTGCAGTCACATGAACAAATCAATGGCAAAATTAAAACTCTGATGTAATTCTAGATGAGAGTGAGTTTGATTCTGTTGTGATCTAATACATCGGATATCAATCGTCATCAACTTTCACGGAAAAAAATGATCGAATCGTTACATATGTTTTATTATTTGGTTATCACCACTTCTTCTGTTTGATTATTCATAACATACCAAAAACTCATTCAGGCCGTGTCGGATTGTCTATATTATTTACTTACTGTTGATTGAGATGGTTAACAAATATTTTTTTGGAAGATAAAGGAAATGTCCGCGGATAACGTCAAACTGATTTACAAGATTTGATGTTTGCAAAACGATATATTTATGTATAGAGGCGTCGAGTGCAAAGCGTCAAATTTTTTCCGGCGTCGGGACGCAGACGGCGAGTGAAAATATATATCATAAAAGGGAAGGAGTACAAGAAGTTTGTACGTAAACTTCTACTGACATCCAATAATGGGCGTACCCTAACTCGGGGCGCACAGCGGTAGTGTGGGAAATTTGGGAAATTGACATGTTGTCATTTATTCATCTCACATTATACGGTTAAAATCATGATGGGAGGACACTTCACAAAATGAATAATACTTTTTCAGCAGAGGATCATTCACACACTTGAAGTTGAGAAAAAAAATTTAATTCTTATGTTAAGTACAATTCTAGAAATTTTACGCAGAATCGTGAATCTCTTAATTAAATTTCTCACAATGATCATGATTTAGGAAATATCCAACTGAATCTCCTCTTAGTCTTCCAGGGCAAAGTAGAACGATGCCTTGTGGTGAAGAAAACAGTATTGATCGTCATGTATCTTGGATGAGTATTGTAAAAACTATATTGATCAAATCTTGCGATGATCCGTTTATTTTTTATCAGAAAAATTCATTTCTGTTAGTAAGGTCTAATTATTCTTTAGGCGACATCAAATGTAGAGAGTATAATCTTACTCTATTCTAGTATACGAAAAATCCGAATAAATCCTGTCTCTCGAAATATTAGGTGAATTCACATCATTGAATTGGTTCTGCAAATTTGCAGTAAAACAGTCCAGAGAAAAATACTATATCGGATAAATTTACGAAGAATACTGAATAATCACGTTGGACTTTTTTGTGTTTTTATATATACGAATTAGATACGCTCATAATTTTTTGGGTACGTAAGCGTGTATCCATGAGTGAAATTCACTGAGGTAGTAACGCAGTCGAGGACGCAATGGTTCTCACGGCGGCGCGTGGCAATCGATACCCCGGCGACACGTTGATATCGCGCGCGCGGGAGTCATGCTCTTACCCAATGCTCTCAACCCTTCATTGTTGTTATTGTTGTTGACGTCGTCACCGTCGTCGGCGTTGTCATTTTACGGTCGCGAACCTTATTTACCGCATGTTATGTTGGGAAACCACCGGGTAGCACAATTCGTGTCAGCCAGTTGACATATCAAATCTTTTACTTTGGAATAATCTCCAAATAAATACGCTAATTTTCTCGTGGAGAGTTTTATTTATGCATCATCATTTTCCTTCCACCTAAAATTAGTCTACGATTCCTTTAAGAGCAACCGTTTCGCCGACTTACATTTCTGTATTAATTATAATTGTTTGTTCAATAATCGATTAGATTGAAGTAGTTCCCAATGGACATTCATATATTTGACATGAAATTCATAACTTGTATAAGAAACATGCATTGAACCAAACTGTTTATGATTGTGGTTCTAAATTGATTGGATTGAATATCTGGCTATATTTGCAATTTCAATTAAAAATTTTAATAGAAACAAAAAGATAATTCAGTGGATGTATCTCATGCAAGCATTAATGCCTTCGAGTTAGAGAGCAACGAAAAATGACAACGGCTAGGTATTAAACTGGTTATAATGTATGAATATGTAAATCGTTCAATAACAACAGCGATGATGATGACGACCAAGGCTTACGTCAAATGGAATTATGTAACGTTCTTATGATACAAGGGGCACACGCATTATGACAATAGAGACCACCAAGTGGAAATGGCGTGGATGCATTAGCACTGTCTCATATGTGCATAATATATACGTATACTATGAATACTTGGTAGTGAATGAGGTAGGATTTGAAGTATATGGAACCTTGAATGCACTAATGTGTTGTTACTACCTAGAACATATACTCATCATGCAGTCTTCTGTTGTTTCGAAATTGGTAGGAACTAAGTTTTTATGACAATTGTTTTCGTATCAGATGACATGAACGTTCATCCACATTTCATGTGTAATAAATGACAGAGTTTGAATTTAAATCACTGTTATGAACTGTTCAATATGTGACAATGTGATACAGACATTCTATCAACGGTATATGTGATAGAATTCAATGTAGTAGCGATTGTTATGATGAAAAAAATGATTCCTATTATTTATAAAAAATATCTAAACTTTTGAAAATTTGTTTCAGCAGCAAAAAATTTTGAAACGAGCTGCTGAGGACTTGGAGTCCACGGGCGCTGGGAGTGCTGACGGTGGTTTTGGTGAACCTCCCGTTAAAGTACAATGTACACAAGGCCAACACCAGCAAGCGCAATCGGCGAGTGGTGGTGGAGGAGGCGCAGGCGGTGGTGCACATCATGGTCTTGGCCAGCATCAATCCGGAAATGGAACGAATACTTCGGGAAATCAGAGCGCGGGTGGTAATGGTAGTACAGGAGGTGGTGGATCATCAACCGGCAATAATGCTAATGAAGGTTTAACCAAATTCTCTGTCGAAATTGTTCAGCAACTTGAATTCACAACGTCTGCAGCGAATTCTCAAGCTCAACAGATATCAACGAACGTTACTGTTAAAGCATTGACAAACGCATCAGTGAAAAGTGATCTGGTGAATTCGTCGTCTTCGCCGAAATCCGGTTTGGACAGTGTCTCATCAACTGTATCATCGCGTAGTCAATCGACTAATCAAGGTGGTAGTGGTGGTGGAGGTAGTGCCGGTGGTGGAATTGGTTGTGTAGACATTGGTAATCTTGTTGAATGTAAACAAGAACCAGATAATGAGTTTGTCGATCTTGAACAGTGTGCAGCTGCATTAGAAAAAGATGCAGCAGCCAACGGGGCTGGATTTCCTGGTTTTTCTGATTTCATTGGCGATGATACAGGCGATGAAATAATCACTTCGGACGCATTCAAAGATCTTATATCTGAAATATCAGATTTCCACCAGGAATTCATGAAAGATTTTGATTTTGAAGATAAAAGTGTTGATCCGTTGGGTGGTAGTGGTGGTGGTGTTGGAGTTGGAGTTAATGTTGGTGTTGGCAATGTTACTAATTCTGTACCTATAAATAATGGACAAATAAAAATTGAAGAAGATAAGGATGCTGTTCATCAGCATGTAAATAATAATGGTGTAAGTAATGGGGCAAATAATGGTAATATTGGTCCGAATTCAAGTCCTGGCGGTTTGGGCTCTACCTCGCAGTATTCACCCGCACGTATGCCATACTCTGGTTTGGATTTCAAATCTGAAATGAGTCCAGCCGCACAAACATTGAAACAGATGGCGGAACAGCATCAACACAAAAGTCAACAACTTGGACTTGGTCCATTCAATCCATCTGGTGGTGGTGCACGTGGTCCAGCATCACGATCGCCTTATACAGAATTTCCACAATTTGGTGGTAATGCAGATTATCTTGGCAGTCCGGGTAGCAATGGACCAGCAGCTAGTCAAAATCAAAATAATGCCAACACACAAGGCAATTATCACAAAAATAATAGTAATCCAGGTGGCGGTTTTTCCAATCAGCCGACCAACGATATGTTTGGAACGCAAACGCAATTTTCCGGCTTAGGTGATATGAAAAGGCCGCAACAAACGGGAGGTAAACCAAATATGATTGGCCCTACCAGTGGTTATAAGCAACAATATTCGCCTTATGGTAGCCCGGGATCAATGCCAAATCATGGTAGTCCTGGTTATCCATTACCGCCACGCGGCGCACAAAGTGGTGGCCCGAATCAGAATAATTCGGGGCAGGGCCCCTTCACAAATTCGACACCACCAAGGCCGCCGTCAGGATCCGGTTCTTCCACATTGCAAATTAATCAAGCTCAACAATTGCATATTTCCAATCCTGGGCACAATATTCAGGTGAGTTCTATGTTGAAATGTTTTGTCCCATGTTCATATGTATAATCGTTCATTTTAGTATGGATACAAATATCAGATTTTCTTTCGATTACTCGTCATGACGATGAATATCTGTTGCGTATCATAACGGCGGAGCTATTTTTGTGAACAGAGAACTATAGGGGCCATTGCGAAGGCGGTATGTGCATCCCGCCAGTAGGCAACTGTTCTACCATTGACTTCGCCAAACAACGCGCCACCGAGTGCAACAAGTTGTTGTACTCGTCTCACTCTCGATTCTCCAATTTTCCCTCTCTCATATACCCGTTCGCACATTCTCTACCGCTCTGATAGCCTTTCGGCGCGGTTCGATATGCGCAGTCACCGTCTGCTCCATTTATTCACCATCATTGTACGCATGTGTGCACGCGTATATATATATACATTAAACGCGTTCGGAAATATTCGAACATCTCTATTTCGGGGCGTTGGATTCACTTTAATATATCATACATCTGAATTATTTTCCAACTATTCATAATTTGCTCATCGTCATATTATTTAACTCAAAAATGTCAAACGGCTCATGGAGTTCTATCAGTAATATTTTATATGAATATATATTTTAATTCCATTGCAGTAAAAGACAAAAATAACAAAAAGACGAAATCGTGATGAGTTGCGATTGTCTTTCGGGCGGTATCACAGATTCGTGTAACACAGCATGGATGAAATAAAAAGATTCAAAGTCTCAATTTTCCGTTCCGTCAATCAACCAATCATGTATCGAGTATCATTTCCCCCATGTGCACGTTGGAAAAAATCTGTTCTTGAACATTATGACTTTTTTTTCTTCACTGTTTCACCATTATCCTCATCTCGTGTTTTTATTATTTTCACCTTCATGTTTTCTATCATAGACTTTCATCACTGCAATCAAAAATTCCAAACGGTATTTCTATTTCGATACAACATTTCGATAAAGTATATTCGAAACGAAAACAAATTCTCAAAATCTGCGAATAAAAATAAAAATGAAATTTATTTAGGTTTCGAGAATGGAAAAAAAAAATTTGTTAATTTAATTTGGTTTCTTCGATCGGATTTCCATTTTAAAAATCTTTTATTCTTATTAGATTATTGTTGCAACTGCATAGGGATTCCCTCCGCATTCATAATTGCGTACGATTGCGATGTAAACGTGTCGATCGCTGAACAAAATAAATGAAAAACCCATCGAGTTGTGTTAGCGTATTTATGCAAATTTTTCTTCTGTTAACTATCTGCATTGTCGCACATTTTCTCCTTCCTTTCTCTTTTTCCCTCTCTTTCCTGTTCTCATCCTCCCTGAAACTCCACCGGAAGTCATTGTGGCGTTATTCGAGTGCGATTCGGTTCAAGGGTTATATACATTTATATTTTATTTTCTTTTATGTTTATTTTTATCCTTATTTTTTTTCACTCATGTTGATACCCATTGGAAGTCATAATATTAATTCAATTCGTACGGATGGCCATCAACATGATACAAAATAAAACTAAAACCAAATGGATATTTAAAAAGCATATCGTCGATGTCGTATAGGTCATGGATTTACATGAGTAGTTTATGGCTATTATCCTAGTGGTTATATATAGTTTCGTGCATTAAGAATACAATTGATCCTATCTTTCAATAATGAACCAGGGAATTTCTTTTGCGTTTGTTAACCTATATGTAAAGTAGTATTCAGTTTGATTGTGGAAACATTTTGAGTTTCGGTATTTTGATTTAAACATGAGATAAAAGAAACAGGACACACTTTTCAGTGTATCGTCTGATGATAATTTAGTCTTTGTATCTATCGTATAATTTTCTCATAAACTTCATAGGACCTTTCCATCTGCACCCAACATACAATGTCATTCACATATAAATTGAATGTATCTAAAATGAACGGAAGTGATGTAAGTATTAATTGAATAATTATCGGGTATAATTCAAACATTGAAATATATAAATAAATAGTTATACACGTTCTACTTGTAATATGAAACGAATGTTATCTCTGTTTACTCATGACCATTTTCTTTTATTTATTTTTTCTTCTTCCACTCGATATTAGTTATAGTCTATTAGTGTATGCGTATAGCACATTCACTCGCGGCAGATTCCTATGCCTATACAATGATACAAATGTGTATGTAATATGTATGTGGATGCAGTTGAAGGTTCGAGTACGCGTCTATACTTGTTCAGTGCACGTGCGCCTCAACACATAATACATATACATATAAAAGCACATTCCATGCACAATGGTTTCGCGTGGTGTGTTCCGTGTGCACACTACTGAAATCAATACCTATGTCTGCCTCGCTACTCTCCAGTGTAACCTACATCGTGGCAACGTGTGGCCGACGTGAAATTTCGAAATTTCACGTCATCATCGTCATCATCTTCATGATTATCCTGTTTTTTGATTTTGACTATTTTTTTCTTTTTCGTTGGATTTTCTTGGCGCGGTTGACACATACGTTGCTTTCTTACGCGTATCGCGTATAATATATAGTTTCATACTTAAACTCATACATGTATACTTATCGTATCTGTTTTGTCGCGCGCACTAGCAAAATATGCATGGATATACACGAGCTCTCTCTCTCTCCCTCTTTCACCCTCTCTCCCGCTCTCCCCCTCTTTCTCTCTCTCTCTCTCTCTTTCTGTTACTTGTATGTATATATGACGCGGGGGTCTTCAACTTGCTAATTTTAGCTCGACCGTGACATCGGTGCCCGTCACTTCGACTCGTGCGATTCTCTCGCGTAATTGTCCCGCTCGCAGGTACTATTAAGATATCGCATTATACAGCTTTGTATATTGGATATTTTTAAGCAATTGAAAATATTGTGAAATCTTCTATTGGCACCTAATAATTTTCATAGCATTTATGTCATAAATATTGTACGATTAGAATTCGATTCAATATTTTCGTAATCATGAAATCAATAAAATAATTCCTGTTATATATGATCTAATGTATCAATTCGTAGAATTATTTTATATCCGAACGCGACGGATTCTAGCTAGGTTTTGTGTGTATATATATTCGTGATTCAGGCCAGATAAACATAAGACTTCGAAATGTACACACTTGAACGTGTGCATTGATATTAAGAATAAAATGTGTGGGCGAGATTTGGGCTCCGTGTCAGTTCTCGTACTTTTGTTCAACACCCGAAGGACGCTTCGGATTTTTTTGTTTCTTCTTATATTTGTATATACGAATAACTGAATATGTATAAAATTCTGAGTCAATGACTTGTTTCGTCGATAAGATAATTTTTTTTAGGCCGCCGGAAGTTGAAGTATTCCCGCGCATTAACATTAGAGTCTATTTTTTGAGTGTGTATGGTCTGAGAATGCTATCGTGAAATAAGTAACATATAGAGAATGTATAAAGAGAATAGAAATATGAGATAAAGTCCGGTGTAGTTATTATGATATAAATTTATAATATATACTACATTTTGCTATGCATGAGTATTTATAGTGTTGTTATAATGCTATATTGAAGATTTTCAATTTCATTGGGTGTAGTGATAAATTAATGAGATTACATTATTGAGATGATTTTGATCAAGTGCACCAATCATTTTCCAACAAAATTCACGCGATATCTCACAAGGGTTCCGTACCAAATTTTCATTTATATGCGTCTGAAGATGTTTGCATATATTATTTATCTACTTGTTCAATCATTTTTACCATACACCGTGAATGTCTGATAGATGGAACTGGGATGGAATTCGGATTATGGTTTGTGGTCACACCTTTCTGTATCTTATTGACAAGTTCGTCGTACAATTCTTATGACTAACCCGAATATCAATAATACTTCCTTTCTAGACACAAATTAGCCGTGCCCACTACATTCATCACCAAGTTATACTCCATGTTTTTTTTATCAATATGCATTGAAATGAAATTATTTCAGGAACGATTCGGATACACCCATTTGACATAACTTATTTTTTCAATAACTTCAAGACAATATTGATTGGAATTTTTCGTCACCAAAAAGCTAAATAAAGAATGTTTTTCCAGATTTTCATGTCCGCCAATGATAGGGAAAGTGATTTTTATGTAAATCTGTAGACGTTTTGTGCACACCAGGAGCAAACAAATGGAATTTGTAATAACATGTAAATACACAACACATCAGCGCATGAATTGAGGGTTAGGAAACGAAAGAGAACCGTCTCCTTTAGTTCATTTCAATCATCTGTATGCAAATTATTTCTCAAGAGATTAACTTTTGTCAAATAAAAGCGTTCTCTGAGCCATGTGTTCACGTACCTATTTTTGTAATTATTTATTTCAATCTTGCTAATGTAATGAAAAGTGGAAGAAGTTTTATAGTTGAGATTGATTCCATTCAGTTATTCTTATGTATTCTTCAAACAAAAGAATACGATTCAGTCGTAGTTTATGTTTCCATAGTTTTTATAGAATTTTTAATTTCTGTAAACGATATTTTACGGCCGATTTCGGCTGACCTCTTTTGCCTGTAGATTAGATTAATTTTCTCCACACTGGCATAAGTCACTTAAGTCTTCGCAATCGATATCTAATTTATGTTTCTGGACCTAATATTATATATTTCTATATATATATAAATCATGAGTCTTTAGAGGTGGTACCTACGACGAGTTTATCAGCAAAGTAATGCAAAAATGTCTTGTGTAATACATATAATGGGTAAGTCCAACCGAACTTAGTAAGCTTCAGCTTCTCAATTTCACTCAACGTCTCAAATATAGACCGAATTATTACCCATCTTTATCCCATCTGACCTTGTCTGGGGGCTCCAAATCTAGCTCAGAGTCGAACAAAAGATTTCGCCACACACGACCGATTCCGAATGAGATATTCAATTGTGTTACGTAAATTCATATATATGTAATCTAGAGTTCAACGAGTACACAGTTGTGTTGATTTCACCTAGCGCGAATATTATAACATGTCAAATGCCATATATACATAAGGCCCTGAAATAATAAACGCGTTCATACCGAATAAAAAATGTTAAATTCTCGTGATTGGCATAATAAATCATTTCATTTCATTCAGAATATCCATCCAAATCCATGGCACATGAAGTATCGATAGTAGTTGTTATCACCCCTGATGAATTTCAATTTATGGACTGTGTTGGATGTTGAGCACCTACGAGTGTAATAGTGGCGTCCACATTTCGGATTTTATAAATTAACTCCACATCTCCGAATGAGTTGATTCGAAGAATTAGTCTCAGATAGAATCTGATTTTGTAGAGAATATATGCTGAAATTTGGATATGTTGACATGGAAAATGTGCTGTCCACTGGCCCAATGATTTGACGACGCAGAATCTTCTAGAACTGTGGTGTTCTCAGTTTTATTATTCGAATACTTGGGCATAAAATCGACATGCTGTTACATATTTCCCTACTGTTTGTGAAACTTGCGTTGATAGTTTATCGAATATTTCAAACATCATGAAATCAACGAAGATGAGAAACAAAATTGAAGCTATTACAAGTTTTCCGAAAAAGTTAGGTATTCAAGCATTTGAGACTGGTATATCATATTTATTTTCTATCTTGGGTCCGTTGTTTCGTGATTGTCGAATTTGTATTCAGAGATCGACAATTTATAGGGACTATTTAAAGTCCAACATTCCAAATCCGGTTGAAAAGTTTTGGACCATGATATTTTCAGTGAAATCCGGATCTTGTTCGAATATACTTAAAAAATAATTGACTTTTCACAATTTTATCAAAAAATTATGAAATCGAAAAATTATAAACGGAAATCATACCATCAGTACGTTCTCAGAATAACTTGCATGCACATCAACATTGGATTTCGAACTATTATACATATGTATAGAGTGAATGCTGATCAATTAACAGACTCTCTTCCAGAAAAAATAATATTTATGTTTATATCCATCACTCTGACCGCAGCGCGACCTGATACGCAAACATCGACGTGTCCATTTCGATAAGTCAATCTATATCATGAGTCGGCGCGAGAAAATCACAATATTATCGTACACTTGTAATAAAATGATGATTATCTTCTATATCGAATTCCACGTAATTCTTTTTATGCACACTACTAGAAGCATCGCTGTATACTCGAAAATATAAATGAATTTCATCATTCCATTCGATCTATTATTTCTGTCCCATGATGCAATTCTCTTCTTTTTTCAGTCACTCCAGGTTTCTATGCATATTCTGATTGCTTTTCGCGCCCCTCACTTGCCCATTTATTGTCACTATTTCCATATAATGAAGACTTTTCGAAATGAAAAAAAAAGTTGGCCAGAAGTTAAAACACATATTCCCATATTTTTGCAAGCTCATTGTTCATATAGAAAAAGAGATGCTGTGATTACGCAGGATTCAATAAGTTTTCGGAGAAATGGTAGTCTACGGCGTACCTCTGCGCAGTGAAAACATGTTTTCCAACGCAACATTGGAAAAGAGAAAGAGATTTTTTATTTGGAATGGAAAATAAATATTAATGATTAATTCTCATTGGTTCGAATATGTTGATAATTCTGTATTTATTTGGGAGCATAGTACGAGAATATATAGCACTCAATTGTTTGTCCGTTGATATGTGATACATAAATTTAGTCAAAATGGCTATAATCGGTGTTGCCCCATCAAAATTCAACTTATGTACATGATCGGTTGAATTCCACTCAAGGGAGTCTACGATGTAAAGGTTCTAGTCAAATGGGTGTTTCAGCACTCAGATGGTTTACGCACTTGAAGTCATGCAACATTACGAATGACCCACACCATGGTATATCACACAAACGCATTATACACTACAGTATTCTGTTCAGTGTACAGATTCAAATATTCAAGAGCCTGATTCAAACTCTATAAGCTCGTTAGTGTGTGAATGCAACGTTGCCCGATTATGAGGACTTATGGCAGTTTACGTTCAACAACGATAGATTTTATAATTGAATGATTTATTCGTGAATATAGAAGAATCAAATGAATAATATTATGATTGTTATGTGATCCCCATCGATTAATTTTACGTTTGAAGATTATGAGTTCAGGGTCAATGAGAATTACTGAGATATTATTCAGTGAAGTGGTTCAAAGTACGATTTCCCATCAGACATGATATTAAATCTTTGAAAAATAAAACATAAATATGTGTTTTATTAAGAACTTGGGGCTTATGAAAATTCAACTGAATCATTTTTATTTCGGTATCTAACGATGATGTGAGTTTGGTAATTTTCTAAATGAGAAATTTCGTACCCCCTATATCTCCTTAAGGATACTGTAGGGATCAGCGATACCCATAATTGTTACTAGACGATTAAATCTGTATAGAATGATTATTGAATAAGTTCATACAGCTCGTAGTCCAGACTCCTCCGCTCCACCTGTCTAGGACTCAAATAGGACAACGTTATCTTTCTTTTCGTGGCGTATGATAATGTTTTCGTACGGTTTAAAGTCTACAGAATGCTTTGACGTCTGGAATTCGATTATTTCTCAATTTTGCATACAAGATCTTTGGTTGTTAAACTTCTATATCTTTTTGAAATTATAATAATGAAACTGTTAGAGCGCGCTTGGACGCCTCATCCCGTGGCGCTCTCAGTGGTGTTCTGATATCTTGAATTTGCCATATCTCACATTTAAGCATTTGCAAATTATTCATTCACCTTCCCTGCCATTATAGCGAAAAAATATCTGGTGCATATTCAACATTCACTCGAAAGATTCATCAAAAAATAAAGGCAACTCACAAGAAATTGCCACAGTTATTATGCCCAGCGTGAAAAAAAAAGTTCAAAATGTATGTTATATTTACATCTTGTAAAATTCGTCTTTGTTCCCGCTTGTATGCATCACTATTTTCTTTGATATATTTTGAATATGTGTTTCATTAGGTGAATCCAATTCCGTTTGGGGTTTCCGACCTGAAAGTATTTATTGATCTACATATATTGTGCATCTGATAATATATATTGCACTGTATATTCCGCATCATATATCTTTGATATGCTGGAAACCGCGAGAATTTGGAAAGGTAACAAACACATTTGACACATATCCATGTATGCTTAATAGATTTTAGCATTTTACTTATCAAATATATCTTCCTTCCATGCGGGAGCAATACAGAATGTACTTGTCTTGCAAAATTTTGGGAAAACTTGTTGTAAAAAGAGAAGGTCTGATGAATAACAACGTAGATAATACGTATGGGATTACACTGTGTGAAATGAATAATAGTTGCATTATGGATCGGACCCACAAACACGAGGACTCGCGGATGTAAATGATCAGAGCTATGAGCAGTAAGCCATTTCAATATTAATTAGATGAATAAAATTCTGTAATAGTGATAAAATTCGTGAAAAGCCCTCTTCTTCCTCATGCAAATAAGTCATTGTTTTCTGTGAACCTTCCCATTATTACAGATGAGCCCAAACTATCATCATTCATTATCCTGCCATTATATGCATTGAAATTAAATTCTTATGGTGTTTATCAATAAGTATCCAATACTGAACCAAGTCCGGATGTCCAATATGAGTCTAGATTCAAATGAACGTGTGTTTAGATTTCCGTTTATTTCTGTTTAATTCTCTGAGCAAAAATCGAATCGTAGTTGATAATTCTTTCATTTTATTATTTTATTTCATGCTTAGGTTTTTATGATTAAAAGAAACTCAACATCTGGTTGAATTATTCTTAAGTAAGGAAAATACGTTCCAGCTTTTCTTTATTACCCCGGACACTTGGGTCATATAAAAGACCCTTTCTTTATTATAGAATTGTACTTATATTTTAAGTAAAACATGAGTCATTTTATGATAGTAAAATAAGAGGCTTAGAATCTATTGGGAATATTTTCGTTCAGTTTTAAGTTAGTTCGAATTGAGTCTCTCAACCGTAAGGACACTCCTTGAAACATGGTCTTGAAATAAAGACAATCTATTTAACGAATTTTACTGTATTTTAATTGAAGTTCAGCTGAAATCCCTATCGCATATCTATAACTTCCAACAATTTCTGACGAAATCGTTACGCACATAATAGTTGGTAACGGCGGTATTAAATGTGACACTTTCAATCCAGACGGCTTAACTTATTGACGTTTATTTGCATTTTTTTGGCGCTAAATATGTACGGCATCCTTCTTATTTCCTCACGGTAGTAGGCATAAAGCATTCAAGAAATATATGAATCCGATCAACAATTTCATGTAAACTTCTATGAAATTTAATGTGGAGCGATAGCAAAATATCAAGTGAATGATAATGAAATCCTGCAGAATGTGTCACCGTTGTGTAGACATTGCTAGTTTAAATGCGCAATTCGAAAGAGAACATGAAAATATCCAGGTTCCCCTCTCGGACAGTGTGAGTAATCAACGATTGAAATAAGTCAATATTCCAAGATGAATCCACGACAAGCTATATCAAAAGAAGTTTTAATATAAATTGATTTCGCTTGAGGGGATGGAACATTTCCAAGACTAAATTTTTATGCACGTGACAAATGCAAATCATATCAGAGAAATGATTATTGTACATTTTTATTCGGAACTTTCTGTCCCTGTCTTATTGATAGAGAATGAATTTGATAGAAGTATGTAGTGTTCGATGAGCGTCTAAATTCGGATTTCTTGAACGCTTTCGTCACTGCTGAGATGTTTGAGCTAACCTGGCTTAAAGATATGAAAATATCAATTTGAAGATATGAAACAAATGAGAATTTCGTTATTTTCAAATAAATGAATGACAGTAGAAAAATAAATTCGGAAAAGCACATGCGAAGAATTAAGAAAAATCTGCGGGGGCCTTTTATCGATTTGATCTTCTTCGGATAATATGTAATTGTGCATTTGGACGCTAAAATTGTTCGATATCTTTAAAAAACTAAAACTATTCGTTTTTTTTCGTTTTTTGCACAATCTAAATATTTACCGCATCCTTATTCAAATTGACTAATCAGAACATGAATGTGTACTAAGTTGTGGAACTGAATTCTGTTGTTATATAGTGAGTGAGTGCGGTTCCATCTGAAACGCGACATCGAGGGGGAGTATAATATCACCTGAAATGAAAAAAAAAAAAAGAATTGTTATGTTTTATAGTGAACGTGGCACATATCAAAATGCATGTGATCTGAGTGTATGATGTTGCAGATAGAAGATATCACAACATAACATACTTAGGTCTGTACTACGTTGCTATAGGGGTAGTTACCACATATACAATGATATCGGAAAAGTGTTTAAGCACGATCGATGAGAAGTGCATAGCTCGCGCGCAAGTGAATATCGTTCTTGTACTATTCATATGCTGACTGGGTGGTATTTCTATTAATTAACTTGGTTTGTTCGATCATCATCTACATAATGAATAAGTCGTCTATGATTTAGTCGTTTATACAATAAACTTGGATGTACATATTATTATGGGACAGACTTATTCTCTATATGTGTGTACGTACATGCATACACATGTACATACAATACAAAACGGCATCTTTGGAAACTGGGGCAGGTTTGTATACATGGTGCTTGGTGTGCTCGTAGCAAGAGAGACTCGGGTCGATGATCCGGCATTCATAATCGCGCGACGACTCTCCTCGAGCACCCAGGCCAGAGGTGCGGCCTGGGGCGGCGTCAACTCCTTCTCTCTCGTTGCCGCACTCTCCGTCCTCGCTGTCTCTTAACACACATAATTTTTTTTTTTCATTTTGTTTTCACTGTGGCCATCATGACAATCTAGACATGACGTTGGTGTGCGTTGCATACCGTCACAAGATAGAAAATACCGAGTAGCGTATCCTTGGCTGTATATTACGACCATCGAAAAAAAAAAGTTTAATAACAATTGTGGGCGCCTATATGCAGTATATACGACGGACAAAAGCCATCGCGCTATTACTAATTAATACGTACGTATATTACTATACATGGATGTGTATGTAGGTAAAAGAGTACACGAAGATTTGATTGATGAGAAATTTGCTTGTGCCCCAGCCATTGTGTTGGGTGATTACACTCGAGTACATCTACCCTCATGCATTACTACGATGTTTGGATGAGTATTACATTAGAAAATGCACAATGTTATCGAAACCAGTTGATGTTCTCACATCCTATACATCACGTGAAAATAAAAGAGTACCTATATATATCTAGCTGAACAAAATATTCAAGCCAGTTTTTCATACTTAAAATACAATAGGAAATGATTTTGATTCATGTCTGAGATTTTCTGTTGGATTCCCATCTAATCATGTATTTCATTGAGAATGCATATTAGTTTTTGTGCCAAATCTGAGAGCTTTTGCTATTCGAAAATCCAAAAACATCTTCAGGTTTCACTAGTAAAGCATGTGTGAAGGGAATATTCATGGAAATTTTCAATCGAAATATATTTGTATATATTTGTATATATCGAAATATAAATTTTACTTATCCAGAAATGGTCAAACGAAGATACTTGATATTCGCCAAATATGATTTGAATTAATGTTCTTTCCAAAGCTATCATGCACAATCCTATTGGTAGAAATACGCATATAGAATTTCAATTTCCAATCATAAAGGAAGATTATCAGAATAAAAATTGTATCACTTTAATGTTATTTCAATATTTTTCCCGTGAAAACAGAGTTGTTTGCATGATCTTTGCGACACCTTGTACATTGCTGCAATTTACAGTAGGCCATACCATCGTCGATCACGAAAAATAGACATATATATATATACGTTGGTGCATCAGACACGTATGGGAGCAGACAGAATATACAGAGTACTAAATGCCTGCTATCGAAAATCGATATTGGAGAGCCACAACCAGCAGCCACTCTTCGACGTTTCAACTGCTTTATCCGCCCCTCAACCCCTATGCACTCTCAGGTCCCTCTCTCTCTCTGTTCTTCCCTGCCAGTTCATATTCAAATCCTTCTCATCGATGATGTTCACACAGTGGCCATCTTCACTAATATATTCGTATATATACTAAATGTGTTAATTTTTTGTATTCATTTAGTATTTTCGCCGTCGTATCTCATGAGATTTTGAATGTGGTTTTTTGTATATTTGCAGGTGTCGGCCGGACAACATATGCAGCTAACCGGTGATCTTAAATCTGGTGTGTCTGTCGCAGCGCAGCAGGGAATGTACTTTAGTCAACAACAAACACAAAATCAATCAGGTCCAACTGGTCAAACGGATACATATTGTTCTGTATCGCAGTCGCAAACGATTAATTTTACACAACAGAGTTTACGACAACGTGCCGCGGCCGCAGCCGCTGCTGCAGCTGCAGCATCTGGTGGCGTATCACAAACTGGAGCACCGACTGGTACATCAGCTCGTGGGCATCCACAGCAAGTACCACCAAATCAAGTTGATCAGCATCAACAACATGCGAAAATTCTTCAACAACAACAGATGATGCGTGCTCAGCAGGTATGTTGTCAAAAAATTACATCTGTCTATTTACAATCGATCTGGTCGTATCAACAACTGTTGAACGGATAAAAATGAAACAGGGGGGAAAAAAGACAACACCAATGATATGAAAGTAGCAATATCTGTTCAATGGCAATAAAAGTACGAGCGCAACAGGTATATACTTTTTTTTTTGTCTCGGGATTTTTCCTTTCACTGGAACTTTTGTTTCATTGGACCTAAAAGAAAACGCGAGACCCGAAATCAAACTCGCGCTTGTTAAAGCCATCTTCAAGTTTCCGTAAGATCGTTGCAAACGAGGGGAGTGTGTATTTTTCCTTCATGCATGCATATATGTTGATATGTATACATATAAAACATGATGACATGATGGGTATGAGAGAATATTCACCTGGATGTTTATGATATTAGGTGATAAATATACTTGAACTGAGTTTTATTTTCAAACGAGGGACTGAAAACGAATTCTGAGTATCAATATAATTTCTGAAATCAATGTCTATTCAATGAAGATATTCAGCAGTCAGACAATGATCAAATAATGGTAATCTGAATAGAAATCATAATACCCACACGATATCACTATCAGAATCAGTATGAGATGAATCATCATTATTCTCATTATTGCGATTATTATTGACAATTTCTGCATAAAAGATCCAAAGAAATATAATTGCCATTAAACCAAGGTGTGGAGAAGAAAGGCTATTTAGATTTTCATTTTCATATTTTAACAACTCAGTTGTGATAGACATATATGAAGATCTGTTTTGTACTTCAGCAATAGTTGAATAGACAGATATCGAGTAACTGAAGCACCGTGCCAACTAATATGGAGAGAAAACCTTGTTGCCCCATTTTGTACAATTACAAAATATAATCAATAAAAAAATAAACTCATATGTGATATATTACATCATTCGATCACATGATATCATTCCAGAATTGAGTTGTATATTACAATTTTTCATACTCGATTTTTCGACCTCGAACCAAAAAGAGGGATGCTGTGAGCTTAACGCTTATATTTGAAGTTCTGTCTGTGGTTGAATTCTCCTCGTCGACGCAGACGATTCAGATTATGCAGTTTTTTTTTTATTTTCATCCTCATACGAGTATATTCTATGAAGCAGGTTGAAAACTATCCTCTTCTATGATTGTTTTGTAGTTCAGAATGTTCGGAATTGAGTCTTTACTGTGTCCCGTTTTCTAAATTTCCAATCCCGTTATCATTCATATCATTTGAAGCGATTCATATAATTCAATTTTTTTGCCTCTATCTGATTGTTCCGTATGTCCATCAGGTAATGCAACACCAACAGCATATGACGGGAGGAATGGGTGGTGGCGTGCGACCACCACCACCTGAGTATAAAGCAGCCGCGCACGCACAAATGATGCATGCTGGTATTAGTATGGGTCAGCAAACGAGATTTTCGAATGCGGGCCCTATACGCAGGGTAACGCAACAACCAATGCCACCCTCTGGTAAGTTTCCACCTAATTTGAATTGAAATATTCATGTATAATATCAATATATTCAAATAGTATCATTATGAATTGACGAATAGCATTTATTGGTCCTATGAGTTTATGTTTATATATTTATGAAAAAAAGCAAAACGAAAAGCTTAGAAAAGCGTAATCATTTACAGTTTCAACGTTCATCATTTTAGAAATAAGATTGTCTTATTTGTGAAAAAAAATAAGATCTAGTCTTATTTGAGATAAGCAAAACTAATATTACATAGAAGTTTATCAGAATATAAATTTCACGCGGGACAAACCAATATGCTTATTTTGAAAGATCGAGTTTACATTAAAGAATATTCAATATATCTGTATCGAAAAAAAATTCTGGGAAAAGAAGAAACATCGGGGCGAAGTTGTAGCTAATAGAAGATATCACGCCACCGTTTTGTGGTGGAGTAATTCCCATGACAGTGACTTTTTTTCGTCGAAATCGCAATATAAACTTCACCTTCTTTTGCACAGGTCCGATGATGAGGCCGCAAATGGCACAACAACAACAGCAACAACAACAACAGCAGCAGCAACAACAACAGCAACAACAACAGCAACAGCAGCAGCAGCAACAACAAGCATTGCATGCTGCTGGAGGAAATATGTACATGGGCGGTGTCGGTGGTATGGCCGCAATTGGCGGCATGCATCAAATGCATCAGCGACTAGGATATCCAAGGACAAATAATCAACGGCCGCCTAATGTCAATGTTGGGCCTAATGATAATTTGGCTAATAGTATTG
Source organism: Meteorus cinctellus (assembly GCA_030523045.1). Lineage (NCBI taxonomy): Eukaryota > Metazoa > Arthropoda > Insecta > Hymenoptera > Braconidae > Meteorus > Meteorus cinctellus. Next base: position 155,134 of record JAPYZF010000147.1, read on the forward strand.
CGGGTCGTGGTGTACAACAAGAATGGCGGCATATTTTGATGCAACAGCAGGGCTTTCAAGCACAGATGCGACCGCAATTCAATCAGCAGAGCCATCAAGGTATGAATGCCCTTGTCCTCAAAATATTCTAAATGAGTTTTATTTGACAGCCTATTTTTAAATCGATGCACTCTTTGAATATGATTTGTGATGATCTTGGCTAATCCATTTGTTTCTTTTTGTTCATCGCAGGAGGTTTCGGTATGAGTAACACTAGCGGAATGCCAATGAATGCAACACAAATACAACATCAGCAGTTGATACGGTCGCAAAACAGCGGAATGGGTGGTGGTAATGCAATGAGTAATAATTCCCAAATGCAACAATTATTATCTCAACAGCAGCAAACGCTTGCGATGCAGCAACAGGGAAATAACCAAATGTCCATGCAAATGCAAATGTCACAATCATCTTCCGTTACTTCGGTGTCGAACACTGGGACCGGTGAGAATCTATTCATGCCCTTTGATCTTCATCTTCCCCTGTTATTTCCAATAAATCTATATGATGTCCATATATTGATTTGAAATGTTTGGTTTCTCATTTTCTAATAGGTTCGCCGTTACACCCGCATCAGCAGTATGGTGCAGGCAGCCCTAGTGTTCGTAATTTACCTCAACAGCATAATCAACAACAGCCATCAGCTGCACCTACTGATCCATCAGTGGCGGCAGCGGCCGACTTCAGTCTGGAATTTTTAGAAAATCTCCCGGCCGGTGATACGTCAAATTTCAGTGCTCAAGAATTACTCAATTCATTGGATTCAACAGCAGGTTTCAATCTCGACATTCTTTGAAGACTTTACTCACATTGAATGGACAGTGACGAAAAGAATGAAGCAAAATGGGGAATAGTGAATTATGTTGTGTGTCGCCCAGCGAAACGTATTCCATGGCCATGGCTGTTACTCGTATAATAGGCAATCAGATTTTAGATAATTTAATTATTATTTCAATTATACTCCCCTTCATATTGAACTGTAAAGAGCAAACAAAAGCAGACAAAAATAGTTGAAAGGTAGCTTTTCCTGCTCTTGCTCTCAATTTCTCTCCCGCACTTTCTTTCTGTCTATATGTTCCATTTCATTCGTCGTCCGAGTGCCTTCATTGATGACATGAAGCATTGACTTTGACGAACATTCGCAATCGATGCAACACAATTTTTTCTGTGTCAGTTGGATTCTCAACGAGTTGCAAATGTTTCGTCATCCTTTTCCTTATGAGGGCGCATCTTTTGACATGTCTAGTTTTTCGTTGAAATAACATGAATGATCATAGTGATTCAGGTTTCGACTGATTTGAATGCTTTCTTTTGAAATTTTTACAAAGTGTGCATTTCATCATGAATATCATCACTACAATTGAGATTATTGCAGTCTATCTATACAGAGCAAGTATCACTGTTAATCATAAGAATGTTGAAATCTGTACTCTAGAGGCAGAAAGTATCAAAACATTGTTATACATATGGTTTGATACTGTCTGGCTCTAGAGCAGTGATATGTTCTTCGGGTTTTGGAAATTCAAACGTGGAGAAAAATCAAATAACCTATGATTCATAAAATCACGCAACAGAAAAGTGCAGTCAAAAGAAAATTTGTTCATTGTAAATAGCTGTATGAGACTAAGGTCCGAAAAAACACCTAGTTCCATCTGCAATTGAGATGCTCTCCGTCTTAGCAATTTTATGTACACATATATTTATGTACATACATATATGTGAAATCATTTTTTGTATCAAAAGGTTTGCGCTGAGGCTTTTACAATCGTAAATATGCGCGTTCGACTGTATCGATTTTATTAATGGGGGATTTCTTCGGATGCGCAATTTCACTTCTTCTGCCTTCAAAGCGGAGAAAACTCAGCACAGCTCTCTTCTCTCCATTCCTCTGCTCCAACTTTATTCTTCCCTGTATGCCCCTTTGTGTATAAATGCTTATTGTAAAAAGACGCAATACAAGTCATCAAATCGTTACAAATGAAAATTAATTCGACTCTTTCAAAATAATATTTTCTCATTCAGTCCTCCACGTTGAATTGCGTTCGCACATATATATTTTACTCGGGCGGCTATATATATGCATTACGTTGTCCATGATACGTTGGTAAATTTGGATCTTCATTAATCGAGATGGAAACCTTTTGGGTTAAAAATTATAATAGTTGGTTATTAGGTTATTACAATATTTATTCATGTTAAGAATTGAGTGTCCTCAAGAACGCATCTGTATCTTGCCCGAAATGGCACTCACATAGCAACTGCCGGGTGGTGACATGTGCAGTCGCCAGTGCATCTGCTAATGTTGGGATTCAAACTCACAAAACGAAAATATGAATATATAGTGAGCGTTTTGTGTATGGAATCCAACAATCTCAAGATTCACAAACAGATGAAAAAACAAACATGTGATTCTTCAAGATTGATTGTACAATCGAATCATGGAGAAAAACAAAAAAAAATGAGGCTGATTTCAGAACTTGACGCAGCGTTTACCGATTCTGGTTTTACCTCATTCATGTGTTGAGTATTAATTATTTGAGTTGTCACAGTATCTGAAAAAGCTTCCGTAACGAAAAAAATTTGGGATTTTTCTAATTGAGTATTCAAAACAGCAATGTAGTGATCACCCAATCTTGTTATATGTGTCTATATCATTAAGACTCATACAAATGAAAAAGTCACATTTGGAAAAAAAAATACAAAGCATAGCAATTTTTATACATTCTTGTATTATGTTGATGAGGAAAAAAGAATCGTATATAATTGAAAGCAGTGAACATGGACAAATAACCCAATGTGGAGGTTCTATGAAAGCAAAAAGGGACCAACAATTAGAGAAAAATTAAAGTAATAAATAAAAACAAAGAAATAATCAAAAACGCTACTCTTAAATATTTGCAGTGTCCATAAAAATGTGTATTCGGATTACTTGAATAAGATGAATGTGAAAGTACTTGATAATTCACTCATCCAATTGTTGACGATTGTAGTGTTCATTTGGCCTTTCGTATGTTATAGCAATATTCACAAAAACTCTCTTTCGCGAATTGTATCTATGATTGAATCCAAAGAATAGAGTATCGTTGACGCAAGCTCCATATGGCAAGTAGTCTGCCTTCAGACACTAGGGAAAGGGAAAAGGATCAATATCACGGTCAGGGAGACGCTAACCCGAAAATAGGGGCACACCAACACACACGTACAGTTATATATGCATATGGAAAGCAGGTTATGTTACACAGGGGTGTTTCACGAAAAAAGATGGGGCGAACAAATTGAGAATGAAAGATTGATTTGTCAGAAGAGATAAAAAATTATTGAAATAAGGTGTAGTTTCCCATTGCATTCCACGAGTACATTTTGTCAATTGACCTTCCATATGTATAGCCAGCATTTGCATCAAAAGTATTTTTCAATTCTCAAGAGAATTCAGATGTTCGAAAAGTATATATATATATAAACGAAAATCAGTTATTGCAACAATTATTTTCTCGCCATTCATGATTCATGTATACATATTAAGCAGAGCTTTTCCGGACCAAACGCCTATTGCCATATTGTCTAGTGAAATCGTTGATGGAATTAAAATGCGGGAAAGCTCAGCGACACATACTTGTAGAATTGAAAACGAAATCAAATCTATTCGCACTCATGATTATTGAGTGATCGATCAGGATATAGTGCCGTTTTTTGCATTAGTATTTTGTGAATTGATAATTGTCACATGCTGTAGTGTCGGTATGAACCAATCAGAGGTGAGAGAGAGATGAAAGAAGAAGAAGTAAAAAAGCATCTATACTATTTTCAATTATCAATTCTAACACCCCTTATTGATTATTGACCTGCTCAGTGTAATACTTTTGCGACACATTGCTCGTATGCATTTTTTGGCATACTGTGACTTGTCAAAGTGTCATTTTCATTTGTTCACTCATATCAAACACGAAATTTTCATTTCTCATTACAAATTTGAAGAGACGTTTTTGTTTTTCTCCATCGCTCAAAATTTTGTACCATCAAAAGAAAATTGAAGGTGCATAATATCCAACGTATCATGGCATAAGGAAGTCAACACCGGAGTTGAATTGAATGCGATACTGTGACAAATTGTGAGCGATAACTTGTAAATATGAGCGTTACTTTATTATTTATGTTATTGAATAAAATTGAAGAAACAAACACGATAATAAGAGAAACTTAATGATTGAGATCTGTAGTAGTAAAAATCATAAAAAAAGAATAATCAATTAACACACAATGTGTATATATATATAAAAGCTCAATCACACCCGGTGGTGATGATGGGAGCGTAATAGTTGTCGAAATAGTAATTACTTTTATTACATCTCTGATTTCTTTGTCACACTATTAATCAAATTATACTGTAGATTATCGTGATTATATTGAATATTATTGTTGTTATTTGGCTGATGATCTCACAAAAGAAATATATCCAGAAATATTGATCGGGCTATTCTCATATGATAATAAAGAAAACGAAGGAAAATCAGAAATGTTGAACACGATAAATTGCGCTTCACCTTCCCAATTCAACCATGAGGCCTCTCAGTAATAATTTTCGGCATCTCATCAATTATTTGAACATTCAGCCCACAGTTTCAGTCGTGCCTATATGTAACATTATACTCTTTCATATATATATATATATGTATCTACTTATATATATATATGAATATCGTTATGTATAATTTATATCTGACGTACAGCGCATTCCAAAAAGAGAAAAAAAAGCACCACGATTTTTTTATAGTTATAATTTCTTCGAATTTCATACCCAATAGGTTTAGTTTTCACAAAGTGGTCCATCAACCAATTCTTACATTGACAACGGCCACACATTTATTTCAATTATTAGAAATAGAAGATAAAAAAAAAGGCAAGAACAAAAAAGAAACAAAAGCGGAAAAAGAAAATAAATCGTATTATTAAGCGTACAGAATATCAGATCGTCTGTGAGCAGAGTAAAGTGAACTATCCGTTATTGATATCATTATACGATGGACGCTATATGAATGAAGAAAAATGAGAAAAAAAATAAACAACTAATTATTTGAATTTGGGTTATGATCGACAGATAAGAATGTATCAATGGTAAATTATTATTCACAAACATGTTTTACTGTATGAGAGTCGGGACATTTTTTCATGTCTTTGTATATTTTTATGCAATGTTGTAGAGTAATATTGTTTCAAAATATATACAAAATAATAATTACCACAATAAACGAATTTATATGCAGGTCAATGCAGATATATCAATCAGTACAATCACTAATGTTGAAACCGCAGTTGTAATTACTACCCTTTTTTTTTATACGGTACCAGTTGTGCATTAAGGCACGTGTTTGAGCTGCGAGCAGACAGTATGACATCATATCAGCTCCAGAAAAACCAGGATTACAGAGGACGTAGATTCTCGGCTTACACTCCGTCCTCCCAATATGCAATTTTGTAATTTGGGTTCTGTGAAAATTCACACGTGTCAGCATCAACGTTCACTCTGCGTTTTATCATAGTTGAACATGTGAATTTACTAAGAAAGTGAGATTTGACGTACAGATTATTATGAGAAATGGAAATTCTGAAGAAAATATAGTAGTCAAAGTATGATTTGATGAATAAAAACCAATGTTTATTTTAGCTACGGAAATATAGCATGAACTCGATCGACGAATTCGCTGTGGAAAAGTTTCTAGAGTGTGGATATAAATTAATCCGCGACAGCAGACTTGGTTGATGATACAGTGACCTCAGTAACACCTTATTAGAGAAAGATCTCAGTATATGATGACTCAATTCAGGCTCATACATAAAGAATATATTGAATAGTCAGGAAACTCTAATTTTTTAATGAAAATGAATAAAGTAAGACGACACACCATCAACGAACATGTTTCTCTACGGATTCCTCACGAAATTCTCAATTCAAAACTTGAGTAGAGACAAACATGAAATTTTCATTCAGAATAACTATGAAAATCATCTGTGTCGGGCGAATACCTTTATTGGAAACCATATTATGTTTGACTTTTAAATATTCTAATCGACATTAGGATTTTCGTGAGAGAAATTTCTATCATTGATAAAAGTATTCCCATTCGAATTGTACATACACTTGCAAACTCCTATGACCGAGTTAATTTTTGATTGTGAACCTGTAAAGACTGTCGGGAAATAATTATGATGTTGGCATACTAAAATTTCGTTCAGTCAGTTTCCGTTTGTGACTCTTTTGCATATTCTATGTTATGCTAATCACAAATAAATTTCCACTAAGTCCAATTGGATGAGAACCAAGAAGGCATTGTATGTAATTAATATTATCGAATAGTCGTAGTTTGTGGCAATGAAATATACCGTTCACGTCGGTAAGTGCATCATTCATTCATTCCCCATTTAACAGCACGTCCGACCACAAATTTTCATAATTTTCCAAAAAAACTTACAAAGATGAATTTGGAAAGATTGGAAAACGAAACTGTATTGTTGTTCAAAGATTATTGCATCTTTCATTTCCATGCAATAATGGTAATGATTAGGATAATTTGAAGATAGGATACGTGCATTTTAGAATGAAGTCGAGCAATCTAGGACAGTGTCTGAACTGGGATTTTCACGTATCGATTGATGAATAATGCAGTTAAGTTCGTGGGGGATACCATAAGTACTTTTGAAGTCATCGTAGAATATAGTAATGACACTTCATGGTCCTGTTACCTTACTGTATTCTATAGAATTCGCGGATTCTAGCTTTGTGTGATAGAGTAAAATAGAAACGCCAATTTCCATGATTTCAAAATTAGATTCCGGAATGGATCATCAACGACAAATTGAAAAGAAGTAGGTTTAATAAATGGGTGATGACTTTAAAAATTCTCCTCTATTAATCTTCATTTCAGTGCTATGAAAGGACAACGATCGAAATTATCTTGGTCGTTTTTTTCTTCTAGAAAACTCCTATGTAGCGGATTTTGAAAATCTGCAAACTTACACTTATCATATTATATTGTATTATTGTTTGAAGTAGATGTCTTGCATCAAACTGTGCTGTGATAGTACAGAAAACTACTGTCGATATGAGATGCTGTTTCCAGTTATCCCGAATTTGAAATGACGTTTTCTGCCTTCTGCGGCGAAATCATGGAGCCCTAGTCTGCCGTCGGTGACATAATGGAACTTTTCTTACCACGGAAAACTGTTCTTACCAAGCCCGAGTTATCATTTGGTTACAAATAATTATCCGTCAAGGAGCATTCTCATCATTTTGGAAGTCAAAAATGCATTAAGGCACAAACGGTGCTATTGAAAGATCTTCAGTTGTATGCGGCGTTAAGAAAACTTTTCTCAAAATGTGCAACCAATTCAGTCGAATTCTCAGTTGTGGCAATTAGTCAAGCTGACGAAAGCTTTTGACAACATCATGGCACATGAAGAAGCTCCAAAAAAATGAGTTCTATGAGTGATTCAGCAAATTATTGTTAGTCGAGTGTTATTCGCGTTAAGAATGATGATTACGAATATATATACCAGCAGTTACAGCGGAATGGAATATTTCACCTGGCAAAATATTGATGAAGATAATGTAACCAATAATGCGATAAATATAATTTTTTTTTATTTGGAGACTAGTGGTTCTGGCAACTCATCAGATATATTGATAATTGCGGTCAAAACTAGGGAGCGTGTATTTTTTATTTATGTAAGACCAATACAATCCACAAAATTAACTATCTTCGAAATAACAGGTTTGAAAGTTATGAATGGTGGCTTTTGCAAAATATTTTGTGTGTACCATGGATGGTTCATAACTGACATCATCGATCAAACTGGCGGCAAGATTCGAATGCTGCTCCCTTCCAGAATTCGTATCAGAATTAGAGGCGAGTGCTCCTGTTCCAGGTGGTGATAAATGGAAACCACTTGGCGCGCATTGCCGGCAATCCTTTCCTAGCTGTATATAATGTTTAACCTCTATAAATTCACCCACATTTCAAAATGGCAGCGGCTTACAGGTTCCGACACGCTATTCAGTTTACGAAATTGTGTTATAAATCTACGAATTACCATCACCGACTCAATAATCTTCATACAACATTGAAACGTCTTTCAGGTGCGACGATTGATGCAGTTGTCATTGTAGCATCTTTTTTTAAACTTAATCCATGTCATGTATCATTTTCATTTGAACTTTGAGGTTATATATCAATTAACACATGTTTTCAGTGCATCCGACTAATCATGCGAGACTTTTATCATCACAAGCGGCCCCTGAGAACGTTCAAGAAGAGGATTATCACAATATCGTGAAAAATACTGAGAAACCGACTGGTTAGTAAATAGTTATGAATTCTTCGATCTCTCACAGGCCTCCCCTTACAGACTCATTGACACTTTCAGTTCACTCCGTTATTGTCCACATTCTTAATATGAAATTGTGCAATAACTATCTGCATTTGTGTTACTTATTGACTAATTCATTTCTTCTTTCGAATAGCATATGCTTCAAGTCATGAAATTGCGTGAAACGCTATCTTTCATTGAGAAACTAATCTAAGAATATCAAACAAATTAGGTACCAATTTGTAAATGACCACACTGGTTATTTTGTACGACCAAGAAAAAATTTGAGTTCAAGATTCAGTAGAGGAGGACTGGGAATCTAATAAGATGATTCCAAAATATAGGAATAATAGATAATACAGGATTAGCAAGCATACAAATGTTACTTTATTTCTTGCACGAAAGTTTTTCGAATCGTTGAAATGCAGAGAATAGTGCAGCGATAGACTTGCCCTGAATATTGGGCTGTATGCACAAATTATAGTATAATGCTTATGCGAGAACCAATGTATCGTAGTGCATACGTAAAAAAAAATTCGAAATGTGTATGACTCGTGGTTTTAACGAATTAAGCGTATTGAATACGCTGGAATGTTTGATATCACGGTGCATTGTATGGATCGATTAGAGTGTTGACATCGATATAGTTCTGAATTTTGAATTGCAGGTGAGGGTGTCAAACATGAATTCCAATCCGAGACTCGGATGTTATTGGAGATTGTGGCGAAGTCTCTTTATTCTGACAAGGAGGTATATCGTTTAACGTAAGACTGCTAATGGACCAATCGTAAGTACTAAAGTTCCTTTTCTCTGCATTCTCAGGTGTTCATTCGCGAATTAATATCTAATGGCAGTGATGCATTAGAGAAACTGCGATATTTACGATTGAGCCAGAATTTATCCCCGGAAGAAGGTGGCGATCGTGATTTAGAAATACATATTGCAACCGATAAACAAAATCGCACATTGACGATTCAAGACACGGGAATCGGAATGTCACGTGAGGAATTGATTTCGCACCTTGGTACAATTGCCCGTTCTGGCTCAAAAGTTTGTATTTCTGTCTTCAACATTCTTATTTTTTTTTTTGATTTCTTCTAAGTTGGCAATCAATTAACTCACTGATTTCCAGGCCTTTTTAGAGCAATTGAAGGAAAAGCAAGTATCTAGTGATTCAGCCAAAATAATTGGACAATTTGGCGTTGGATTTTACAGTGCTTTTATGGTGGCAGATCGTGTCGAAGTATTCACAAAGTCATATAATAGCGATGCGGAAGGATTACATTGGTCGTCCGATGGGTAAATTCAATACAATAAATACACATCAAAAAGATAAATTGCAATTGTTAGAACAATTCGATTCAGTTTAATGACTGGATAATAACCATATTTTAATTGTATTTATTAGTTCTGGGACTTATGAAATATCCAAAGCAGAAAATGTCCAACCAGGAACGAAAATTGTAATGCATCTGAAAACGGATTGTCGAGAATTTAGCGATGAAACAACGGTAAACAATATAGTAAAAAAATACAGTAATTTTGTTGGTAGTCCCATTTATGTCAATGGAAAACGGGTAAATATCATCCAACCTTTGTGGATGCTGGAACCAAAAGATATCAGTCCTGAACAACATGCTGAATTTTACCGTTTCATTTCAAACTCTTACGACGCACCAAAGTTTATTCTTCATTATACAGCTGATGTACCTTTGAGTATTCGTGCTGTTCTGTATTTCCCTGATGATAAGCCTGGACTGTTCGAAATGAGTCGTGATACGTCTCCAGGCATTTCATTGTATTGCCGAAAAGTTTTGATTAAGAGTCGTGCCGACAACTTACTACCAAAATGGTTGCGGTTCATTAAAGGTGTTGTTGATTCTGAAGACATTCCACTTAATCTCAGTCGAGAATTGCTACAAAATAGTGCATTAATTACGAAATTAAGAAATGTTTTGACTGCTCGGATTCTTAAATTTTTACATGAGCGTTCGACAAAACAACCTGAAGAATACAATGAATTTTATAAAGACTACGGACTATTTTTAAAAGAAGGAATCGTGACGAGTAATGATCAATCAGAAAAAGAAGCCATTGGTAAACTGCTTCGTTTTGAATCGTCGTCGAGATCAGCTGGTGAGCTGATAAGTTTACCGCAATATTGTGAAAATTTATCGGCAGAACAAAAAGACATTTATTATTTGGCAGCACCGACACGTGCGTTAGCTGAACAATCACCTTATTATGAATCATTCAAGAAACGTGGATTCGAAGTTTTATTTTGTTATGAACCATATGATGAATTGGTTTTGATGCAATTGGGTCGTTATAATTCACGCTTTTTAACATCAGTAGAGAAAGAAATGAGACAAGATAAAGGATCCGAGGAAGACACACTATTCAATTCAATAAATAAAGAGGAAATTGATAAACTCCTTGGTTACATGAAGACTGTTCTATCGAAGCAAGCTTTTGAAGTAAAAACGACGAATCGTCTTGAGTCACATCCATGTGTTATTACAGTACAAGATATGGCTAGTGCACGACATTTCATTCGTACACAGAGTCACCAACTCAATGAAGAGACAAGATATAATTTACTTCAGCCACGTCTAGAAATAAATCCCAATCATCCAATCGTTAAAAAATTATCAAATTTAATAACATCCGATCCGAAACTCGCCGAACTGTTGACGCGACAGTTGTTCACCGGTGCTATGGTTGGTGCTGGTCTTGTGGAAGATCCGCGAATTCTATTGACATCGTTGAATGAGTTGCTAGCGTTAGCATTAGAAAAACATTAGATGTATAATCTATATTTACTTTTTATAATAAATGATGCAAAGAACCAAATAAAGAGAGAAAAATGGTTACGAGAATGATGATAAGAAAATTGAGAATTCATGTAACATGTGGATATCCAATATGATTATACATTCTTGCCAGTAAAGTGTGATTGATTTCATATCTTGGAAAATTTCTCCTTTGTGTGTGTGATACTTCCTTCTCAATGATCACTCTCTTTATCCTGAGATACCATTCCTGTTATTCAAAACCTGTCATCATGAATCAGATCAAGTTGGATGTGAATTAACGAATTAATTAAATTGTCTTCATTGGGCACTGGTATTGAATCATTACCTATTTATTTGTTCATCACCGTTGTCTTCGAGAAAAAATACATGGACCGAATAAGAGATTTTTGACTTTGACCAAATTTCCTTCAACTGAAACATTTACCGGGCCAGTCATCGAGTTGTAAGAAGTGGAATAGGTGGTACGGTTTTCGAATATTCATATGCACTCAAAATCTGAATGACTGTTGAATAATATTATCTGTGATACGAGATGTACCATTGAAATTTTCATAACTATCATATAAATTATAACGTTTGAACAGAAGAGTCTGATCCAATAGATTTGAAAAGAAATATGAAATTCAATGGAATGTTATGTTGTGAGTTGTAACATGTATTAAAACGAGGTGATTGAAATTGGTCCCATATTTAACTTCAACGCCACTTAGCCAATTTTGATTCAACTTCACTGAGAATTCATCAATCTTTCATATAGTTTTCTCACTTCAAACTCATCAAAAAAATATCATATTTATGTGTGCACTGAATATGTATTTCGGAGACTGAGCGAGTGATGTTGGAAGGATACAGAAACAAGACATTTCATTTTTTGTTGTCCGAGTCTCTGATGAAAACAGCATCAAATACTCATGCTTTAGTAACTTCAGTTATCCGGGAAAACGGGCACTATCAACGAGAAAAAACTTCAAACGTATAAGAAGAATCAGGTTACATGGGACATATTCGTGAGCGGGCCCAAACTTTTCAAGGAAAAAAAAAAACAAGTTGACTGCAATATTTCAATTATTTGTATAAAATTCCAAACCACTATCGTTGGATAGTTGGAAGACAGTTGGAAAAATGGACTCGTAGAATTTTATGTTTCATGAGCATTTACAATTTTGATACGGAAAAGAATATTTCTTTGGCGAACTTCATGGTCAACTCCAAATATATTCGTCAGGGTTCTATTCTGACATACTGCACCTTGGGCAGAATATGCGAAAGGTATGGTCTTCATTATCTCCATGTTTTTTTCGATGAAAAATGACTGAGCATGAATACAACTGGATTATCATCTAGCTGATTTGTACTGGAAAATATGAAAGAAGGTACTAATTGAGAAGTAGATCTTTAATATTAGTATGTAGACAATTGGGATGAAGAAATAAAAATGAAAAGTTTTCAGCTGGGTATTCCATCTTGAATCCTTGTATAAAATATCCAGTGATATTATTGAATATTGAAAGTTGAAATATTGAAAAAATCCGAAACAGTGATATCCTATTATCAAAAATTTTTACTATGATCTAATTATTTCCAATTCATATAATCTGTTATAAGCCGGAGTGTTATCTACATATACGAGAATATACATTTGGCTATGTATACCCTTGTGTTTGTATTTGAAATTTCCTATTTTATAAGATTTTGAGTCATAAAATTTGAATTGTTATGGATAGGTATTGATGCTTAACAGTATGATTGACTTTAAACGATTTCCGTTATACTAGTCAGTTCGCTATTGTTGAGAGATAAAGCAAATACTGTTTCATAAATATGACATTCGGTATTCGTTATGGTTTTGAACTTTGTAATAAACCAAAAAAGTGGAAAGCCATTGTCATCTAATGGGTATTTCATTATGTTTTATTATAAAATGTGGAATTGTATGCATTATATATTTATGTTAATTAATATTATCGTCATTGGATATTATCACGGAACATTTTTTATATGGACATTATTACGTTGGTTATTAATGCCTAACTATACATCAATATTATGGACACTTAGATTACTTGTAATTCCAGAACTGCACAGTGCATGAAGGTCTCCTACATAGCGAACAAATATATTTCATTGAAACAATTTCAGTGCATTTCGATTTGCTATACGGATATGAAATAGTCGATGAAATGGCATCTGAAACTTGGAAGGCCAGTATTATTTTCATTCCTATCCAATATTTACATTAATACTGATCAAAAGGATATCATCAGTTATTCACACATGAGCATTCAACATTATTGTTATTGTATATACTATAAATATATAAGAAATATATATAATGTAAGAATATTTCCGTATAATGTTATTGACATCGAAATTCCTTGAAATTCAAACGTACCACAATATCAGAATCGAAGAAAGAAATCAAGATGATTTGCAGAAACTCAAGATTTCACTTCCACTTTTTTTTTTCTTCATGAGTACAGCATTTCATACCTCATAATCTGTAGAGAAAGCTTTCAATGTGTGGTTGTACTGCAACGCGTTTCATACAATTAAATTTGCTTTGTGCAAAAGGTAAAATTCGACGATCTCCGTATCTCCTTTGTCTCGATATTCCTCTTTTCCTCTTCTTCTCTTTCCCTCTCATGGCCAGATATTATGAAGACCTACGCGGTAGTAGCCACTGCTAGAACTACTACAGTGCATACAGTATGTAATCGCAATTGATCGTTGGGTGGTAAATGAACGTCAAGAGAGAATATCTCTACCACTAATGAGACAGAGAGATAGAGGCGTCCGTTAGTTATGTCAGCATCTGTTTTTCTTACACATAACAAGAAGATGAAATCTCCCGTACGTCGTTCATGTGCTAAGAAGAATCAATAATTCAATTCTGCATCAACATTTTCTCCTGCAGATAATTGTTTCATCAGTACATGATAGTGCATGGGGTCACACATTTTAATGGGATTTTATTATATCTTCATACACAACTATGGATAATAGGTCTCTACATTTTAGATCTACGCTTTCTTCTCATGCCCAAACTCAGTCTTATAGGAAATTAAGAAACATCAATTCTTCCGGAATCCTAGGGCTTACTTACGATTTTTAGAGGTCGTCCACAAAATTTCATTGTTTCATATCCCAAAAGATTTTGAGGTGGTACATAAAGAAAAGAAAATTCGTTGGTTTAAAATTAAGCAGTCTCATGTACATACAGATATAAATAACCTCATTTCCAATACAATGATAATGCTTTATGACAACGATCATGTTTTTTTTTTTATTTATTAAAGTACAGGAATAATATATTGGTATGGAAAATAATTAATAAATCGAAAATATCGTATAACTAAAAATTATGTCCAATCATAAGCATTTGCGCATTCATTATTCTCCCTGTGGTACAACAATGACTGTTTATTTTCAATCTATTATAATAATGGACATGTATTTTCTGCCAAAAGCAGATCCTACCACTGCAGCCTGAAGTTGTTGCATGCATAAACACATGGATAGGCATATTCATCCCATTGTATACGCCCCGTCCAATTTTATGACCCAATTATTCGGCGGTAATTTTACAATACGTGCAGTACCTATTGGATAAATGGAAATATTCCCAAACTGATCCTTAACTCAGAAAATATGAAATAATTGTGATTGTTGCCATATATTGCCATGCATGTCAACATTGTTTGACCGATATCCCAAGTCATTTGAATCGTGAAAAATTGTACTAGTAAAGGTATACAGTCTCAATTAATTTAGTCAATTTGAAAAAATTCATTGAATGACATTTATCGCCACTGTTAGAACAATGCAAAACTATTGTTACAGTCGTCGTGCAATGACTGTTATTATTTTTGCCGCTATATACAATCGAATGCATGTACATGTATGCAAAGTCGTTGATTTGTTGTACTGTATTAAATTTATGGACGGTGGTGCGCGTTTGACGGTAACGACTGCGAATAGAGTCGTTATTATGAAGAAAATATTCATATCAATTATCACACATCCATAAGTGTTAGCAACTAATCATTTTATCGATTAATTTTCCAAAGTTGTTTCATATAAATTTCAATTTGTGATTCTATGTTGATAATAACAACATGATATTAATAATGATAAGAATCTTATTAAAAGTTTTTGGAATCGAATTTGGTATGAAAATATGATGAAACTTACGTTCATAAAATTCTTTTGTTACTTTGTAAGTTTTTCAATAATAACACAATGAATGAACACATGGGCAGGTAATATAAAGTTCAGTATTAGCTCGTTAGCTCCACGATCGATGGATTGATGCAGAAGAAAAAAGAATTAAAGAGTTTGTGAATTTACATGTGTGAATATTCTTACATATTTTGAATAGATCGCTGAGGGTAGTCACTTGCATAACATAGTGTATTAAATACCTATGATGGCAGTATGAGCTGCCGCCAACGTGGAATTCCGAGCTCGTGCATGACTCACAAATGCTCGTTCATAGTTCGATTCACTGTAAGAATGCGTGCATATGTTTATTCTTCTTTTTGTCAACCATCGTCATGATACTGTTTGAAGAAATCATATGCGTATGTGGCAATATTTAGATGACGGCTTTGACAAGATGGGAAATATATAGAGAGTGAGCCCATTCTTTTTTTTTTTTATGATGGCGAAGCAAAATCGATGACAACTTGGAATGTATTTCTATAGTCTGTACCAGTTTGCATTGAACATATCCATCATATGTACGTATGTATTGAGGTATGTAGTGACTGCAGTTCTCTCTTTCGTTCTCACCCATTTCATTTTAATAAAAATAGGTCGGGAGTGTACGGAACAATATATAGAGTGCATTGCATGCTTTCATCTGAGTTGAGAGAAAAAAAACATTCTGCGAGAGTGAAGTAGGCGAGAAATTTCTCATGTTCAAAATTATTTCGTTTAATAGTCCATTTATTTTCCATTCAAACTGCCCTTTTAATCTTTTCTAATCCATTGTAATAAAAAACGAATAAAATGTGCTTGCAATGTCAAAGTGTAACGATATTAATATATGAGATATATTGAATAGAGAATAAGAGAAGACGTAGGTGATTTATTTGAATCATATATTTAGTTACGAAGAAAGGATCCTGTCCTGTTCTTTATAATTGCAGTTTGACTTCACGGATTTATGTCGTCATTACATAAGTGTACTTTGGCTTTGGACGAAGCTTGAACCGCAAATAATGCTATGAAAGAGATCGTCTGCACAGCAAACGAGCACATTCCTAATTGCACACGGTGGGTTAGGCGGGCTACAAGACGGCTCCTTTATATATCTTGCACAACATCAAATCTTTACCCGAGAACTTAATTTTCATTACTACTGGTCCGTATAATGCTTGCTGCCATTTGCGTTAATTTTACACTCACTGGTAATAACATTTCCTACATCACTGATGATTCACGCGCTCTTTCACCACTCTAAAGAGCTCCTCATCAAGTACCTCATCTCGATTTCTGATATGGTTCTATGTTTTTATATTTATAAAGTGAATAAAAATAGCAATGAAAGCACAAATTGAATCTCATCAATTTCATGGATCAATGATGTTTCATATATCCGCTTTAATTATCATGTTACAATGTACTAACCGACTGTGTAAATTATATCGTGGCCAGCTAGATGCTTCACACCAATGAGGTTTCATTTCAATCGGATCCGTTTCACTCCGATAGATCCGTTTACTCTTGCCCCTACCATATCCAACTTTATTTGCAAAGTCTTCCTAGTAAATTAATTTTCATTTCCTATTGAAAGTCATAATACCCTATGCTTTGTGGATTTTACCAAGTGTTTTTGAGAATTAAACAGCGCCGAATCTGTAATTGTATCGCTGATAAGTGGTTGAATGGCAGAATGATAAAACATTGCAGTAGTTTGCATATTCGAATAATTACGACTTCCGTTTTTGTCGCTATGATATAATATGTAAATGGGCCGATTGAACCCATTGCTTGGTGTTGCGATTGATTATCGTCGTCTTCATTATGTATTCATATGATGGGATTATCGGGAAGCCCATCCGTTACCACGTCCGTAGCCTTTTTTCGTAATTCAACCATCTCGAATGAATTCGTTGGACCAAGTCAGCTCTGGACTTTTTTCGTTTGGTTTTTCGAATATCCAGACAACCTCACAGTCAATATTTTATACTTAATACAGTGAAAGTCTATTTTTATTATCAGTCTAGATACTATTCAATATGATTTGTTTTGCGTTTCAAAAGCAGTACAACAAATCATTATATCATTATTGTACTAAATTCTCTTATTGTTTTTATTTCATCGGCTTCATTATTTCAGTTGATTTAGTATAAAAATGTTCTCGGAATATATTCTGTTCAATGAAAGCAAGATCGTAACTTAAACAATTCCGAATCCATTAGGCGTATGTACGTGTATAAAATGAAAGGTTTCTTCCCTTGTGTTGAATCAAATCAATGAATATGAAATGAGGCGAGGAACCGTCAATTGATTCATTAAACCTCCTGCTGATGGGCAAGATCGCTATGCATAATGGAATCAAACCCATCGAAAACTTTACGAACTATTTCGGCCGAAAAGGCACAATTTATATAGAGCATAAAAAAAAACTATTACGTTAAGTTTATGTTTCGTATATTTTGCCATAAACTCCGCCGTTGCAATGTGTTTAAAAAAATGTATGAGATATCTTGTCCGAAAGTTCTGCGGGGGCTAATTCTTACATATCAATATAATATTATCGACCTCTCACTGGTGTATTTTTATCGCACAAACAAATGAATAAATAGAAACTAACAACAATGCTGGAAAAGATGAAGAATTTGTTGAGGCTTCTGTTTACTTTGAAACTATATGAATTATATCTAAATGCCTCTTTCTCTATTTAAATCGCCAATTTTCGTTTTGTCATCGTTCATCTGCACTCATTAGATACGTATTATTGACTTGAAAGAAACAAGTGTCTGTATACGTTGCAACAAATGAGAGAGAGCGAATTGTCGGAAGAGTACATGTGAGTCTTATCGATTCGGCCCCAATGTATTTAATGACGGAGAAATCAATTATTTTACTCTAACGGGATCCTTTAGTATATTCTTGCTAGAAAAGCTGAGCGCTCACGAGTATATATCTATATATATACGTTCATAAATGAGAATCGGGACTTCAACGTTGTGCATGGCCTGATTGCTCATGATGGAGATCGGATTGAATAGAGAAAAACGAAAAAGTGAAATGAAATAAAAAAAGGAAGATGTAGGCATATAGCAAAACACGACTATCGAACAGGTTTATGGATGTATATATACATATATATATGTGTGTGTGTGTGTGTGTCTTTTATTCTATTCACACCGACGATGAATAAATCACAGTAAGAGTGTGGAGCCTATTAGTGGAGCAGGCTGTCTACAATTTTACACAGAGTATTCGAATTGCCACATCTAGTTAGCATTCGTCACCTTGACCCAACCAAATGAATCACGAAGAAATTTACTGAACCGAATAGATCCCCCTCAGGTTTTCGTTAATTTTCTTTCAACCATTTGCATTTCTACTCATCTACACCATTGTGTGACGATGTATCGAGCGACACATTGAACAGGAACTTGATATCGATTCATCACACATTCCCTTATGTTTTGAAATCTGAAAAAATGAAGGAACATGATTTGAATGTGTTGCAAAATATCCTGTTCTTCTAGTGTCAAATATTCACTGGTTCATTTTGAAAAAGGTTGAACTGAAAATATACATTTCGGTAGATTGCCAATTTCCGTAAGGCGAAGGAAAAATCACGATTCGAATTCGATGTTTGGTTTGGCAGGAAATAACATCGATTGCTTGCAGCACTTCTCAATACAAATAATTGAAAATCGCTCATTTCTTTTACAGGATTCATCGGAATTTGTTATTTTAAAATATCAAATTTTTTCTGTCTTTTCTCACAATTTTACGAAGAAAATGAAACAAAAAAAAAACAACAATATCTTGCTGTATTAAATTAAAATAGTTTGTATTGTTCTTTTTATGCTCTCATTGCGAAAATAATAACACGAAGTTATATTCATAGACTACAACCAAACGGCCGAGTTAATATTCTCAGCAGTTTCATATATTGATAATAACCGAAATAGCTCCCGCAATTGACATTGAATCATGAGAAAATAAATTTCTGTAATTATTTTCGAAGGCGGAAAAATGAGAATGACTGCATTAATGTCACACATGAATATTATCTCATATTAATAGCCATAACTGAAACATGACTCTAGACCATATGCATGTGTATAGACACGCATATTTAGTGATCAATTGATCAGATTTGAATAGAATTGGGCTCCGGGTCGTTGAATTTCGATGTCTCTTGCGCGGTGATTACAATTTCATTGAATCGAGTAGTCAGTTGGTTGCAAACACCCGTCTCTCATCCGATTGTCTGAACATGCATATGTATAGATCCCTCGATTAATTGCTTGGTAAATAAAGTACTCTCATCCCCTCTAGAGCCCTTTCGCGTACACTAAGACAACTTTGCGGTTAAGCTATCTCACAAGTGTGCAAGCATACACACACGCTCATACACATTCATTCAATACAACTATGTATTGGAACACCAATGCCTGTCGGAAGGAATATTGGAATTAACGTGCCCATGTCTATGTAATGTACGTACGAAATTCATGAGGGGAATGAAATATAATAATTTATTATTGTTGCTCCTCTCCATTGAATGGGGATTAAGATTTCTATGAAATTTTTTCCTCAGTTGCCAAATTAAAGATTAAAATTTTCAGATTTTTCATATTCGTGATGAAAAATTAAAGTAAGAGACCGTGTATAATTATGAGTTGGTTTTTGTCATTGATTAATTCAATCTCAACGAGTCAGGATGAGCGCGTACCCGCACACGGTCTCTTGTAATTTTCTCCAGAAGTTTTATCATTTCATTTTTATGCAGAGGAAAAAAATTCATTCTGGACTCTGTACAAAATGTACGTTTTGAAATTACACTAGGGTGAGTAAAAAAAAATTACCGTTATAAATTATTGCTTGAGAAGGATGGAATATAATAATCACTATTTTTATCCTCATTTCTCTGGTGATAACAGCAAGGAGAGAACATAATGATTAAATAAACATATTATGTACACCGTGAACTTTGTACAGTCATGTGAATTTACAGAGCGATGGCTCTTTTGAGTTTGAGCAGTGTAACGACCGCGGTGGTAAAATTCAACGATGATGCGGATATGTAGAATGGCTGATCTTATACGATTGTTTCAGAGTTCCTCATTATAAGAAATGCATGTGGATTGTTTGGGTAGTTTAATGACTCCTCTGTCGAATTTATCGTTCTGGCTGGCGCCTGGACCTTTATGGATCGTAAATATAGTATAAGTCTCGGTGGTGCTTCACTTCAATTATAGGGTTGTGAGTACACAGCAATAAAGAGATGGGCCAAGAGACACAGTCGAACTGTGAGGCTGCGACATACAACCTGGTTCGTCAAAAAACAATTTCGTAATGAATTTCCTATCAATATGATTCTTTTCTGGAACATCAATCTACAAAGACATTATTCTGTTGCTATTTGATACATGAGTTACACGTTACTATACGCACTCAAGTTGTTCCACTGTTCTTGCTCATCAGGCTATGCTGGAGATAGTAATTCTCAAGGTGACATAACAATTTCCTTTCGAAAACTTTTAATATTTTTGCGCGTCCCTTTTTTTTTTGATATACACTGGAACCTCTGGAAGCGCATGCACATTAACGCATCAATATGTGAAGAATAAGATCGATGCATTTCTATTTGCAATTATTATGGTATTCTGTCAAGGAAAACGGGCATTTTTGGTCGATGACTGGTCATAGATTCCGAAAAGTGTCTACTGTGACCAGCAAGGAAGAGTGGGGAAATAATACTTTTTCGACATGTGACAACGATGTGGCCGCCAAGATGTTTAATTTCAATTAATGGTATATCGAAACAATTGCAAGAATTAAAGTGATAGAGATTTTGGTTTCTACATAATCACTCGAAGGTTGATGATTGTTTTCTCAAAGCTAAATAGAAAAAAAAGGAGAAAAGGAAAACAAACGTGAACATGTTTGTGGGTCGAATGCAATTAATTCAACCGGCTGTATATGTATATGTATGTACGTGTGTGTGCGCTGAGCGCTCACGGCGGATACCTGGAAATTTTGGCATGGATGTGGCAGCGGTGCGCGGCCTATAATTTATCATAAATAACGTGCGCACATACACTCATGCGAGGCTCGTTTTGGTCGATTGCGCTCGATTAAAAAAGTTGCATCGTGGCCCGATGAAAATTATTAGTGTTGTCCCGTGAGCCTAATAACTCTCATCGCAGTTTTGCACATCCATGTATGTGCATGCATCCCCTTTTGTGTCACGAGCCTGACAAAAAAAAAGAATACATAAATAAATAAATAAATGAATAAATAAAATAAAACCATTAGCCACACTTATTCCGGTGCTAAATTAAATCGATGGACATTTTTATTTTTCAATAAAATGCATCGCCACCAGTTTCCTCTTTTTAATTCAATTTTTCTCCGCTCTTAATCGTTGTCATCAATAACTCAATGAAAGTGTTGCACACGCGGTATAAAATATGTGTGAAAAAGAGTTATTACAGAGAATTGCAAATATTGGTGAGGGATAAAAATTATTGATTAATCTCCATGATATTAAAATGTGTATACATATTCATACATATTGTTATATTCATACAGAGGAGTAACTATGTACCTGCTTAATACTTGAAAATTTGCCGCCGTATGCAGGCAGCATCAAAGAATTTAATTAAGAACTCCTTGATATCATTTTCGAATTTGATTACGCGTCAGGTTCATCGAGGTCTCGTGCTACAGGATACTTTAATACGTCACCATCACGAATGTGTCTCACACTTGGCTTTATCGCATTCAGTATCCCATGCATGCATAGTATAATGCTTGCATGAGTGTGTTGCGATTTCCCCCAATTTATAAACCTGTGCAACCTTAATATTCTTCGCCACAATCGGCAGAATAGACATGTAATATATAAATCATTAATGGCATTTTAATATTTTTAATTCATATACGTGGCTGCATCTAGTGACGAGTGCACGCTTATACGGTCCCACGTACGAGTACTTGTGTGTTACAGTTCAGTATACATGAATCAGAACCTTTTCGAATACGATAACGTGAATTGGTTATGACTCGTTGATCAGTATGAAGCTATTAGGAATTGCTTTGCATCTTTATCGCAGACCATTCAAATTTATTTCGTATTTTTATACAATTAATGAATAAATATGCTGTGATCTCAAATGAAACTTCTCTTTTCTAATTGGCATTGAGAACTCCACCTGCGGTGTCTTCATGCGGATATGAGCACGATAATTCACTGCTGAAGCTACTCCATCGTGTGATCGGATAGCACTGTTGTATATAAAATGACACCCGCGGAAATTACGTTGGATCATGAAAAATTCACGCATCTGAGAAATGGTCTCCCTGAGGAAACATCATGAACTACAAAAGCCAATCAGCCCCATCAGGATCTATTTGTGTTTGTTTTCTTTCCACTTTAAACTTAAAACTTGTTTTAATGCCACGGAAAAAGGTCATCGATGATCAATTCGATTTTTTGGTTCAGATCAAGATGAAAATAATTAGCCATGACATCCGTTTGATGTTGGATGCTTAATATCTGATGTGAGTGAAATGCTCGTAACATTTCACATCGGATTTTATGCAAATGATTACAACATTGATGCATTCAATCTGATGAGGATTTGTTTTTTCAGGGCTTCATTTTGGAGAAAAAAAAAAAAGTCGAAAGGTTTCGACTGCATCAAAAATCTTACTCGTTGTTTCATCGAATGTCGAAGTTGGTAGTTGAAAATCGATTCAATATATTCATCCAACTATATTTATGGTGGAAGATTAATCTGTTCTTGGTTCTTCGGTTAACATAAGATTCGTAAGGGCTTCCGTTTTTAATAAGAGATCCTGTCAATTGTAAGCGTTCAGTGCTAGTCTGTGGTTAGTTTTTCAGTCTCGCACGATAATCCGATCTATCCGGTGATTCGTGGGATAGTGATTGTTGTCACTCGATCGACCATCAAAATCCCTTCTAATGACGATATTGCCATTCCTTCAAGACTCTTTCAATAATTTTTGCACTAATTCTAATTGGTCAACACTCTTAATTTTTCCGTACCTTCCATATGCACTTATATATATCCGAAAATTCTCATGAACGTACACGTAAATTATGGCACATATAAAAGATTGAACAACACTGAATTTAAATTGATATGGAGAACCGCTTATTACTGTCGGTCCTTCAATTGAGCGACTGCTGACGCAGTGTTGTGCGAGCCGCACGCGTCCCAGGCTGGTACTTTAACCAATTGGAAACATCAGTTTGGTTCATGCATTATAGTGTTAGAATAACTATCGTCTTCAGTGGAGTCCATAAAATGTCGTTCTTCCGAAATTTTCGGAGACATTTTCTGATAGATACTCTCGACTTCTTTATTTTGATTTTGTATAGAGCGACACAAAAAACGTTCACATATTCAAGGAATATCGAAAATTCAGGTTTGTTTTTTTGTGACATTTTGTGAAGTTCCAGCTGATCTCGTTTCTCGTATTGACGTAATATTTCGATACATTAGTATTCGAGACGTATACTCCTGATAATTGGCTGAATACAAGTACACTTGTATTGGCGTGATTCATACTAAATTTATACATTTGAGTTTAATTTCTCATTTTGTTTAATTTGAAGTCATCAATTGATGTGAATTGTCATTTTCTCATGACTATTTTAGAAACGTGCTCATTGAAAACAGTAATTCTGTTGTTATTTTTGGCATGGCATATCGTCTTTGACGAAATCGGTACTCAGTACGAATTTTCAAACTGTAATTGGTTTCTTCGGATATATATATATATGTATACATGAATCGATCAAATACATTTATCTGTAACATATAATGAAAATCAGACGATTGGTGCAAAACGTATAATCATTGGATTATTGTGGTGGATATGGATTTTATGACGTAGATAATTCGCAACTTCATATTCCAAACACGCATCACTATATACCTAATGGTTTTATGATTGTACTGTGATAGTAAATTTTTCAATTCTCAATGACAATAATGCAAGACAATGCTGACATACAAAATATAATTATACAAAAATGCAATCTATAATTCTAATAATTGACAATTGCTCTGGAAATGATTTTTCCGTAACCATGGAAATCAAAAAGCACGAAACTTAAGTCTATAGTTCTCAAATTGTACATGATACTTATATATTGCTATTGCTTTAATATCGTTTATTGTTCTGCAAAGCCGGAAAATGTGGATCATGCAATGTTCATTTCTGATTGATAATGTTTCTTAAGTGGAAAGTTCATTCTTTTTGTTTCGTGTTCTGAAATTTCGCCACAATATGGGCTGTGCCCCATATTTATACAGAGAGATGATAGAAGAATTGGGCACGTGTGCTTATATCATGCGAATATGGCTATAACAAGTAACATCTGACACAACATGCTCGCAACAATTTTGTTGTTGCCATAAAGCAATTCCAATCTATGTGATGATAGCAACGCTTGCGTTATTTTTTTTTTGGTGCTAGAATTATTTAGCATTCAAGATGTTGTGAACTCAATTTGTGCAAATGTGAAATGTATTTTGAAATTGCGTTATTTTATTAGGATGACTAATGTCTATTATACTTATTCTAATTTTACTTGTGACATGGCTATTGGTATCTCATGTACGTATACGGAATGAATGTGTCGCTTTGACCACAGAGGAACAACATGGATCAACGAAATGAGAATTAAGTAATTATTATCAATCAACGACAATTACGCCGAATAGTTGTTACCTCCCGAATTGTCTTTTCTGTTCTCGGTGACATTATCTTTTTTAATCATTCTTGTTTGTAACTACTTTGAGAATAGGCCAATATCAACTCGAGAATGTTTTATGTTTGTAGTAAGAGAAGAATCGCCATCCGCCGTGGAGGGTTGCCTACGATACCTGAGTACCAGACCAACTATATATCGTGTATATAAAAAGTAGCATTTCTCGTGCAGGGTCCCTCCATCGCATGAAGACCTTACCGCATTTACCGTATACCACATTTTTTTTTATTCTTATTCTTACGCTCTGGTTTTTTCCTCCTGTATCACATCGTCGTGAAACGTTTTTACGATGCTTTTGTATATTATGTAAAACTGTGGGTATATGTGGTGAGTTGTAGCAGAAGAGAATGACATTACGGAGAAATAGAGAAGCAAAGAGATGGATGCTGGTAACAAAATAATCCGCCGTCTCTCTTCTATATATTCGCATAAATTTAATCTATATCATGCAACAAATAGTTTGATTTTAATTCTACATGCAACACAAATTCATTTCATTTTCACCATATCCTTTGCGTAACAGTAAGAATGTAATACAGTGGTAATTGTATTTATCAGAGGAAAGAACAAAATACAGCAAATGCTGACGGCAATGCTTTAGGTATCGTAATATATATATATATATATATATATATTCAATAAAGCTTTCAACAACACAACTTGACAGAGGATGCGTTTCACGAGCGGGTTTCCAATATTGTAGAAGCGACTACTAACGAAAATTTTAGGGCTTCACTTTTTTTTTATTCGCTCCACTTAGTAGAGGAGGATGTGCTCGATTGTGTGTGCGTGTGTCTGTGTGTAAGAATGTGTATACAGTTGCGTGTATACGTACAAACCTGTATAACAGAGTCCTGCTCCCACGATTCATTTTGGCAACATGTGGCACAAATGATTTTGTTCAAGTAATCTTTTGTACGCTTACAGAAAACTTAAAAGGATATAAATCGACCTCAAAAACGCTATCGCATTGGCATTGGCGATAGTATCTCTACATCTATATATGTATTCGCTCATTGATCTGTAGTTATGCGTTTAAATGAATATATATCCACGTGATAAGCTTGGAAGTTAAAAGAAAAAGGATATTGAATTCGATCTATATTCTCAATTTGTTTTAGCTTGTGATATATATATTAACATCTGGGACGTCAGCCACTTTTCCAAATTACGTTATTTTTCCATATTCGAATAGGCTTAGATAGTGGCATGACCAAGTGATTTAATAAATCAATATTTGGCTAGCAATCACTGAGGAAGAGCGAACTCTATGCCTAATGCAAAATTAGCTACTCAAACCCAGACTAGTTAACTCGAGTCATCGCTAGAATACAGTTTGATATGGAGTCCAATTATCTTGACGAATTACGCGCATTTACTTATAAGAAAGATTTTTAAATGGTGGTAGATGTTTTATTCCAAGCCTCAATAAGATGAAAATCTTATAAGATATTGCTCTCAGCCAACGTAAAAGTTTAAATTATGGCGAGGAAATACTGCCAGCATTGCTGATAATGGCAGATTCTTGAATGTAATAGTACAGATTATAATACAATTCGTTCGTGAGCCGAGATTCCATGGCTCAACATTGTATAGGGAGCTAAATGAGATTTGTTTCGATGCGCCAATGATTCAGCAATATTGCAACATTATGTCATCGTCAATATTTCATGAGCTCATTATATCCATTGCTTATTTACATACATATAGGATGAAGGATGTTATATATAATTCCATCATGATGCTCTTTATTCTTTGCATATATATGAGAAGAAAATTTTCATTGCTTATCAAAATGTTGGATGCGAAGAATGATTGATGTTACTTCCATCAATTTTAATTTGTGAAAATCAATTTATTTGCAAAGGGTGAAATTATTGTACCAATAATTAATTGTGTCTCAATCATCATTTCTCTATCCTTTACACACAGTTCAGTGTTTCTGTGCATCTATATTGTTCTGATTGCCACTGAAACTAACACGACCCGAATTCCCCCCAACGTCAATCATGTATGTAAGAGTTTTTTGCAACTGATATTAAAGGCAAAAAGGTTGGTATACTGCGCAGGCGCACGGTAGTTTCATCTTTTTTACTCAGGAATTTGAGACCCGATATATTTCAATTTCATTTTCTAGATGTGCCATTAATTCATCAGCGAATGCGGATTGTTGGAAGGACATTCCAGAATATTATCACCATGTCTGCGATAGGAAGAGATAATTATGATAACTGCGTCGAAGAATGTGGAGACAGCACGTGCTCTGTCTCATTACTTTGACTGACTGAAGAATTTTGTCAATCCGAAGTGAAAAGAATTCAGCATTGGGAGATAATGTGCATGTAATATTTAATGTCAATCATCAACAACAAAAAGTTTCAGAAAACGATACTGATTCTGATAGCATATCAACCCCACGAATTGTCTATACCAACGATTTGCCATGATTTGTTATGATATTCAAATGCCATCGAATTCTGAATGGCCTAGGTGAATACGCTTCAATGTTGGGAGAGTGAAACCATTTTTTCTGCTAATAAAGACGATACATCATTATCATCTTTTCAACTATGCTAGTGTGACACAAAATTAAAGCATTTCGTCGGTAACAATGGACGGTGCTGACTTCAGGTTTGAATAGTGTGTGAATTATTGAAACCCTGTGGGAATCCATTGGAAAAATTGTGCGCGCCTTCTTGCGGTAGCTATTTTGTGCAAAAATATGTAACGAATCAGATTTCATATCCCTGTTTTGATTCAATAACATAATTAAAGTTTAAAAATTGATGAAACATACTGAAATAGTAATTGATTACTCTCTTATGCGATTCCCAATGTGGTTCGTATTTTTCCCATGTACAATAATTTAATTATATGTTCATGTTCATTATTAAAATAGAGTTATGAATGGTTTAGTGGGAGGAAATCTATTAAAATATTCAGTTTGTTGTTGGTACACATAAAATATTTATCGGATCGTCGTCGAGAGCGGGAGAGAGGGAGAGCGAGATTGATTGATGCTTTATTATACCAAGGCACAGACCGAATGGCAAAGATACAGGATATACATAGATGAAGAAACAACATATACGTGCAAGTAACGAGTGTGAGCAATATATTAGAAACTACAACTTTGAGAAATGAAAATTAGAATTTTTTTCAGACATCCAAGAGTACATATAGTTGAATTGGAATAGTTTGGCACTGGATGTAGTGCAAAGTACAAAAGCCCTCTAATCACAAAAACCCATAGTATTTAATATTTCGGAATTGGAACTAAAAAAACATCATATTACATACTGCTTGAGATGAGGCATCTTCGAGTCCAAAGGAAAAATTGAAACAACGTAGCTTTGAAGACGTCGTGGGACGATGCAAACTGGATGTTGGGGGGTAAAGAATATCGTAGACGTGCAGTCGAAACAATGAGCGAGTGTTCATACAAGGAAGTGGTGTAGCTCGGCGTTTTAAACAAGTTATTTGATAATGATGGAGTCAGACAAGTTGAACTGCGTCGACCTGAATCGGGAGCCTCAAGCGAATCGCGGAGGTAGGACAGAACACCTGTTTCAAAAAGCTTATGGACAAGGCAGCCAAGAAAATACACTTTTCAAGTCAGCCATCTCAGCTCACGTCGGTATGGGGAAAAATGGGTGTTGCGGTGAAGATTGAAAATGAACCGAATAGCACAATTCACCAGTCGCTGCAGATTACAGTCTGTGTGAAATGATATCAGTACGCTAGGTGACACAGTAATCAATAATCGGTAAACCCCTGGCAAATACTATTCATTTTTAAATGCCTTTAGTTGAAGCGTTTTTGTTGAATTTGAGATTATGTAGAGACGCAAGCACACATCGCGAGATTTGAAAGATATGATTGTTCCATGAAAGATCAAGTGACAAGTAGACGCCCGAATTCTCAATAGAATCAGCGTAGGTCATACTCGAGTGACCTGTAACCAACTGAGGAAGACCCGTTTCTTTCAGTCCTTTTTTTTTGCTGGTACCCAGCAAGATCGTTTGAGTTTTCGCCAAGTTTAGTTCAGAGAGCGAATTCGTGAATAATTGAATGCACAACAAAAACATTGGCAACCGAATCCCTACATCTACCCTAATTTAAAATTAATAGTCGTAAAGGAGTTACCAAACAGAGTTGAAGTTGTCGTTTTCGTGGCATATCAATATTTGAAATATCAGAAATAATAAACAGGACTATGTATTATCCAGTTTCGTGATTTCTTTCAGAATCTGAAGAATAATGCATATTCTCTCGAACAGTTGTTTCTAACAAAATGTTCATTAAACAAACAATGCAAATGGAAAGAAGAGAAACATCTTTTCTCATTATCAGGTGACAATATTGCAATAATGATTTTTAGAAGGAGAATGATTTCTTAATATACTGTCTAAACAATCAACGAACCAAAAATTTGGTAATTGCTTATCTCATTGTTCATAGAACTGGAAAGGTCTTCACGAAGCAGCATCATTCCACTGTCATTATTTCAACTTATAGACAACGAATAACAATTATTACTTTTAAAAACATGAATTAACATTATCATAACATATTTATTTAATACCATAAATAAAAATGTTTGTGGTGAATTTTTGGAATTTTGAGGGAATAATATTGTCGCGCGCCCAGCATGG
The DNA here is from genome assembly GCA_030523045.1 of Meteorus cinctellus. Classification (NCBI taxonomy): domain Eukaryota; kingdom Metazoa; phylum Arthropoda; class Insecta; order Hymenoptera; family Braconidae; genus Meteorus; species Meteorus cinctellus. Next base: position 185,007 of record JAPYZF010000147.1, read on the forward strand.
AACCCTATTTGCAACATCAAAATATGCTTGTGAATCATTGAGATAGTTATTTTTATTAGCAGTTTCTTCTCCTGCAGGAAACATTTCCTGAATTTCATTTATATATCTTCGTTTCTAAGATCTCTGCAAAAAACTGAACCCGCTATGTTTTCAATCGTTATCCTGTTATAATTATTGCAATTGTTAACCGGCGAGTATAATTTTCATGCACGTTTTTCTAGACATCCTTTTAGCCTTTTCCCACATTTTTACTCTCAGTATATGGAATTTTTAGGTTTTATAAATCATTACTGAGCGTATATATTGACAATGCTAATACCTATAACCTGTAGAGGAGTAGTATACTTCTATAGATAGAAGATTTAATAAAAAAATATGAGTGGGAGAGGAGCAGAAGAGGGATTATCCAAAGACATGAGGAGAGGTGTATAATTAATTGTTCACCTTGGAGAGTGAGTTGTGAGTGTATCAACAGATGAATAAGATGTTGATTGATTTCTGATTGACACTTATCTCGTGCGGGTCAAACATAAGTAACTGACTCAGGACATAGGAAGGACTCTTGGTTACGTTATCCTAATTTATTAAAATGAAACCAAAAAAATAGAAGGTTGAACAATTGCTGGAATTTAAATGAATTGCTACATATATCTTCTCCGCTTCGTACAACGCTTGAATGGAATTCGTTGATAGTAATTACAATTTCCTTAGAACTCCCAGATGAATAAATCGACATTTACATATTTTCAGGTATATCTAACGAATCTGCATTATAACCGCTATGAGGATGTATCATATCATTCGATATTGGCCATTTCCATCATTTGGTGATAGTTAATGTGTGCGATAATGACATTTTCGCGCTGTTTCTGATCCATTCACTATGCTCCATATTCATATCTAGACGGGAAGAGTTTCTTAATGGAAATTGCAGTGTATTCACTATTAACTTTGGGCATAATGAACCTCAAAATTTTTACAAGGAAATTAAAAAATTTATTTCGAAAAAAATAAAATTTTATTCTGAAGTTCATAATTTTTACCTGTGAGCACTATGAAATTTGAATTTCATGAAGATAAGAGAGTTTTACAATGTATCAATAATTATTTGGGTTTTGCCACTTCGCTCCAACTTTATAAATGGCACTGAAATTTTTATGTACACTTTCGCTGTGAATTTTGTAGAGACATTTTCTTCGTCTACCATTACATGAGCATGAAAGTCAAGAACATAATTCTTTTGATATAAACGAGGTTTTCATATCTTTTGAAAGTTAATCACTCACTTCTAGTTTCAGAGTAGTGTTATCGCAATATCAATAAAACACAACAAAACGGGACCGAGACTTGTTGATTATTGGATAATTGTAGGTACTGTTGAAGCTGTAGAAAACGTGTGCCAAGATCAGCCATAATACTCGTCTCTTGATGATGTCCGAATACGATTTCAATACATTTTATCTACAAAATTTGTCGGTACAATACTCGTAAAATCATGCATGGTCGAAAGCTCGACGTGACGAGATTGACCCGTGTGATCTCTTATACAAAACCGGTTGAGGGGTTAACGACTCTGACGTCGTTAGGAGAATTTGCCGTAAAAGAATAAACCACATATGCGTATATGCAGTGATTTAATGTACCGTAACTGTACATCGCAAACATTTCATCTTTCATCTGGAAGTGTTATATTTAAACACAATATCTCATCAATTTATTTATATGAAAAATTTATTGAGGTTTTAAGTTGACATTAGAGATTTTATGCTCGACAAAATGATTTCATGGCAGTGGAAATAAACATAAATCTTCCTATTATATGGTTGGATTCATATGTGACCCAGCCCATAAAATGAATGCATTTGTGAGAATCGATGGACCCTTGAAAATCACATTGGCTTTTGTGAGGCAATAGGAACTCTGCAGGTTTAGGAATTGTCACTGTTTGCAGGAAAATTGTTTTCATTATTTGATGTTATTCCAACATTTGTTTTCATTTACTTACTTGACATTCCTATAAAACGTAACTTTACATCGATGAGGGGGATTGTAGACTTGGCGAAAGGTTAGGGATTCTGAGCCCGCGTGCAAAAGTATGATCATTCCTGAATTATTTTCCAATTCCCACTTTATATCTCCAACAAAATCAGAGTGACAACAAATTTGCAAGAAGGTTGAGGAAAGGAATTTATTGCCACTCATTCTGAGAAAAAATTCGCAACAAATGGAGTCGTCTAAAAAAAAAATATTCGAATGCATCAATTCTAGGTGTTATTAGTTCGTTGGTTCTCAGTTGGCCGTTAAATATCATAGTTTCGTCATGTTTCATGGAACCCGGGGGAGAACTCTAGACAGGGGAGTGACATATTATGAGCAATATTCTGTCCAAGAGGGTAAGTTTGTATGGAACAGCACGCTGATATCAACACGAAACATCTACGTTATCGATGAATCGTGAATCAAATGATCAGTCATCGAATTTCAAGAAAAATAACACATCTAGTTGATAGTACCTGTCAGAAATAAACGCAATAACAACATCACCATTCACAATAATTCAACTAATTTTTCAAATATCACCACTTAATTTTTCGTCGCGAAGACACAGACTTATTCAATAATTTCCTTTTCATTTTCGTCTCCTTAAAAATTCATCACGGCTGTGACAAATTCAAACACTCAACAATCCGAAACCCAACCTGACGTCGTATTAAAATATTCAGCACACCAAATTTACCGGATTACTTCTGCTAAAGCTTTTAATATTGGAACATTCAACTGTTCGGACACAAAAACATTATTAAAATACGCACTAGAGCGACCAAACACATTCATTGTTCCAAGACTTCACTTGCGAATGAGACGTGTTCATTTAATGCTGTTTCAGTACAGAAACGGCGAAATCTCATGGGCTACTGCAATTTCATTGTTATCACCGCTGCGTTACCACTCAACAACGAGAGACGCAAAGCGCTCATGCGAAATCTTTTGGTTTATCTTTCAAATGGCTTAGGAACAATCTTTGACGATAAGCATGAATGAGATTTTATTCATTACCATGACTATTTTCATAGCGTTTCTATAAAAATATGGTTGTCTATTTCCTGAAATATACATAATGACACATCATTAGTTGTTTAATTGATGGGCAAGTGAAGATTATCCGGTTAAACAAAAGAACGACAAAACCTGGCTTATTCAGATTATTACAATTATATGAAGCTTATCCCATAGACAAAAGTATAAGGCTATGATGAAACGCTCACTCGGTACTATTCTTTGATACTCATTATTTTAATTGGAGAAGTATTCCTCATAACTCTCTTTGTTAAATGTCTGAATAAACAGCTACTGGACAATCATACTCTTATTCGCGATAATCACAATATATCACCACTACAATTTTTAAGTTGAATCTCTACTTTTCACCAACATCTTGAATAATCAAAGGCGCATCGGCCACAACAAATTATCTGAATATGACAGCAGCTTATCATGTCCTTTTTTAAGTAAATAAGAGCACTGGTACCTGGAATAGTTGCCATGTTATATCCTGCTACTACATTTAGTGTATTAGTAAATTTCGGCAGGCATCGGATTACTTAAGTGCTCGAAAAGTTCGATTATACATATTAGCTACTGTAATGATTGTACTCGCCCCAATAAATGTTCAAATGTATCTCAATAATGCTGTTTCATGCCTGCAACATGATTTAAATTGACGGTTAATGAGATGAACCACTGTTTAATTTTCTATGCTTATCATTGTAGTCACTCTCAGAACGTTGATAGGTACTTTCAAAGTAACTTCAACATCTGCATTGGACAACATAGGGAATATATCGTTCAACGTTTCGAATTACCGTGATTAATTTGCCGGGATTCGCAGTATAAGACCTAAATAAATCGTGTTTTACCTGCGTCTTGACTCGTTCATCGATATGATATTTTCCTCAGAAGAACTGATGCGATTTTGCGATAGGTATGAAGACATATCGCCTACGCATGCATACACAATGCCGTTGGAATTGCGGAAGAGTTCGAATGCATATCATGCATATAAGATCCAAAAGGCAGAATGGAATTTTGAACTCCACGAATGCTGCGCACCAACAATCACAGATGCTATAACATACATAACATTTGGCTCCAGTCGAGTGTTTTCTTCGTCCTTTAATTGCTGTTGATCGCTTTATGGTTCCTGTATACATACACACACACATATATATATATATATATGTATATGGGCTACTTTTAATGTGCACGGGCACGATCGCACTTGTCGATCTCTCTCCCTGATGCTCGAACCGCCGCCGTACGCGTTCCAATTGAATTTATAAAGTCATGCGTATTTTATTTAGCGAGCATAATCTTAATTACCCCACTGTATATATACGATGCACTCTCTTAAACGGCCATATGCATATGTATATGGTGGTGAACTCTTAGAGCGGTTAATCCAAGTCAGCTAATGATTTCAGCCAACCCAGCTACCGTGTGTAATTTATCCGTCGAAACTGTCAGGCTTCACCTGTTCCGTAGCGTGCACAAATGTATATAGAATACCTTCTTCATCCATATATATAACATGTGTATATATATATTTACAGTCCAGGTTTGAACTTGTGCCTGCATAATGAATAAGAATGGAGGAATCCAGTGCCACACTTTTTAAATTGCCAACTCAGCGTGTTTCATTTGTTCCACGTGTGGCGGTGTGAATCTTTGTCTATTCACAAAGTTTGAAAAGTTGCGCGAGAAGTGTCTGAATGTGCGCGTACATGAGAATATGAGCATGGATTTGTGTGTGCTGTATATATCGTGGGTAGTGTGCTCACAGTTAGAATTTAGTTGCGTCGCACACAATTACTGCAGCCTCCAGGAAACTACTACTATCACATTGAACGGGCTCAGACGCGTCTTTTGGCTCTCACACTCCTTTCTCTTTCGCTCTATCGGCGTAGACTCTGACTGCTAATTTCCTTATCAAGGTGCTTACTCGTTGAAATGTCCGTACGATGATTTAAAGGGAGATCGCCCGGCCTCGTTCATGTCACGCGGTCATTAATTAAAACCGCAATCGCCGCAAGAAAATAGGTATATACATGTGCTTCGGATCTCGAGTACTGGTGCAATAATTTAGTGACCGGCTTGAGGAGTCTCACAAACTGGTAAAATATATGAGAAAATTCGAATTCTCAAACTACATCAGGTATTTTTTTTTATATATTGAGTATTAAAGAAACGGTGAAGAATTCCTCCATAATTCAGCGAAGAATTCGATATGATGGCAGATGAGTTCAAGTGAAAATTTCGGTTAGATGTCATTCAAGACTGTTTATTTTACGAATAGAACTCAAATCAAATTTGTGTAAAATAAAATATTGAATATACTGAGCAAACACATATGGATGATAAACGAATAATTGAACAATATGAACTTTAGAGAAAAGATTTTTTGAACGTTATGAGAATTGTATCAGAACACTATAAATACAAGTATGGTGAAAGTGAGACAGCGTGGTTAATGGATTGTGAACTGAATACTCATATCTCCCTTCAGTTGGACATTTTAAATAAGCGAAAACTTTTTTGCTGATTGACTTACGTCATGGAATCCGCAGCTCCGTTAGGCAACATCAGATAATAATGAAAGAAAAGGATAATAGTAATAATAGGATAGAACAAGTAAATATTGGGCGCTCGACTCTACGTCAATTGCCACCAGATTAAGTTCGGGTAAACCTATAGTATATGTGTGCAAGTCCATCGACTTATCCAATTTCCGTTAGAAGTGGGTATGAACAAACTCAATCGAGTGTTCAATTCAAGATAGGAGCTGCATGTGAATCTATATTTTGCTGATCTATTTTCTGGACTACGTCATATTAGTCAATCAAAATTGCGCACAGCACAACTATAATTCTCATCCTTATCTAGTTCATTAGGTTTTGTATAAGAGGAGAGAGAATGTTTGGATTCTTCACGCCGTGAAGAAATATATTCTCATGGTCGCTTTGTTGCACGAAACGGAGTGATAAAACTTTGTCTACGGTGCTTCTCGTGTTCGCACACTTGCAGCGTTTCTTCTTTGAGACTTGTCTTTCCTGGCGTGTCCTGAAAAATAAGTAAAATGTCAAAAGTTGGATGGTTGCGCACGGAAGAGCAAAAGTATGGTCGCAATCTGCTCGGAAATATATACTTTGAAGTGAAACAGGAATTCTATTTCGAAATAAACAAACCCAGAGGACTACGGAATGGAATTAACTGTGATTCATTATTCACGAATGGTTTTTTTTCTCTTGTTTTTCAGCATGAGGTCATGATTGTAGTGAAACAAGGAACGGATTAATTTTGATAATGATATTGGAAAACATCGAAATTTTACATACAAATTAACAACAATATAACTCTATTTATTTATACAAGGGAAAGGGACTGGCGTACATTGGAAATATTACCGAATAATTGATAATGAAAAATTAAAAAGGTATGGTCGCGTATCGCTACATCGCCCGGTGTGTCATAAATTTTCCAGCTCTGACTCGTTTTAATTATTCCATTTAATTCATGGTTAATACACTCGTGTATGCCATTAGCAATTGTCCAGAGAGGTCATCGACAATGCGCCAAAGCGAATTTAGTATTTAATTCTCAGGACAGTATATTTTTGTTTCATATATAGACTGTATATTTTTACTGACGATTCTATAAATCTAATGAAGTACACCGCAACGTTCTGTTGTCTCGTGTTTCTCTCAATTTATCATACACAGAGTGAAAGTAGGAAAAAAAAAGGAGTTGTATAGCCGGCAGAGGAATCTGTTTTTGAATATCGAATTCAATGGAGAATTTCAACATATCGATCTTTTTTTTTTGTATTTTCTTTTTTTCACTATCTGGCGGGTGCAGTGGATGGAGTATCTATATACATCTATGCACTGACGTGTCGGGAACGAAGTAGCTTCTGGCATTTTTCAATTTTTTCTCTGTACTGTTATTAATACAAGTTTCATATAATATCCTCATGTACGAGATAAAAATAACAATAAACATGGTTACCAATCTTTCGTTGTCCAGAACATACTGCACAGATACATTCCCTCAATGATGGAATGTCATAATGTATGTACACTTACTATAATATTCTATCTGTTCTCATCGCGAAGATAGTGTTTTATTAATGACCTCTCATATCCAATGCACATAAACTTGAATTTCTCCAATTTGAATTTAGCTCACGTTCATTAATCATGGAATGAAAATAAAATCAAATACATTTCTGTATCGTTAAACATTGTCATAACAGTTCTGAAATACCTCGAAAATAAATATTACACATCGTCATAGATAGTTCAAATGAAACTTCTACGAATGCAGATTCCCATCGAAATTTTATTGTGTTTGGGGTACACTGTAAAACTCTACACTGAAAAAAAAATGTCGCTGTTCCAACGATATAGGTAAGTTGTTACAGGTATCTTCCTTTAACTTATCTCTAGTAATGCCGTGGCAAAAATGGCGAACCAATGATTCTATTTGATAGCTGTAGTATCTATCTAAATAGGTCGTACGGGGATCCAACGAATATAATCCAATAGATAGTTGTGAGAGCTATTTACCGGATTCTTCAGGCGGTAAAAATAAAAATTCATCCTTCATGAGGAGAGGTTAAATATAAAAAGGAATAACACATTCGGATATATATGTCAAAAACGGACACGTATTTTCCAAGACGCCGTTTTTCAAATGTATTTTTCACTCACTGGTCCATTCAGTTCAGATGCGGGACCCGTTTTCAATCAATATGGAGGAATAACTTCTCAACCAGTATAATCTCACAGACAGACGACGATTAGATTGGAACAATTGGTATCGTTGTAGCAACGATTTAGATAGCTCTCATGACTATTTAAGAAGAGAACTATTGTAACTACCCTATATTGTTGGTATAGTAATCGGGGAAGTTACCGTCGCTATGAATATTTCTAAGGCAGTCCCATGGCATTCATCGTGAGAGCGGTCTGGTGTCCTAAGGGCACCACTGAGGTGGTATGTGATTTTTCCTGCTGACAACCGCTGAGATGTATTCAGAGTGATGCCCGCGAATTTTCCTTTTTGCGGAAAATCGTGGGCACACGTCGAGAATCGAACCCAGTATGTTGCTGTTGCCGAGTGAGCGCTTGGCTCATTCGGCTACCGAATCCCTTTTCCATTCTTCGGTGCAAACTACAATGACATTCCTCTTGATTAAGGATTTATTTTTGAATATTGTTTCAGGTGTGCGGGAATGCTGCAAACATATCAACCACTTGACCCTGTTTTTTTTTGCCACCACCCGTGGCGCTGCGTAACGGACCCATTTTTCTAATTTTATTCTCTCTTTGTTCTTCCATTGTATTCTCGAAGCATCAATGAATTCTGTGTGAAAAAATGGTTTGTAAAAATACTCGTCTTTTTTTTTTACGGCACCTAGAAAAAACACCGGAAATTCGTGCCGCGAAAGTGGAATACCTCTTAATTCATAGTCTTACTCATCGTCATGATTAAACACATTCCCACAAATTTTTTAATCATTCAGCCTAGATGAGAAATTCTATTGGAGCATGTAATCGCCAACTGCCATGGCATTCACTTTATACAATTTATTGTCTTCTTCCTCCTTGGAATGTGCCCACTCTCCTTATTTTGGCATTGAGTCATCATCAATTACCATTCGAAAATAGAACGACAGTGAACAGATAATTCGCGATGTTCCTTTTTCATGCACTCATGTACTAATGCCTTACACAGAAACATTCAGTAGAAACTACAGTACGCGCCAAATTTGAATCGCCCTACTGATTAGGTACATCACGTAGCCTGGAAACTTTGTTAAGGTATAAATAATTGAATCATGTTTTGGATAACGAAAGTTTGGAAACATTGTATCTAACATTAAAAAGTATAATGAATCATAACATCAATATAATTGAGCGTTAGAATGAGAAAAATAAATGAATTAAAATAAAACACCTCAATGTCTGATGTGGAATCGCGTGTTCTACTTATTCCTGAGTATGTCTGGCTTTTGTTCGTTCATTCGCTTGTTCCACTATAGAACACAACCATGATTTGAGTTAACCATACAGATAGGCGCGTCTCTTTCTCTCTTTACTACATGTTATTTCTTATCTCACCAACACGATCCTTTTCAATTCTCCGTTCCCAATACAATGAGTATACGGTAAATAATAGATATATGCTCCTAGGAGAATCATCGGGCCGTATCGTGTCATTACTACGAAACGCTTTCTCTCTTTCTATCGCGCTTTCCCTCCCTGTCTCACTCCCATGACATGGCTATCTTCCTTTCTCTTATATTGGAAATCACAATATAATGTGTAATCATCATATCGCGCGAGTCTTTTCACCTGCACCAACATGTATATATAAACTTGTATATCCGCATTTATTGTATATGCGGGTGGGACTATATAAATGTCATGATTTTTTTAATAGAATTATTTTTTGATACGTTCAACTATATATAAATATACCTGTATATACATGATTGTTGTACATATATTGTACCGTTAGACAAATTGTCAGACAGACAAATAAGAAAGTAGCAATTTTCTCATGAAAATATAACTGAATTCATTTTGTATTATATAGCTATCTATTCGAAGCAGACGGGCGGAAAATAGCTAATATTGCCGTGACACACGTGCTCGGTACTAGTTTGCTATGTGTGGGTTTTTTTTTCTCCGCATGGTGTGCTCCTATGGTGTGTCATATCATCGTATCCACCTGGTCCTACGAACACATAGACACATGAGGGGTTATGCATTACGGTGTATATGTATGTGAGAATATTGCCAGTTGATCCATATTTGCACTCAGCAATATTTACGATCGATCTATGAACATAATCGTCAGTGCCATATCCATTCTGGTGTGTAATATCTGGGCGTGGTTTGAGGTCGATGGCGTTAACTGTCATAATCAATTCTCAATATATAGTTTCAGAAGTTGAATCCAACATCTCAGTGGAGGAGAACAAATGCATAGTCTCAGAGTACAGAGTGTATTGATATGAACAAGGTAATATCAACGAAATGTTCAACTTCACTATATTTTTCTCTCAATTTCATGAACTTAGATTGATAATAATGGGATTAAAAAAGGTTTCAATATTTTTTTCTTCGATTTCTGAGGGGTGAGCTTTTGTTATCGATATTATTTTTTTTTCTGACAATCTATACGCTGAAGTGATTTAGAGTCTCAATTTAATTTGCAGTAAATAATTTGGCTGAAAATTGGTCCGCAGCTCAGTATGTATAAGTAATATATCCAACCGATTATCTCCTTTTCATTGTTTTCGGGTGAGGCTCTTTTCACAAAATTGACTGCGCCATAGGAAACGTCACTAAAGATTGTTGTAACAGCAAACAGAATAAGAAAAACTTGAAAGATGTCATTGTAATGTCAGCATAGCATGTATGGCTTTGACAGTGTCTAACATAGTTGCTGTCATACAACTTCCAAGTTTAAACTAATATAAGCATATACCACACAGTTTATCCGTTCGATAACTACCACAACTATCTCCAGATTGTAGTGAGATTTCACTGTTCAGCTCGTATAACTATTTGAGCTATACAAGTCAAACGTTCCGTAAAACCAACTATCTGACGTATTGTTGCAGGTAAGATAATTATAATAGCTTAAGAATATCATTTCTGCGGCCCATCCTCATTTGCAGTATATGGCCCTTCGTTATAATTTTTCTTCATTGTAAATAATTAGGAATTTCATAAATACATTGCGATTGAATGATGGTAGTCAAATGAAAGTTAAATTAAAGCAATCTGACATACCTAATTTATTATGTTACAATTCGTTATTTTTTGAGTGGAGATGAAACCAAGAGAAGATATTCGGGAATGATCATTGATGTCAAATACTTGTCCACAGAGTTCTTACGCTACGACTATTATTATACGAGAAAACTGCTATTGACTTTTCAACTGAATAATTGATTCCATATATCCGGGATAAAAGAACTATAAAGACCTGGCCGTGGAAATGTACGTTGAACCATTTACAAGTTCTGAAATATACTCTGATGATTCCACTATCAGCTATATTTTTATATTGCTCAAACAAGCGTTCTAGCAAATATGTAGTTTTCTATCTGCAGCATCATAGACTCTGTCAAACAAAAAATTTCAAGAGTGAAGCGACACATACATATGATCTGAAAAACATCATGTCTTCGGAAATGTATGAAGGAGATGATTTATTTCCCAGTCATATTTGAGACCATCTTGAAGCGTCATTTTATATTCCAAGACAATTGGAGGATTCTGAGTAAGATTTGTGAATAAACTTCCGACCCATATTTAAAATATCTGTCCATTTTGTTAAAGATAAAACTACAAGATAATTTGTGGAATTGTGCAATGCATTTAATTTTAATAAATTCCAGAAAAACCCAGTGGGCTACTTTTATTCTTGATGTAACTGTTGAATACGAGTAGATGTGGAAGAACGAAAATTCAGCCCTCTCGCCTTCGGTTTCTCCGCGAAAATTTGCTTGCAGGACAAAAAACAAAATGTTTTGCTTCGTAATGTTTATTAGTTCAGAATCTTCCAACGATTTGCATGCCATTCAGTCATGTGATAAATAGAGCATTCCATATGAAAAATATTGATGACATGAATTAAAAAAAAAATCCTGATCATACAAGAGCTGTCGAATACATATGTTCATCATAATTCAATTTACATTGCACTTCACGATGGACTACTTTTCCATTCTGAATGAAATTATAATTATTCCCACAATAATGCACAAACTGCAACTCGTTCACATTTACATTTGCACTTCACTAATCACTTCGATTATATCGGCGAACATAATTGAGTATGAATTTCTACATAAAATAGAGCAGGCGCATAACTGGATTCTCATATATGCAGTTTTGTTGGCGCTTATATTTTAATTGAATGATAAGAAAATACAACGTATAATTTTTCATCTATACCTACATGCATATATATTCGCCTGCATCTAATAAATACCAGGATATGTATCTAGATATATAGTGAATGCGTATTGGCAGGTGTTATGGTGTTTTGAACGTGTCGAGACATGCGGAAGCATCGAAGAATGGCGCTAAAGGATGATAGAGTACACTATGTAGAAATATAACTGGGTATGAATACATATATAGGAGTGTTCGTGTACTGACACTCCTATACAAATATATATATATATGTATACAGTGATGATGGCGACGCCGGCATGAACTTGACTCGTGCGAGTTGCGACTACATAACATTTCTATCGGCTTGCGATGCTGGGTTACTTCCTTACCGAGATAAGGGCAGCAAACAGGTATGTATCTATTACAACAGTGTAACGTGATCCCTCCCACAAGTTTATATGAACAGAGGGCGGTCGGTGCGGTATGGTTTAGAAAAAAATATGCATGTATAAGGTGAGAGAAGGAGAGTGAGCGTGTGAAAGTGGGGGAGATAGAGAGGACGAGAAGAATCTGAGAGTGGAGGGAATGATCACGTGGCACTGTGGAATATTGCGGTCCTGCCACTGATACAAGATAAATGGTCGCTATCGTGTATACTGCAACCAATGCATACAACTATATTCTGTGGACACAATGCGATTCGTCTTGTGGGTGTAATATTAGTATGTATTGTGCGGGACATAGGTACACACACCACAACACATATTTGTCTGATATGTACAGCAAATTGTATGTGGCCCACGGGTGTGCATACATATTTAGGCGTTATTATTGTTGGGTTTTGAGGAGCGATAAGAAAATATAAAGGATATAAAGTATATTATTTTTTATATGATTTGGAAAACATTATAATTAATTTATATGGGGTCGCAAGTATTTTCCCATGAAAATTAATAATCAACTATGATTGTATGTATGTATGTATATCGTACGTACGCATACACAAATATATGTTGATGTTGCATGTATTTATGTACGGATGTATTTGCGCTATTCGAGGAGGTATACAAGAGTAACGGTTCGATAGCGATCAATAATCGATCGATATAACGAGGATATTATTCCTTTTTTTTTATCTCTATCGGCTTGCTTGCACGCTGATTGGTTTAAATTGTGATCCATCGCACTTGATAATGTGCAATGTGTGTGAGCCTCTGGCGGCTCCGCATACAAATTACAGACGTTCGTTAGAAACCCCCGTTATTGTGATACTTCATTTCTTTTCACTATATGCGTGCATTCGTATGCATCGCTTATGTCAACGAAACAATGTGTTCCAACTTCTATGGAAAAAAGGAAAAGAGCATCAGTAAGCGATCAAAAATATAAAAAAGATTTACTTTCCGAGATATTCAATTACCAGCCATGCGTATAGATATCAGAGATTCATTTTAGTTGCAAATCATGTTGATATAGTAAATATGAATTACTTAGTTGTGCGGCGTATGATTATGTATTTGAATGATGCTTCGGACACTGTGTAGAGCGAATTCAACTTTTTGATGAATCAATGAATGTGACGTCGGAAAATATTCTCATTAGATGTGTCCAGTTCTGGATTTTATCCTCAATTAATCATATATGATAGAATATAACCATAACTGACAATATTTGTTAAGATCTATGTAGATTGTAATTTTTATCAAAAAGTGTAAAACGAACAAAGACCAATTTTCATTATTATATGTAATTCATTTAAAACTACTCAAGGCATAATTGATCATATATTGAATTGAATAATTCATTTTGAAGGTACAAATATGAATGTGAGTACAGTTCTCAGTCGGGAGTTTCCTAGACGGGAGATAAACATTTTCACCCCACGAAATTCAAATAGTCATTCTGATTCCATAATTTGTTATGGAGTTCCATACGAGAAATCGATGCTTTTTCATTGTAGATTAAGTCCCCCATCTTTCCGGGGTGACTAATGAACGTTGTTGGAATGCCCAAGAGCTTCGAAGGGTGTTTAATTTCTGCTTACAGTATTGATGATTCAGGGTGATCCGAGCATTTTGGATTTAGAAGGAGTACTCTTCTGCGAGTGTGTGGTTGAGATATTGATGTCGATTTTAGCACTCGAAATTTCAAGTCTTCAGATTTTCAATATTACATTTACATTGCTTTCTAACAGTGAGATAGCTTACCTTATAAGATGGTTATTATCGAATTTAGGTATTTATAAAAAGTGAAAACTTGGGAGCATTACAGACAGTTTGTGGATAGCCATGGTGAAATGATCGCAGTTTTTATTAATCGCTATTTTAAGAAATCAAATCATTCATGTGAATCGAATAACAAACAGTATTCAGGAGGTATTGGGAAGTTCTAACGATTATACTGAATGATAGCACAGAATGTTTTATTTGAGAGGATTAATTGATTTTAGTGATTTCTGTGAAGTTCCCGACGAACGGATTTTCGTTAATTCAAAACACACCTCATTGTTTTCCAAATTCTTTTGATGCCTCAAGTTTTTTTTCGTAAAATTTCGTTTCCTCATTATACCTTTGAAATAAAAAGGTCTTAATACTTGACACCAACCCATCGAATGATTGGAAAGAAACGCAAGCAACTGAGTAATATTTCATGCGTAATTGATGAAAAATCAAGTAATGAGTTATTTCTCTAGTGAATGAGTCACCATACAGTGCTGTTATTACCTAATTTAATTGTCATACAGTCAAGAACTACCTAGAATTAGAAGCAGTTCATGGAGATATACATCTGGAAACTGACGATACTTGTAATCTTCGACCAAATCATGTTCTATAACAGCATACTATTTTTGTTTTGTAACCCTAGTCGATCAAGATTGCTGATCATAATTACAGTATGTGCATTTATACGGCAGAAAAATGATTTATTATTCAATCATCAGCTGTTCGATTCACTATAAAACATGAATTCGTAAATGTGTGAGATTTACAGTATGTTGATGCATTTTTTACATTCGTTTACGATTTCTTTGGAGCAAAACGCGCTGGATTTAACGATAAAAACATGTTTCGTATTTCGACTATAGGAGATTTCAGATATTTGAATATCTATAATTTCGTGAGAATGAAAGAAATGTAAACTTGTTCACAACAACGCCTAGGGAAACTCGTCCATAAATTCCTCAACTGTTCTATCTGTGTTCGTTGAGACTCTTGAATGGATTGCGACTGTGAACAATAAATATTATATTAAACAATTAAATGTGTCATTAGGTTTGAAAAATTTAGTTTAGACATGAATTTTTCAAGAACGAACTTATCTTTTTTAACTTATCAGCATATTGACAGATAATGAGGATCTGGCTAGGACCTGCGCAACTGTGAAAAACTAGTTCGCATTTCCTTAAGTACACGTAAGCAGGAAATGAGGTTCTGGTTTGAACCCGCGCAAATAAATATTAAATTCTGTGCCTCATCATATATAAATTATGAAACACCGAATCAAAGCGTTTTAGCAATATTTTTAGCTGAAGTAAACCCAATATATATTATTATATTTGCTGAATGACAAGGAGTGTAGTCATGAACCAATACGATATAAAAAGATAGAGATATCGTCAGCAAATGTAATATTCCCTGGGTAATGGTGGAATTAATTCACTCGTAAATATTCTCATAACTATTTATTGAACACTATAACTTTAAATATCATAGTTTATCAATTAATAGCACTTGTAAAAATGAACAAGACTTATCTATTTTGATGTTCATTAATGGCTGTCTATTCGAAAACTGAAACACATGCGTTACCATCTCGCCGACCTTTTTTTCTTTCAATGAACGGAAGTAGTTGTAAAATAAAACATTCTCATTTTTAATAGTATTAATAGGGCTGGTTTGACATGTAGGAGAAAACATTAACAACGTCTTGCACTTCCATTTTTCGTTGGCAGTCGAAAATAATATTAACTTCTATGAGAATCGGATGCACCTGCTGTTCACCATTTGGTCAACATCTTTGGATTACTATTATTTCTGCACAACAGATGATACAGATATTGTGCAGAGACATACATCTTCCCCCAATATATCCAAAATATGGTCTTTACTCTGTTTGCGTGGTTTGATACGTTGACAATTTGCTATAATTGGCATTGGAACGCTACACGCGTTGAACAGTTTGCGTTTTAAAAAAGTTTCTTAAAGAAAATTATGGCCAAATGGAACCGTACTAACATGTGGGACTGATCAATTTGCGAACATATCGATAGAAGTGTATTTTATTTCGGTGTCGAGTTCAATGGAATAAGAAAGCCATATTGAATCTTTCAATTTGGATTTGAAATTCAGGTTCAATGATCTCGACAAAGTATTCAATGCATTCAGGTTCATTCCAATTGCTAAGATTTCTTGTTGAATAGCTATTGCAAATACTTCATATATTCTTGAACGAGGTTATAATAATACCAGAAACGCCGTGTACAACATTTTCTGATCGCGTGATTCTCTCAAGGGTTTCCAGAAACTCGAGCTTTACATACAATTGATTACCCCTCTTTTATCAGGGCTGTGTATGGCACAATTCAAAGTAGTATTTCTCACAATCGATATAAAATTTTTTTAAACTTAATAGAGTTGTGGCGATGAATGGTTTCTCTATTGATAATCAAACAGACATCGGTGAGAAACCATAACGGTAATGCTATATATAAACCCATTACATCTATTGGATATGACCGAACTATTGGAAAAAATTTTTTTTTAAGTAAAACCCACGCGCATATGCCGTCTTGTGGTTGAAAGATCGCGATATCGCGAGGTTTCAACAACATATATATGTTACATATATGGTGATTCAGCTCCAAGCGTGCGCCACGAAGACAATAGTCGTAAATATACTCTCTGGCGATGCGAAGGTCTCGTCATCATACAGGGAAGCGAGGTATAATTCACAATGGGTATCTCTTTAAATCGCGCGAAAGCGTAAAGCACTCATTTCACCTTATGCGCGCTACACCCGCTCGCCACCTCACAATATATATATATATATGTTCCTATATATTCCTATATGTACCTATATACATGTAGGTATGTCCATAAAATACCTCGCGCCTATATTCTACTCGCCAAGAGGATGTAATATATCTTTGGCGCTTCTCCTCCAGCGGAACTTTTGCACAAGCGTGACTTATCCCGAGGCGTGCCCTGCCACACTTGAAAAACAACAAAAGAGTGAGTGAGGGGAATCAGTGAGAAAAAAGAGAGGGAAGCTACATGATCCCTGATCCTTGTCAGAAGAGCGAGCGCTTGACGCGCAAACACATATTACACACATATTCGTGCTGACCCACGTGAGACATCCTCATTCAAGTCTCGAGGGCGCTCACACGTCTCGCAATATGTACTAATGATGCACGAGAAAAAAATATATAAACAGGCTATAAGACTATAATATGTGATTGAGTGTAAGGCGAGACAGCTACTGAACTGTACTAATCTCAATTTTTTTTTTCTCTATTATTTTTCCGGTCATGCGACGAACGACGCCCATTAGGACCACAGCTGCAGTAGGATATATGCATTATCAAAGTGGCCTTCGATTTGGCAATTTGCCAATCTGGTGTTTCGTGTATTACGTATAAAATACAAAGGAGAACGGCGCTAGCAAGATGATGCCTCATACTGCGTATATGAATACCGCTTTTTGAGATGTGGATAATTTCCTATCCAAAACTCAACAGATAATTCTTATATGTTTAAATATTTGATATTGTCCATCCACATGCTATGGATCTTTACACATTTGGATTCATGAAGGTATGGAAGGAAGATTTCATCAATTTTCACAGCGGACATGTCCTGCCATTATTCTCATATTTCTAAATGACTCGGATATTTATTTGAACGAAGGAATGCTGTTCTCGACAATGGATCGGGAGGGGTTACTTCCAATCTCGTTTTGATAATAATTTTGTTAATTCAAACTCCTGCATGCTATTATGGAATTTTCCAATTCTTTACTTTCGATATCATGCGGTTTATGTCAAATTCAAGCAAACTGAAATATGCCTCGTGAACTTTTGTGTTTCAATAATTCCGATACTGCTGTCGCCACAACACGGTTGAACTTTTTATGTTAAACCACTGTGGCAAGATTTTCATATGAGAATTTTTGTGTTATGTAATGTTCACTTTGCACGAGTCAACTATAAATATTGATTATACCGTTGGGAAAGATCGAACAATGTGTCATTTTATAAATGCGAACAGTAAGAAGATAGAGAGAAAAACAAAAATTTTGAAGTATTTCGCAGATCATTTTTATTAATTTTTCATCATGAATATTTCTAGATAGAAAAGTTACGAATTTTGAACGTGAGCTGATTTGGTATGTTATTACGAAGTGAGGAGTAGAAGATTCCATCAAACGAAATGTTTTCTCTTTTTCTTGCTGATGAATCTTCACAATTCTGAAGTTTCTGGAAGTGAAAAAAATTATTCTCATATGATGTTGGCATGTTAATCAGCTTATGTTACATGGAGTCTGAAAGATTTCAAGAAGGAGCAACGTAGAAAAATTTGCAACGTATATTTTGATGAAGAGACTCATGGCCAGACTGGCGATAGATATCACAAAGGTGGTAGTTAGCTCGATAAAATCCAAAGGGTTAAACATTTTCAATAACTAATTAATTATAACTTCTGTTTTCGCAAAAGATAATGTTCTTACAGGCGGCTCATGAAAATTGATGTTAATTTTGGGAGTTAATACACTTTGTATGTGATGGTGCATAAAGATATGGAAATAGAGCGCCAGGTAATTGGTATATAAAAAAATATACAAGACGAGCGATAAAAATGGAATAAAAATATGAAAAGCATATTTGCTCCGCTAAAAACCGCAGTAATCACGCGGTTAATAATGATTATTTTAATGGTGAGTGAAATTCTTCTCTTCCCAAAAAAGAGAAAGACTGATGGAAAATGATGTGATGGTGCTGTACTTTTACATCTATATATGTATCATCAAGTGAATATAATAACATAAAGAAACTCACAGGCGGTTGGTGGGACTGATGGAAAACAAGGGTAGATATGCGTAAAATACGAAAAGAATTTGTACTGAGCAAGAGGCGGTGTAGTGAGAGATAAAATACGTGAGGAAAATAGTGGAGAGAGTTGGTAGGAGAATGAAGGAAGATCATAAAATGAGATGCCTCGTTGGCAATTAAAAACCAGGAGAGAAGAGGAGGAACCAGGAGTGAACTAAGAGAACAAAAAACTAATTATTTTGAATGACCCTAAATTACAAGGTCATGCGAAAACACCATGCGCGCGCACACAGAAGCATTAATATATAACATGGTCTACATTTAACTTCAATGACGATATAAATAGTGGTGGTAATGAACGTAGTATTGCGTGTGTGAAAATCAGTACTGAATGTATGAATCCATATAAATATGATGCAAGTTACAATGCATTATAATATGTCATATTCGAAAGCTAATGACATATGAAAGACATTTTGAAGAAATATGCATGAGAATGAATGTGTTAGTGATGATATGCAGAGTTCTCTACATGAACCCATGATTAATTGATTCATCAACCGTGCTCATCAATCTAATATGCGTAATTACAAGTCTAGTAAATTTAATTAATGTGCATTGAAGAGCCTTTACACGTTTCAAGAATCTCGGCAGAGACTCGCTTCAAGTATGTTCCAGTACATTGCGAAATGAGTTGCAATGCTGTATTCTCGAAAGATCTCTGAATAACGTCAGTACCATTCAATCATATTTTCCGATGAGGTATTTCAGAATTATATTTTCTCATTTCATTACACTATATCCATCGATCCGGGAAAAAAATATAGGTGAGTGGAAATAATGGAAATCCCGACTTATGAAGGGGCTATGCATAAACTGGAAAATATGAATAGAATTAAGGAATATCAGTAAGAACAGTAATCGACCATGGTATTTTCAGCCAGCGACGCGTTATAAGACTGCAAGGTCGTGTTTGTCCTTGAAATTGGATAGATTGTCAACCATATGAGAACTTCCAGTGGAAAATTTTCCGAAATTGGATGAAATTGCTAGTATTTCATCATGATTCTATCAATGTTTCACAATTGAATATTTCCATTATTAAATCATGTACTAGTGTATTTAATCTGGTGACAAGTCTGTCAAATTTATCAATTAATGTAGTCATTATATTTCGGGTGGTCACGTTGATTCGAAGGTGAAGGTCCTGTAGGTGAGTTTTACTTTACATTACTCTATTTTTCACTGCAGTTGGTACACTATTCGTGGTATGACTTTAAGGCTACCATATATTCATCTGATTCGATACATTCTCTCATTTAATACCAAGTGATCAGCAGGAGATGACATTTTTCTATTATTTATATACCATACCAAGCATGCAAATTAGGTAGGATTCATATCACCAATAACATAATTGTCACTTGCAATAGAAATTAAAATAGTCTGGGGCGAGAGTAATTACGTCAAGGAAGATGACATAGCGTCCTCGTCTGAATGAATGTATCTCAAAATACATGATGGTTCACTTCATTGAATAAACTGCTTAGCGTTGAAACCATATAGAAATCGTTGCAAAGGTGTATGTTCTGTGCGATAGCTCTATGTAGAAAAAACGAGCAGTCTGTTATATCATTAGATACTCGTTGATCCCCTGATTCTCATTCAATTAATTAAATAGTGTAGGAAATCTCATTATTTTTCATGGGTGAATACACGTCTGTATATACGAAGGTATGCATGGGTGCACTGAAAGAAGCTCATGGTGAGCGTGAATTCTCATTAACTACTGAGTCCTGATGTGATCAATGTCAGTTCAAGGCCAAAATAGTATGAACGGATATGTTGATTTGTTGAATTCTGATTGTTTCCTCTAGATTGATCGAAAAGACGCGTTGCGACTTTTTTTTTCGGTGAGGTATAAAATCATCTGACGTGTTTTCTGAGAGAAATATATGACTCCAGTCACTATGAATTGCAAAAAAGAATAAAGTCAAATGCAGATGATGGTCATGCCAGATATATCATATTTTTTTGGACAATTGGATGTTTCATTCGTATAAGAAAAACCATTTACCCATACTCCGATTTATAGTAACGTCATAACCAAAATGTCAATGACATCTGACGTGAAGCATTCGGAAAATTCATCAAACAAGATGAAATAATGGCGTTCATCCCTATCTCGGAATCATTTTTCTTTTTTATTCTCTCTGTCACCAGAGAGAGACATGGTGGATTCTCAAATGCGAAGATGAAAATACATATGATCCTCTTACGTTGTCAACATAACGCCATGTTCGGTTATTAGAATTCTAATGATGTAATATCGCAACTCTGAGATAACGACGTATCAATGACAATGATGTTATCTTTGCAAGAATAATCACAGACTGTATGCATGTGGTATCAGATTTCAATTATGGTCGCCTCATCTGACGATCATGCTTCGTTGTCTGCATTACCAAATAAGGAACAACAAAAATTTTGGGAGTAATTTTACTCACTCCTTAAAATATGTGTATTATATCTATTGAAAACTATTGCTGTCCTATACCTGTCCACGTAGTCGGAAAAAAAGTGTGGATATAATAGACAATGCAAATGATTATGATTGTGGGTCTATCGATGAAGAATTTTGCAGCCAATATTTGATATGAATAACTGTGATATTGGGATGGTTTATTTTTTCTTTTAGTTTGCTTAGATTTTGTTGTAACATAGTTCCGTATAGTAGTGAGTATATATATGTACATACATGCCGTGGATTTTCCTCGCTTCGTGGAGCCAAATAATAAACGGATGGGACCATTATCACGTGGCATTGGATTTGACAGTCACGGAATGCCAACCAATTGTGTGATTGCAAACAATGTAACAACATTCGATACTGCTGTCATAACCAACCCTATCTCTACGTGTTTACCATCTTGAGGGCTTCGATGGATTTTCTATTTACTGTGAGCAGATTCATCTCCGGTTTAGAAGTGCATATTCAAGTTATGCAGATGCGGAACTCTCATTGTCAGGTACATTTCATTACATCACCAACTATAAATGTTTGACATTGATCCCTCGGAGGATTTGGACATTTTTAAAAGTGAGCAATTGAGCAAAGACTTTCTCGTAATACTTCTACTGTCTGTTTCCAACGTACAATTTGATTCACTACACGACTCAGGAACAAATTTTGATGATTTGTTAGATTTTTGTGTGTTCACGGCATGACTCAGTCCCCTAACCAATTTTTTCCAAAAATGTATAAAAATTTGAATGGTAATATATGTTCGAAGTCCAGCAGAGTAATTCTTATACTGAGAAAATCACAAATGGAGAATATATTTTCGATAAACAATAAACCTGCCTGTCCACTCCATTATACACTCGAATGTTAATTAAATTGTTACCAATTTAGCATCCCTGTGCAAAAATATTTCACTGCGAAATCTTGGATTTGAAACTAAGACAATTCCCAAGTTCTTTCAGCTCATACAATTCATCTGAATTCTGAAATGTAGTGTGATAATGCGAATAATGATTGACCGATATATGAAAATAGTAAATTTCTTATTATATTGTAACTTTAACTACTCAGCCGTTCTGCACCCAATTTCATTATTGTAAACATTGCGGCCATTCTTGAAACACTGACAAGTTCCCGATTCGGAAGCAGACCATGAGATATAGTACTCTAATTCCCAGTGGAATCGATGTTGGAATTATGGAACAGAATTCTCACCATTCTTGCATGAATGAAGTTGTTACTTCGATCCAATGTCCACATTGTCTTCACGGTCAAAATTGGGACGAGCCTAATTCCCAGAAAAAATCATTTGAAATATAATGTGTGTTTCGCACGAACGTGATATAGAACATGTAGTTTATGAGAATTACAAATTTGTTCAAGAATATTGTCGGAAATTGACTTTTGCTGAGCATATTCTTCTACTGTGTGTGTCCCGTACAATACACAATGTGTACATGTACTTCAGTGAGCAGACATTCAGAAAATTCCAAAATTTCTTAGCATCGTTTGGTGTTTTGGGAACTGTCGCTGTCGCCTCATTTTGCCCCATGTGCATTCAAACTTACAGACTTAAAAGCATGGATCCGTTCTGAATGACGGTGAATTAGGTGAACCGTGAAACTGCCTTCGCTTCTGTGCCACCCCTTATAGTACTCCCCTCATTCATATATATTTAAGAAAAACCTGTGCGGTATAAAAGTCCTCGTTCTACTCCCTCGTTAAAGAAGGTTCAGCGCCCCTATTTTTGATTTGAAGAAGACGAAGTATATTAAAAGTTTCAAAGGTTTTATTTTTCTTCTCACTAAAATCCATTACCAAGCATTTCAACATTGCATTGTATAATATGATTCGCTTATATTCCAGTCACTGTTCCCTTTTTAATTTACTTTTCTCAATTATTTTCTTCCGCTGTTATTGCGATAGTAGTTAATTACAAGGAAAATAATTACGAACTGAATGGAGTTCGAAATAAAGTTGTTTCTGACAACTGATTTCGTTAATTATAACGAATCGGACTTGTAGGAATCAATATTTATCGTTGATTAATTATGGGAATGTATTAATCACTGTGGCAGAGTAAATCATACCCGCATCAAATATGATGTTAATCACATAAATATATATAAATTTCGAGCCTTAGGTGATCATAAAAGTTCTCAACACTTCTCACCTGTTCTGATGATATCTCTACTTCATTTCGATATTACTGTGATTTACAGTTTTACACACTTCTAAAATATCCAATGACGGATCCAATTTTTTTTGCATGGGAATATACTCGCATTCATTTCGATGCACGCATAATCATATATGTTGTGCGCATTCATCATTATTATATTTGAAAGACATTTTTCACAAATGACTGAATTTTTCCACTTTTCGTTTGGATCCACACGCCCGAGATATATCTCCATTGACAAATAACTCTATGACTGCTCAGTGAACGAATAACTATCTCATTCAATCGCATGATTCACCGGTGTCAAATGTTTGAACAAATAGCACTAAATATTCGGGGAAATGCAATCCATTATTCGTAAAAATTATAATAAACTTCACAGAGGTTACAAATATCATTTCCGATTATTTGGTTAAAACCAATATTTAAATACATTCTTCACGTACGGCAATTCTGTTGCTTCGATGCACATATGCACGCTCGATTTTATCCTTCTTTTGCTTCATATCAGTGTGGCGGGTGCGCGCAATGCTATCGGGAGGTGAACCCCAGCCTTTCAGAGGCAATCTACGATGTCACAAATAAGAGATAATGCCGAAGAGAGACGGAATGAGAAAGAAGCAACGTAAGAATGTATGAGAGACAATGAAAGAGAGGGGGAAGCTTGTCTAGCACCTTTTATCAGCAATCGAGACCTCATTTCTGCCTTCCCTATATACATACATATATGTTCCTTATCATGCCAAGCAGTATAAGACAAGGAAGAGCTCATACATCGAACATAGGTAGATTGAATTATCACTTTCGATCGCGTACTTCAAGTTATAACTTGATAACATTGTACTGATAGATATTATATATGTACATACACATTCCAAAGTGATTTAACTGGAATATCTGAAAGGGTCTATCGCAACGCATCTAACCGTATATTAGAGATATTCATACATGGGATACACAAGTGGGTTGTGAGGCATTAAAATAATTAGTCACTAGGTACTAATGGGTTTATAATTGCGTTTGAATGCAGTAACGATTAGTTTGAACATCATTCCCACGGATCTAGCCTCATATGTATGTACGTTATAGTCACACGTGTTTACCACTTCGAGTCTGCTACAGTATCCGTACATATTATATATCTAAGCTCATGTTGTATCGATATAGCTGTATCTCTATATCAGGCAAGTGAGTCTCCTTGTTTCACGAAGCGGCCTATAATTATCATCCTGCCATTACCACCTGTGTATATATGATCCTAAGGGAGCTGACGTACTACAGTTGTAGATTGTGCAGGTACGAAGGTATGTATCGGACATGGTCATGTGTAAGTCGGAACAGTTCAGAAGAACAACCATTTAATTGTTGATGGGGATAGGGGAGATATTTTTGAAACAGAATCTGGTGAAATGAATATGGTGCAATGCTGGTGGGGCTGCTAATTTGAGACGATTCATGCAAACGCATCCTAGATGCAAAATATGCGTATTCATGCGTTGTTCAATCGAGGAACTTCCTCTGTAATTACTTCAAGAGCACATGCTTGACTACAGACATGATATTGTATCGCATTGATGGTTTCATAGGTGTGCGTTCATCATACGTGCGAATGTCTGTACCTATCACTGGCGTGACATGCGAAATCTGGATGAAGTAAATAAATAGTAAATAATTACACTGCGACTTTGAATGAGTCTTCACTATGCATTTTCAGTTTGAGAATCGTATACACATACATTTAATTATTTATAAGTATGTGAGCTGCCGAACTCTGCGTTGGATGTAATGATTCAACTCCATAACATTATTTTGATTGATATCGCCTGATCAGATTGAGAATTACCGTTCAAATTCCATTTTTTTAACTGGATTCCATCTCTCATCCGATTAAGTCCGACAAACAAGCTCTACACTTTTCAGTCCTTGAGCTAACCACCAATTCCAGCGAAAGCCGCTTCAGCAGCTGTAGTGATGTCGCGTGATCCATATGTATTATATGTAGTGCCAGATAAACGCTTCCCAGATTTGGTCCGGAAATTGGATCATATACATACAGGTGGGGAAAAAACACGCAACGCAATGGTTTAATTCAACGAATTTATTCATTTCTTCACTAATAACGTTATTGTAAACTCATGTTAGCAGAAAGACCTATGGTGATAAGTTATATTGACTGCGGGAAGGATTTACCAAATTTAAACAAAATAATGATGCATTGATAAGAACTTCTAGGAAAATTCCCATCAATGTCATTTTATAAATATATTTTATATATTTATAGTTCATATATAAACGATCATATCAATTTTCATCAACATATATATTCATTAGTTATTTTTCGTGAACCGTTCATTCCCAAAGAGCACAAATTTATCTATATTCAATTAACCACCTTCTGAATTAATATTTTCCAATCTCACTCGACACATGCGATTAACACACCAATAGAAAGATCTAATTGGCTATAATCTGTGTTTTATTAACTGCTAAAATTCGAATTAACACTCTACATCCATCTTTTACTCCCATAACTGAATATGTCACACGATCTTTTCTCGAGTGCTGTTTTTGCGATTCAAGAAACGATATTATTCGATTCGATTCCTTCAGGTGACTAACCAATCCTCAATGTTTGAAATGGTCAAAAGACTGCTCCACTTTTTCAATACGTTTTCATATTGTCTTGCAATAGAATGAATAAATTGATATAGAATATTCATTACCTATTAATATACATTCGATTGGCATGATTACTATTATTAATTGCTCAAATTGCTTTATCATATGTTGATAAATACATTTTTCAATTCAATTCATATTTTCAATGAATATCTCTATCCAACGTGCGAAGCAATTCGCACATTTCGAGTGGAAAATTTCACACTTTAGAAACACATAACAAGAGTGTACAATGGTCCCGATAGGTAATAACACACTTGGAATCACATTTAGGTCCACAATGTAATTTTCCCAAGTATAACATTTCGATACACTCTAAAAACAGTGAAACACCAATCTTCATGCATCCAACAATCCAAGTAGTAATTCTTGCTATGGGCTTCAACGACCCACTTAGAAGAGGATTTTTTCCTCCCCAATATTACATCACTGAAAATGAGTCTTATATTCGGACCAAACCTAACCATATGCGTTTGCATCGAATACATTCATTTGGGTGATAAAGTGATGTCAAACATTACAGGCGTTGATAGTGCCCGTCCAATTTCCTGGTTTGATTTCGTATTAATCTGATGCCATCAATGAATAGTCCATACTTTGACCCGTTTATAGCGTATCCATATCACGTTTCGTGAAAAATCGATGCTTGATTAAGAACCGCTATAATGAAAATCGGGGTTTCCATGTTCATATTTTGTTAATGTGAACAAATGTGACATTCTGCCAACCACCACTATGTTCACCACAAATACGATATACCAACAATTAATAAATTTATGGTTAAGTGAAACCTGCTATGTCAATAATTATTTAAACAATGTCGAACAATCATATTATGTCACTCTGACATTTAGAGTAATTCGCAGCTAAATGTGTCTCTAATGGATAACCCTGATAAAACTCTGGTGTTAGAGTAGTTCAGTTTAAAAAATGTTTTCCAGTGGTTTGGTTATAAAGGTACGATATTTCCATAAGATATTATTTCATTCAGAAAAGGTGGAGCAATCAAATTATCGTTCCGTTCAATTCACAGCGCATTCCTATAATTACCTGCACTTATATACACAATAGGAGAATTGACCCAGGCGAAATGAGGTTAAATAACAGCAACAAAATGATTTCGTTATGGTTGAAGTCAGATAAATGTGTCGTGGCAATGACTGAATTGCTTGAGTCGGATAAATACAGTCTTAGATGAACTGAAGACGCATAGATTATGTCAATGGCAAGAGAATAAGTGTCAGATGGATGACACACAGATTATGGTTTTTGAAGGTAGGGATAATTTAAAAAGAATACGTATATACAATTCAAAATTAGAATATTAGGAATTTGATTGATGGATTTTGAAACTTTATTCGTTGAATAATACGAGCTTGAATCATATAGAGAAGGGATCACAAAAACAGATAAAATCTCGATGAGAAAGGATATTGATGCCATATAGGACGTGAAATGCACTTCCGAACGACGTTTCGTAAATGTACTATATGCTCGTTAAGCCCAATTCAATATGGGCTGTTCAACATTGATTGATCCCGTATGACAAAACAATTCATTGGCTGGGGGTGTACGTCGTTTGATCCACAGTTTCAAAGTGTGACACTAAAAAACAATTATTACGTTAACAATAAAAAGTACAAAAATCTTTTATCCAAACAAATTCTGTAACGGCAACAAGTTTCGTCCATCAGCGTACAATTATAGCACTATCAACATAACTAATACGTTGTATTAAAAATAAGTCTCATCATTTGATTCACATAATTCAAACGGAGGGATGACTACAAAGTAAAATTCAAAGCTTAGAATATTCACATAATTTAGGCCTGAGAGTGGCGTTTATGTACTCCGAATTGAATCGAAATTATCATTTGTACAATTATACATGTGGACATGTATAAATTACAAGAAACTCTTCTCTATGTAATTTTCTTTTTTATTCATAAAATTATGAAAATAATCTCCTCTATATCACTCTACATCAAATAAACTTTAGCAACACCTCACTCTTCGTATCAGTAGTATCATGATTGAAACCACAAAACATGCGTTAATTCATGAACACTTCTGTGAGCGTGATTTAACGATTCATAAATTGCGTTGCCGTGGAATATAACGTTACCCACGACGGCCCATAACAATTAAAACTTTGTGCATTGCCTTACTACATTGGTAGTATGGGTTATTATGTACATACATACATTGAGGAAGCCGGATATAACGTGTAATTGCTCTGATAAACTTTGTATTATGATGCATAACGTTATATGGTATCATTTCACATTTTACATTTAGATAGATACAGCAACAAATTATATGTACATTGTTTTAGCGCACAAATTGGGTGGAAAAACAAGGAGGCTGTGGGGAGTTATAAAGCTCTCTTTCATTTTCTCTCCCACGACATCTCTCTATAACTATTCGTATATTGATTTGCACCCCACAAATTTTTACGTGTGTGTATGGTAATGGCTTGCTTCAACAATGAAACAGTGTTGGCTAAAAAAAAGTAAAAGGAATATTGTATAGCTTTATATTTGGTGTGGGTGTATGGTGAGTCATTTTAGTCCACTCCGATATTTCGCTACGTAAAAAAGACGTCTATATATGTATGAAAATATACATAGATGTATGAACTTGGAACAAACATAAATAAATTGATTCCCATGCATAATAAAATATCACGAAAACATTCAAAAAGTTTTTTCAATAGGTATTATCTAGTCTTTCAAAGGCACATTCTACAAATCTATTTCGAGCTATCCAATTCGATATACAACTGGGGATTTCAATGGATGGATGGAGGATAAAAAAAAAAAATATCAAAATAAACAACAAAAACAAGTAAACAGAACAATTCGAATGATACAGAGGGTCAATTATTGAATTCGATTTGATACACTACTGTAACATGTCGTTCTTCTGAATGAACAATTATTGCGTAAATCCATTGTTTTCCGAGACTCATATGCGCATAATAATAATATGCCTGTTTATCAATCTCTATCTCATCCGGACGGATAGTTATACGGATGATGTTTTAATATATCATATAGCAATCACGAGGAATTACTGCGCATCATGTTCAACTGATGGATAAGTCAAATGGGACGGTCAGACATTGCTTCGTCACGTTCATAATCTACTCTTCAATATTCTGTTCAATCTGTAGCCTTTGAATATACATCAGCTTTATAATTTTAAACCTGATAAATTTATTCGTCCATGTATTCGTTCATATCGATCCGCTACATACATAACATACAACTGTCCACTTCAGGGGTGACCATTGGGCACAATAACAAAGAATTGGCAATTAATCATGCCCAAGGATAAGGGGATGTAAATGAGTAAAGAAAGCAATCGGAAGTGAAGGTCATAAAAGTCTTATATTGACCAATATATTTTCAGTAATTGAATATTCTGGTGGACTGTTAACTTAAGATTGACGTGTTGAAGACATTTTCACGCACAAATTCAAGTTGAATATAACCCATATATATACATGCATATATACTAATGCACAAATTGCACCCGCTATCAAACTCGGAAACTCATCATGGTTTGACACGAGCAAATGCACGTTGTTGGCTATACGATTTGTGGAATTTCGGTGAGGGTTACGAGAATGAAGGTGATGGAAGGAGAGAGAGAGAGAGAGAGAGAGAGAGAGAGAGAGGGAGGGTGAGTAAGAGTGAGCACAGCTGAGAGCGCTGACATCATACATATCAACGGCATGACGGAATGGATCGTGTGCGATTATGAAGGGTTGTGTGCAAGGTAAAATTCTTGTGTGCTTTGTATGACATTACATACCATTTAGTAAATACCTTATTGAACTTGTGCCTAATATCTAAATGTCTATATATGTATAAATAATATATATATGCATAGAGGAATGCATGAGTATTCGCATATTGTCTGATGATGCGCCAATTCGTGTTATAAGTGGGTGCGAGAGATCGTATGAATGGGATATATATGAAATGGTGGGCGATTATGTCAGTGGAATGAAATACGCTATTGGCATTGTGCCATCTGAACTCGTTGCGATGTATACGACACACGCTTGCACACTCTCATATAATATATCCCCATACATATAAACTCATGCAATTCACATTCGTCAACCGCGTGATATACTTATGCTATTGGATGTTTATGTTTACGTAAGTATATGAATCAAAGTAGTTTGAAAGAAAAAAGAAACATGAGAGGAGCAGTCGCATGGGTTTATAATAAAGTTGGGATATTCACGCATTTTTTCAGTTTGTGTTGTACAATCCCGTGTCACAGTGTAGAAACATTTCCCCACATTTCCTACCATTTATTTTCCTGGGATTTCCCGAAATACTTCTTTGTTACTAATTTTCTCTAATAACGAACAACACAAGTTATCGAATCAAAAATCAAGTAAGCGAATTTGCAACTATTAATCGCTTGTTGATGATGTCCGTTTATTTATTAATATGTTTTTCATGCATTCTTTATTTTCTCTATTCTGTCATTCTAAATGGATTCACATTGGCGTCGGAATTTTTCTTCTTTTCATTGCAATACATTGTACATATTGACGCGGGACAATTCAATTGCTGATGACCACAGAGAGATAGTGCACGTGGTGTTTCGCAAAATCCACGTTGTACTAGCCGCAGTAGCAATGTGGTTTTCACAGTCGCTAACCTAACTCACCGAAAATATATCGATGTTTCTATATAGCGCATCCACCGACGATAGAGAACACGTTTCTCGGTATGTTTATATGGAGCTTACAAAGATTCGAAAGCTCTCGGCCCGAAATTCGAACGTGATAATAGACAGAGTATACAGAGTGGATTGACCACATGGATGTACGCGTGAAAATGGTTGCGAATTGTGTGTATCAAATAAATTGTCGATGTGTAAAATACGCATATTTTCACTGGATCGTCATTGAATGTAATGATGATAAATTATATATACGATCGTGCCTTCTCAAAGAGATAGAGTTGTTGATAACGTTGATTACAACCCAAGCATTTCACCGTACAAGATTTATAGGTGTCTGTTTATCCTGCCACATTAAAGCGGGTCGATTGCAAATATACAATTTATTTGCACACGTGTATCTCAGGAAGACTATGCAGGACAAGATTTCACTTTGAGAAATATGCTATTTGTTCAGCAGTATGTTTGAAATTTACATAATCTTTAAATAATATTCAATTAATATTATATTGCGAAAATAGAAGTGAAAGAAATTAATGACACAGGCCTGATGCATTTCCGGAGATTTCCATACATATATATATGATATATACAGGTATGATGTTGCTTCAATTCGTGAACTGAGAAAGAAAATTGCCGTTATAGAATAGTCGGGATGTGGTGATGAGATCAACGACAAGGATGACTTCTCTTCGGTCAGCTCATTCTCCACTTGGTCTCCTTCACGTTGTGCTTGATTTCGTCATCCGGCTTGTTGGTCGATAATGGTTAGTTCGCAAGCTTTGGTTTGATGAAACGCCCAATCGGAAATTGATACTTGGTCGTTGCCACTCTGCAGTAGTGTGTGGTAACTGTCTAATCAGACCTATGGCACGACTCTGTTCACGTTTCTCTATCATCACCGTCATAATTATCCCCGATATATCCAATACCATGAAATTTCTAATTCGCAATTTACATCTAAATTTCATCTGTGACACGTTTATGTTGTGAAACAAATCTATTGTTGCATCGTAATTTTCTGTGGACTAGAATTGAAGAATGAGTATGTGTATGCATATTTATGAATAATTTCGGACAAACGATGAAAATTCATGCAGATTGAAAGTGTGTACACACCCCGCTACACATTTAATTGCGCACCAACAGCAATATGTGGCCATATCAGCATGTTTATTATTTTGCTAACTACTCAGTTATTGTATTCATATTTTTTAGTATAAATTGGGGAAACTTTTTTCTATGGTTGTTGACCGACCTAGATTTCACACAAGCTATGGATACTCTGAATACATTCAATGCTTCGTGATCTGCATATAATCATTGGCCCAAATTTCAATTGCATGCCAATAAATTTCATCACCATTTATGTAACCTTTTGTCAGATTAACACATTTTTTCTTCTGGATTCGAAATTGAGAATCTGCATAAGAACTTGTCATGTACAATATTTCAAGCC
The DNA here is from genome assembly GCA_030523045.1 of Meteorus cinctellus. Classification (NCBI taxonomy): domain Eukaryota; kingdom Metazoa; phylum Arthropoda; class Insecta; order Hymenoptera; family Braconidae; genus Meteorus; species Meteorus cinctellus. The sequence goes on from JAPYZF010000147.1 coordinate 217,587, forward strand.
GATTTGAGCTTGAAGTCATTGATTCATCTAGAATTTTGTCGGCTGTCGCACAATCAGCATATGCCCACCTATATCAAGATATGCGTAATGACAGATAGAAAATATATATTCTACACGTTAAAAAGTATTTTTTGTTATTTAGTTTATTCACTAATGACTTCATCCCGTATGGAAAATATCTGTGTCTATTTTTTTGTTACGTTGAATTATGGTTTTGTATTGCATATTTATATGCGATATTCAACGAAACAATCAATTACATCAATCAAATTGAAACTTTAGCCGAGTGAATTTTCCAAAACTCGGCAAATTGAAGTCCGAATTTTTTCACAATTTCTATAGCATGACTCTATATGGAAAATAGAACAATTACTATGAATCTGTATAAATGATTTGGCTGTGTAGATTCGCAGCGCACAGTATTTGGTATATATGTATATACATATACATATATATATGTGTATGCGTGTGTGAAGAGCTGTCAATACAATGGGCAGAGCTTAATCATCGACGTCTGACCGTAATTTGGGCAAATACGCGAGCGTTTGTATAGAAATGACGCTTGAATGGCTGGGTAAAATAGAGCCCATGAACATAAATCTCAAATCGTCATGCCCCCACGTTGCATATATCGATGACCATCTGTATCATCGTCAGAGAGCAAAAGTGATATGAAGAGAAGGAGGGCGAGGGTTGATAGGTAATCGGTGATACATATACCGTAAAGCTGTTGCAAAAGTTTGATCCAAACCATTTGTCAGAACTGACATTTACTTGGGGCCGTCTTCTATTTTTATTACAAGTGAAATGTGAATATTGTATTTATGCCCCGGTTCTGTAACGACACTGCGATTCTCATATTATAAATGATGAAAATTTCTGAGATGCATTTTTAAGATGTGCAATACGTGTTTTCGTATTTGTCGTTTATTTTGGCGCACGTAAATATTTTATCATAAATGTCCAATGTGACGGCAATACAAATTGACATTGCGATAAACAAATTAGCGTAAGATTCTCAACGGCGAATATCAAAGAACATGTTCAGACATATATATGACTGCTTAATTCTTACGACAGTTATGCAGTTACGAGGCATTAACAGGAACATACATTCGACAATTCTTTTTGGTAATTCGTATAATTTTTTAAACTGCAAAAATTCGTCGTTTTTAATACACAGAATATAGCGGGAAATAAATGATCGTTGTGATTTATCTTATAATTTTATATTTTAAATCATATTTTCACGATGAATATATATTTTTCGCCGGAACAGAACATGAATCTCAAAAAGAATCGAGGATTGAATGAATCCGGAAATATCTACAAACATAACATCTATTTGTGTGAGTATAAAACTGAATCCGCTAACGTAATTTCTCCACTCACCAAGAGAGTATTTGAGTATTAGGGAACTGATAGGTAGAATGTTTGTTTGATAACTGTTCGTAGTATAATCAGAACAAACGCCTCCGAGATGGCTTTGTACCAAAGGGAATCCAATCCCAATGGGTGTAAATCGAGTAGTACAGAGATTTAATTTCCATCAATCCAAATACACTGCTAACAAACAAATACATTCGTGAATAAACACGCCAACATGAAAGAGTTGGCCGTAGCGTAGTTTATTCAATTACTCTGTTGACACATCGTATTCAGAATATTCTGCGAAAAAAAAACAACAATTCGATGCATATTTCATACATGAACATGAGAAACCGTGTTCGAGTGAATCAATTACATTTATTAACATTCCCATAAAATTCATCAGCGGTATCATTCTAGCAGATTCAGTGAAATTGTGAACTAAATAACCATACGACCAACAAAATATCTCCAACTCATCTTGCACTCACTGTAATTAAAGTGTGTGTAAACAGAAGATTCTGAAAATGTTTTCGAAGTTTGACAAAATTCTCCGTCGTCGTTCATAGTCAATCTCAGTGCAGCAAATAATATATATTTAATAGCCCATTATCGTTCATTTCAAGTTCTCAGTGTGTTACATATAATTACTTAGTATTCTGGTACTATCAATGTTGAAGGCCAAAAATGGACCTTAAATTCATGCCAATAACAAAAGTTTCTGATCGGCTTAATTAGAAATGGAAACTTGAGTTTTTTTTATATGAAACTTTGCCGATAATACTTCAAATAATCTGTAAAATAATTTCCTTTGATATTGTGTTTCACGATTGAAAAAAAAAATCATCCGACAACCTCTACGATCCACATAATGTTCATTTGCGTTTCACAGTCAGCCCATTATTTAAACGTCTATTTATTTATTCGTGTATTCGTGTATCAGATGAGAGGGAGAAGTGGTGAACGACTTGCATATTGAATCGAGGACCCTTGGACTAGAAAAGTGAATGATTCGATTGGCCTATAACCAGAGAGGGAAATACACATACACACACACACACACACACATGCGTATTTATCCATAGAGAGTGCATGGGTCTGGAGTATGCAGCGGTATGTGTATGCGGATATACACTGAACAAGGTCGGTATGTCGCGGCTCGTGGTGTTACTTGGTGTCTTGGTGTTTGGTGTCTTGGTGTCTTGGTGCCTCGGTATCTACACTACGTGTATCTCAATGCAATGAGTAGACAAAGATAGATATAGTGAGACAGAAAATTAGAGAAGGCACGGCAGTAGCTTCGGCATTGCTCGGCAACGTCGGCGTCACGATCGGTCGCGCCGTGTCGGCAAAAAGGCAGAGGGTGGGGGAGAGACCGGTGGAGACAGAGGAGGAGAGATAGGCTCGCCTTTCTCACTGGCTGCACCAGGCCGCACGACACGGCAGTTTCGGCTTGCCGCTTAACTGTGACGGTACTGTAGTGTATTGGCGCTTTCACGTGGAAGTTTCGCCGAATTTGTACGCGCGTGTGTTATTTATTTACTTATATTTCTCAGTTTTTTTTCATTTTTTTCTCGTATAATACCATTGAATTTTGTATTCATGTGTGTGTGGCTCAAATATCATATTTATATTCGTTCAAATATCGTGTTAATTTTCGCATGAAATTATTGTTGTAATATTAATAGACGTGGTGGGGTGACATTCATCATCATCGAGCATTTCAAGTGAAAAATTAGTTCATGGGAATAGATTCATAAATATTTATTTATTTATTTTTCCTATTATGATGCCTTGCTATTGTTCTTATGAAGATCAAATATGAGTGATTGTGTTGATGGACTGTCGGAAGCGTTTTGAGTAACATATGAATAGTGCTTTTTTTTATTACTGGATTACACTGAATAATTGAGACAACCTCGGCACATGTATGAAGCGGAATTCATGAGGTCAGCATTGATTGTTTAACTATTTTTCTTTATTGTTCATATTGTGCGTATTTTTGATAATTAATCATATTTCATGAATGAGTCAGTGTTCACTCATACAGTGTTTTGTAATCCGAATGAAATAATAGTGAATAGCAAACATCTTTAACCATAAAAGATTCCATTAATAGAAAAAAAAAGAATTAGGAAAAAATAGGTGCGTACAAATGACAGAATTTTGCCACATGTGTATATATGTATGTTTACGGACGTATGTGTGTATATCATAAATACAGAATTATTCTTATCGTGTAGAAGAAAAGATACAAATATTTTCTCATGTGATGATTGTCTTCAACGCACACGTGGGTGGGCGCCACAGTATCAACAAACTCTCGAATATCAGACGAGTCATCATGAAGAATTTGTACATACTTTTGTCTACTTTGAGGCACATTAAATGAATGTTGGTTTATATTGTACTCAGGTGTCCTTTAAGATTGGCTTTTATTCGTCATCAATAATAAGAATATTAATTCTTCATCTATGAAATCACGTCATTTATGATCGTGTAAACTGGAAACTATCAATTGAAATCCAAATTTGCATGCACATATGAGCTGGTGATTCGATCCGGTTCAAAATGGAAGAGAAGAGTGGAATGATGGGAGAGATGTCGGCAGAAAGTTAACACACGGTTGATATAATCTTGCTTGAAATTCAAGATAGCAAAGAATATAAACTGGATTCTACGGTTCCATGTGATGGAGATATATATTTTTATTCAAAATTACATTGGAAATAAAATTAGCTGATTGTTTGGGATTTGAATGCCTGTGTAGCTGTAAATGAGAGTTGATAGAATTCAATCGTAACAACGGTCCCCTTTTGTGTTGATTATTTTGACATATCAAAGCGCGCCATTTCACTCTGCGTACAATACTGCTTATTCGATGAAAGTGATACAAAATTGATCGTACGTGAATTATCGTGATGTTGTGATGTTACTTGATAGAGATCAGCTAATGTGTGAATTAATCATTTGTGTACAAACTACGCTTCAACGGCGAAAATATCCTCACAGTATAATAATCATGGTGGACAATGACTTTTTCTCTTTGTGGATTTAATATATATTATATGTTGAATACAAATGAACATTAATTCATATATCGAAAGGATATCACAAATCGAATAGATGTACAGTTAGAGGGTCGTCAATGTGGGCATTCAGACGAGGTCATTGGTGCTGCTGCGCTGTCTGTGCGTTATCAATTCAAATGCATTCGCGCGGATTAGTGCGAATTACGTTGCTGGTAAATGTAATTGGCTATTTGAACGTGTGTATGTAGGTAGTTATACCCCCTTACTGGTCCGTGATTTCTATCTCGCTTTCGTTTTTTCACCCGGTCGGTTTTGGGATTCTGCGCTGACCCTCTGTGCGCCGATTAGAGATTTTGGTCATTCGCCATGAGGTACAAATTCATTCGTTCATATGTGTGTAAGTATAGATATATTTTCAGGTCTATATAACGACAGCTGAATGTGCGCGAGATAATTAAACTGCATTTCTGTTCTCTCTAATCGCCACCAGGGGATGATAATCGTCTCGCTTCGGCACATAATGACGATGAACTCAGCTCAACTCTTCTTTTCTTCTCCTTCTTCTGTGTGAGGAGAAACCGGTTTTCAAATTATTATTGTTCTTTTATCGTTTTATTTTTTCATCTTCAAGTTCTTTGTTTTGTTACTTTCGTTTCTTTTCTCCTTCTTTTCCTTTAAATATTATTGTGTGGAAAAAAATGAAATTCGTTCATTGAATACTTGGCAAAATAGATATGCACACATAATTTCCTTTGCGCAATTTAATATCTCGTTACAGGGTCAATATTATTTTCTGTTTTTTTTCTTCTCTTTCTTCTTTGAAGGGTGGATGAGAAAGAAGAAGTGTTCGAAGACCATTACCGCGGGCGTTTGTATAACTTTTGCGCGCGTTTCATACAATGCTTATGTGAATAACTGCCTCGCAGTCTTTTAAGAAAATGATGAAAAAAAGTCTCAAGGTTCTTTTGTTGTGCTGTCTTGAGTAAACTTCAATAGGTCGTCGTCTCCATTGAGCGAGGAAAAAGAATGAAAAGATCGCACTAATTTCCTATGGACAGGTACGCATTTGATATTTTCCTGAAGGCGCAAGTGTCAAGATAAGAGCGAAGGGCGGAAGAAAGGTAGAGCTCTCGCAGTTCTGTGGGAAATATCGGGATAAATATGCAGGCCCGAACACGTCCACTGGTACCACATTCGTTTGACCTCCCATGAATAACATTCACCGTTTTTGTTTTTACCTTTTTCTTTTCCTTCATCTTTTTTTCGTCCTCAAGAGTCGGATAAATATTTATATACGACTCATATGAATTATATTCTTCTTCCCACACAAAAAAAAGTGTTGAAGTATCAATGTCAAGGGTGTAGAATAAATTTGTGCAGAAAGTGAAGATGTGCGCATTCTATACACAGTAATGTATATATGTATACGGATAAATATATCTATAGCCATATATCTTGGTTTGTATATACTACATATATATGTATATGTGTATTTATAAATAGTTGTATGACTCACTTGGGTTCATGTGTGCACACGGCTTAACGGCGTCTCGTTAATTACACCTTGCACAATTATACGAGGGGCGACAGGTGGCTGGGACCGACGGACAACAAGAGTATGTGCTCGTCCTGAAAAAGTACAGTTCAAACACACGATCTCGGCTCTGTGTCATGCAAAAAGGAAAACAGTGCTGGCAGAGAGTAGCCGCCAATGTACTGTCACACACATGATCGTACATGCAATTAATGAAAATTCGGCTGGGACAGTTAGGGGTCAAATGGAATATATATGCATTTGCACAGAATATTCAATGATATATTGTAATGATTCATTCATGTACATAAAATATACAATAGGGGTCAGATAATGTCGTAAATACGTAAACACAAATGGATCTCCGAACATATTTATATGTGTATTATGAATTTATAAAAGAATGGATAGAAATGATTTTTTTTCCAACGTGCCACTATATATATTCTGTCTCATTTGTTGCTGCATGTTTCCATGGTGGGAACATCTGTTGTGCAGGTCCTCGAGAATTCAACCAATCCTGTATACAACAAAAGCGGCCTGTGTGTATAGCCCACATGATTCATAGTTGAGTGAGTTCAAAAAAACGAAGGACGACAAAATAATATTCTCTATAGACGGTTTTAGTAGCTTTTTTTTCGGATCATACTCAACAGTGATGATGAAAAAAATTGAATCTTCCTATAAAATGCATCATAGCAGCAGCTACTGTTTGACATTAACTGAGTTATTCAGACAAAGAACGAAATTTGACAAGGAAAAAAAAGATATGAAAATAGTGCGAGGCCTTGAAAGCCTCGCAGTAATGTCGTAAATATATACATACTTTTACTTGGAAGTGTCACTGTGTATATGTATACATACGTATGTGTTACATTTCAGTACGTTAATAGTCAATGTGAAACATCTACAAGTCTCTCGGTGATAAAACTGTAGTCGAGTTGGTGGGCAATGTAATAAGTAGAGCATGAAAAAGCCGAGTAGAAATATACAGCATATTACAGACGCAGTTAAAAAAGAATATGATGAAGGAAAGAAATGTGAATACTTATAGCAGAACATGTACTTGAACGCCTGACACTTGAGATTACATACATATATATGCGTATTACATGTATAGATATATATAACTAATATTGAATGATGGCGTTTGAGAGAGGGGGGAAAATGTTTATTACAACACTGACATACTGAAAATGATAATTATCATTCGTTTTATTTTACCGTAACAGTGTAATAAAAAATCACGTGTCAAATTTAATACGTGGTCGTTGGTCGTAAAAACTGACACGGAAGAAAAAAAGTGGACAGCGAGCAACAATAAAATAAAAAAGAAAATAAAAGAAAGCATTATATCTGTTCCGGCCCACTCAAATTTGCCATTATAGTTGTGAAAGAGAATCTGGACAAATTTTTTTTGTCCATTCATACGTATTGCACGGGCTCATGATTGTCCATTTCTGTGTAAACGGATATCTTTAATTTTCTCCATTTTTTTTATCGCTCAAGTTCATCAACCATTTCCCATCCACAACTGCGTGTGGGCGTATGTGTGCATATAAACATACACACACACACGTAACATATATATATATGCATGTATAATGTGTATAATACGTCCGGTAAATTTGCCGACATTTTGAGTTTAAACTCACAGTCTCACGTATTTTTTTTCTCTTTAAGCATCGGAGGCACAAGAAAATTTCTGGCAGGTATGCCAAGGCTATATGGTGGCGCGCGGCAACTGGCCAGCTGCGCTGTTCGCTCTCTTTCCTTCTACTCTCTCAGAAATTACTATATATATGTACATATTGTGTGTGTATTCGAGAGTGCCGGGAACCGTTCGTTTTCACCAACTACCTGGCTCTGGTCGTGCGCAGGTCTCGTCTTGTTGGGCATTCTTCTCTTGTGCCAAGCGGTATCGTTATTGTTCTACTGGTGGGTCCGTTGCTTATTGCTGCTGGCGTTGTGGAGTGTAGTATGGTGTTGAATTTCGTTGAACGTTGAGTCAGAAAGAGGAAGGCTTTATATACTTATTCATATACTCACAACCATTATCATCACCAAAGGCCCAGCACCAGAATTCTAAAAGTTAAATGCTTGTGCTGCAAACCACTATGTCCTTTTATATCAACAGCTTTGGTACTATTTTCGTAGAAGTGAAAAGTAATATATAAGTAATAAACACTTATTAATTTCTTCAACTGATGAAAAAGAAAAAAAATATATTTGGTAAATTGCAGCTGATGTAAGATGTACATGAAAACTTTATCGACGGGCTTATGAAGCGACAGGAAATTGTTGGTTTGAATTAGAGACAATAAAGGGTCGTTCCCCCTCTCAGCCGTGAACACGTTGTCGACTCAAGTGTGCTACTTGTATATATATGGTAACTGGCCTGTGATCACATTTATTGTGTAAATACATTAGAGTGGATGAAAAAAAAACACTTTTTTCAAGTCTACCCACTTAATTATAGAGTAGAAAGTGTGCGCCAAATTTCAATTTCACTCGGTGTATATTCAAAGGTGATTCAATAGTTCTCAAGTTCATTAAATCGCAATTTGGCAACTTCATAGAAGTATTAATTCGATTTCTCTGTAATAGTCCAAATTTCAATGTATTCTTGGACATCCAATACTATTCTTTGTTCGTATATTATGTGCTATCATTTTTATCTATTATGAAATCGAAAACATTCATCATTGATAACAAAGATTAAATACCCATTCACAGTATTCATATTGTATTATTCTTTTGTCTCATTATCAATTGAAGTATAACTATTGTTACGATTGAGTAAAACAGCTTTCTCGAACTAAATAATACAACTCTTCAATTATTTACTACATAAAAATGACTTCAAGACGGATTTTTCGATGAAATTTATTTTAATTCTTTAATCAAAATTTCGACTTCAATCCCTTTCATTTTCATACTTTTTGTATTCTTCATATATATTTTTTTTTTTGGAAGGTTATCTTCATCTTCTCCATTACTCTTTTCTAAGCTTACAATCATATTTTTTTGAATACGAATGTGAGAAATGACAGGGTGGAGGAGAATAGTTGCTACAACATATTTATCGAAATATATTATAATAAATCTTGAGAAATTCTCAATTACTTTTAATTTTGTGTATACTTCTTTGTCATATTAACTTGAACTGCATAAATCGATTTTATATTCAATGCGACCCAATGACAAATACACCTTTCAAGTTGAACCTCGTTCTGTATCGCGCTATCTCTAAATATTCAACGATATCAACATCTCAACGTCATAGTTTTGTTATATATAGAAATGCGATAACTGAATATTTGCAAAACTCTATAATCGTGCATAATCCTAGGATAGTATATTTTTCATCAGAGTAACCGAAAGCATATGATTTTTTGGTAAACTCTAGTATATATGTACGTATATTGTTCGAAATTCTGGGTGTAGACGGGGGATTACGAACAGAAACACAGCTGCCCCTACTGTTAATAAGCTTGCATAATACAGTGTGTGCGATAGCTTGAACATATATACTAATATATGCGCAATGCTATAATAATTATACGTATTTTCATTTTCATCTTCATTTTGGGATTATAATTTGACATAAGTTTGTATTAAACCTCAGTCTGACGTAATCATTTTTATTCATTATTATTCGTCAAACGCAACGTGCATTGTGAAAAAATGTGTCGCATTGTCATACGAGCACATATGAATATTCAAGAATGTCCTGATATAAAAATAATATGCGAAATGATTTGAAGACAGAAAGACAACAGCGCAAAGTGAAACTGATATAGTGAACAATAGACATACAATGATAGAAAAAAGCAAGAGGAAGAGATGAATTCTCGTTCTATTTTTTTCCCATCATCATAAATTTATATATTGGGTTCACTTTATATAGAATGCATTTGTTTTATATAAGGCCTCCTACGTCAAATTTATAATGATATTTGTCCATTTCTTTTTCTATACAATATTTTATATTCAAGTTTCATTTTTCATCCACGCTATTGCATATCGACGTCACGAAGGTTTTCTCTTTCTACCAATAAGAAAACAAAAAAAGTTTTGCCTTATCGACATCTCTAAAACGTCTCGCTTCGATTTTATTTGCAACGTGTTCCCTCCCGCAAATTTTATTGCCACGCCATAAAGCAACTGTTGGTGTTCATACTTCTATATAGTATATACCGCATATATCCGATATATATATAATGTATGTATAGGTAAACGTACGATAGAAGATAGCGTCGTGGGACATGCGAGAAATGAAAGTACGACCGTCTTTCCAATATAAAAACATTATATACAGTTGATATTTGACTTCACCGTTTTGCACTCGTGTGCTTTGACTGTCATGGTTGCATTCTTATCGAATTTGTTTCAACTAGGTGTTCACTATCCACAAAAAAAAATTATACATATATATGAGGATACGAAATTACGAGAGACTTTCTGTCATTATTTTCGACCAGAAAGTTTATGACATTTCAGGAAATGTTGAAAAGACGGAACGTTTGAATTTCGAAATGTATAGATATATGTGTATACATAGTGAGAATGTATATTAGAAGGCAAAGGCGATTCTGAGAATTTCGGTGCTTTCTTTTGATCATTCACTCTGCCATTCTGTCAAAGTCCGTTCCAATTCTCGAATTGCATTTGGTTCTTTTATTGCGACAACGTTGAATTCGAAGTCGCTCGGCGACCGTCATACCATCAACTCTCATAGTGAATTCATATATGTAAACACAAATATATGTATATACTTATCCAATCGGTATTTTCTTGTTTCATATGCACAAACTGTGACCTTTGACGCAGTTTTCTCGTTTTCAAGTTGGTCTATTTATTGCATGCTCATCGGCTATGCCCAACTTCAGTACAATTTAGAGCCCTAAATTTTCTTCTTATAAATCACTTGATTGTCGGAATAATTTTTTATGTTCAAGTGTTCCATCACTTTCTAAACAAAAATTCCTTCTTCCATTAATATCATATAATATAGCTCGAAATCAAGCACAGAATGTAATCTTTGGCGGATTCTGGGACATGGTTTAATTTCAGCAGCATTGAATAAGAGAGTGTTATTATTCAAGATATATCGGTGCACGATCCTCCCTATCATTATCTAGTCATTTCCATTCACCTGCCAAAAGTCAATTATTGAGAAGTGCTTCAAGCATTCTTCGGTGATTGAAGATATGATGATCTGAAAATTTCATTCAAGGTATATACACGGTTGTCGGAGAATGGTTAGAAACTCAGTCAGAGTCGTAATTCTTTAGAGGTCTTGGATAGAGCGTGTGAACTTGATTATACATCAATATGACCCTTGACGATTGGGTTTGATAAATTCTGATAAATGCATTTGTTGGAAAATTTTTAAAGATTCTTATCAAAATTTGATTGTATTTGGTGAATATTGATAAACGCCCATGGGTATTGTCTTTGAATACATCCCATCTATTTGTACCATACGATTCATCTACGAGAAAAAAATTCTTTATCAATATTCAATGAACTTTGTTGGCAATGAAGATGTTCTCCATTTGATCGATTTACAAATCATAACTGTTTCAGTCGCAATACTGAAATTAGATAACAATATCTCTATATGTCTCGTTTATTACAGTATTTATTCCAAAGCAATTGGAGATGAATATGAAATTATCTTCATTATGATTAACGAAAATAGAGATCTTGAACTTTAATATAACTCACCACACATGATAAAAATTAATTGACTACAATTAGTAATTTATTTACTACTCATGAATACTAATCAGACAAAAAGTTCTCATTTGTCTTTTATTTTTACAATCAATTTAAGCTATATTTCAAGATATATCTATTGAGGATTAATGAACATTCAGATGATTCAGTCATTATTAATATGAACAAACGAATAATTAAATGCTAATGTTCATTTATTGAGAGTGAATGAATTGTGAATTGTAGTCTATTGAGTAGTAATTGTTTGTGGTGTGCACATTGAGAAGACTTCAGATGAAATTCTAGTCTGCAAGATGTGTACTTTTCATGTATTATCGTAACATTGGTAATGTAAGCTATATGATCAAGTATTTCACCATGGTCAATATCACAATACTCAGCGGCGCATGACGTGTCTCATCATCAACTAAAACTAGGGTGTATTGCGATTATGTTGATACATTGATATTTTGATGAATATAACATTCATCATGATGTAACAAGACAATACATAAGTAGCACGATTATATCTCTTCATATTGTCTAGTGTGAAATCGGGCACCTAAGGAATTGATTTATGTTCACTCTCTTCGGTTGGGAAATATGTGCTGAGTTATATTAATTGAATTGTTGCGACATCAAGATTACAATGTTTCTTCCAACAAATTTTATATATACCTCTATCTTATAATAACAATGTATAACTGTATTGATTATAATCATTCATTGTATTCATTTCCATCACAGCATCAGTATAGTACGCCAAAATATATCAGCTACGTCGTCTTGGATGTAAAAATTAAACCGTGTAAAATGGGGATGAGAAATTCTGAGAAATCAATGAGGTTCACGAGCGCGATTAATACGAAATTATTTGTTCTGGTGTTGCTACATATATCACAGTCTCGATGATATTGCTCTCCGGCAGCAGGTCCACCTTCCTTTCTCATACTTTGTTCTCATTTGTTTTTTCATTTATTTATTCCGTTCGTCCATTGCTATTCTTATTACTATTTTTATTATTATTTTTTATTCCATTCATTCAACGATCGCGTTTCTCTTTAACGAGCGCGCGAGATGGTGTCCTGTGGCTGCTTGAGAATGCGAGCGCAAGCGAGAAGGCCTTCAGAGTATATAGCCAATAGAAATCCTCAAAAGTTTTAACGTCAGTAACAATGAAATACCAGACGGACGAAATCACACAGACTTACTTGAATGGAAAAAGAAGAAAATATATATGAAGGAGAACAATATATGTATTGTCATCTAAAATTTCTTCGAAGTGAAGACGAGGATGATAATGATAATAAATGAATAAATAACCAAATAAATAAATAAATAAATAAATAAGTGAATAAATAAAAAGTGGGTGTACGATTGTCAGATTTATATTTCGAATCGGACGGTATCGCGTATGAAAAACGAACAAGTGTTTGCGGTGATGCAACACTCCTACGATTGCCGTCGAAAGCGAGAAGAAAATATAAAAGATATGAAGATCTTAGAAATTTAGGAGGAGATCTGGTATATATTGTTCTAACGATAACAATAACGACGGTAACTATGGTGAAGACGATTTTCATTTACTCTCATTTTTCTATCGACATATAAATATCCTTGCGAGCCGCGCAGAATTCGCGCAATAATTTTCATGCGATCATTCATCGATAAATTTGCTATGGGATGAATCAGCCTCTCCATAAGAATATAATTGGGCACGCAGAAGTATAACGGTGTTGTCTTGGATGAAGATGAGAAAAGGAAGATAAAACAAAGGAGAAGACTAAAAAAAGTTGTCTTGAGAAACAATACGACCCCTAAAATAGAAGAAACTGAAACGTGTTCTATCTTGCACACGTACACTTCTATATGTTCAATATATATTCATGCATACGTATGTAAGTAATAAAGCCTATTCATATGTGTATATGCGTGTTTAGTAGAACGCATAGATGCATGCAGTTGAGGACCGTGAATATAAATGAGACTAACGAGCATTGTAATGTCAGTAATGACGTTAGATTACCAGCATGCGCGCCTCATTCCGCCAATGGTCAACTGTCCACGGACGGATTCTCCGGCAGAGCTGTCACACATCACTCCCCTTGTATATAAACGTATACATACATTAGTGTGTAGATAAATCCGACGTACCGCGCCGGCGACATTAAACATCAGACTCAGCATACAAAAGTAGAGCCAAAGACGAAATCGTTAGATAAACGCACCACCATAAATTATATATGCCAGTTTTCATCTGTCTTACAACGATAAACTTTCAACACATGTTTAGGGATAATTTCTACTTATATTTGAATGGGAAAAAAATTAACGATTGGAAATTGCGACGAAGTGAGTTTGTGAGAGATCATGGTATCGACAATCCCTAACATTTGCTAATCAAAGCCTGCTGTATCTTCTTGGTTGCTTCCTTGATGATTCTCGTAGTTTTGCATTACAATTGAATCCAAAATATGCCCGTTGTCATGTTCAATGTGAAAATATAATTCTTCGAACTTGTTGTTCATGTTGTTTTCCGAAGTTGTTGATTCCTGACTGGAATTCAAAATAACTGAATTTTGATCAACGTTCTCAGCATAGCGGCCACATATCCAACATCGTCTTCGGATATACACTAAATCTAGTTTGGCCATCTGAATTTCCGAATAAACAACTTAGAACTCAGAGATTAACATAACAATTGGACTAATGAAGAAATTTGACTCATGGCGTAGCGAATCAAAGTCAATGAGAAGGCAATGTTGAGTCAGGCCTTACTGACAGTATTCGGCCTTATCCAACCTTCTCTGGTGATAGCCTGTAACATTCTGAGGCCGCACTGAGCGATAAATTTTATATTTGGACGACTTACGAAATGAATTTAGTTTTTTTTTTTTTTTTTTCGACACGCGTATGGCACATTCCCCCGCGCAAAGAGGAGCAGTAGTTTCGCGTTGTCCCCTTTATGCACCCTTATAATTTCTCCCCTCGTCGTCGCGTCTCTATGAGCCCACTTTCTTTTGTCATTTATCCAAGGTCGTCAGGGTTTTTCCTTCCTCGACCACGATTCGCCCATCAAATTACGGTCCCCCCATGATGTATGCTTTCATATATATATATTTCGTGATACGTACATCGTGTGTCGCGCCATTCAGCATTCTATGTATACCAGTTGTTCTCGTCATCGAGGGTGTCGAGTTTATTGCGCTTGCGATCCTATATATATGATGCAGTTGTACATCTATATACTGAAAGAGGGTTCCGGTTGCCAGTTGTGATGATTCACCAAACCACTCTCCCTCGTTCAAGGGGGGATATAGTAAACAATATTTTCTGCATTGTATATTCAGAACAAAAAACAAATAAATCGTAAAAATCATTTATGTTTAGCTGCCACCCCGTACAACTTTTTCTGTGATCAATATTGATTGCGATTAAATTAATCAATAGGACGCCAAGTGCCCTCGGTTAAATCCTCAATTGCATTCTCATTCGTTATGCTTGCTCGAATTTTTATTCTCATCTGAGGCATTTTTTTCCCCGGAATGCCTACATGAAATGCAAAAAATGAGAGCCTCATAAAAATGTTTTCAATGCTTTCCGCACGTGACATTGTTGCATTTGCGTAACTTTACATGATTCTCTCCCATTTGAAATATTCTCGGTGCTTCATACAAGAGATGTGAACAAAAAGTTCTGTCAACCCACATATAAACGTACAATAAACATGAGTATTTTCATGTGGGAATATGGATTATTCGTTCAGAGTAGTTGCACCTATCTAGCCTGGATTTTGAGTACTTGGTATAAACAAAATTCAGAAGATAAAGTTCGAATTATATCTCTTAAATTTCTCGTTTTGTGTGATATGATTTTGGTTTTCAGTGATGGGAAGATTAATTCAATTGAAAATAATGATTTATGAATTTTATTTTAATAATGTATCTATAACTTGGATTGTATTATTTCTGGCACAAATTGTTGTAAATTTTACGAAAGCTGTCATCACGTTATGTACGATGATTGTGATATATATATATATATATATATACATATACATACATGAATATACATTAAAATGCGCCAAGGAAAAAATATTTATTTTTTATGTCTATATATCAGAAGTGACTTTGATGAAAAAAAGAATATTTCAACTCAATATTTAAAAAAATGTGGCGGCGCATAGAGGACCTCCTTTCCTCATTCAAAATACATTGAATGGAATCTTCTCTCCCTTTTTTTGACAATAGGTCAATGAAATTTCTTTTTTGTTCACCGTCGCGTCAGGTTCATCATCGACAAACTGAACTGATCTATTCCGGATCCAATTTTTACGAGATTGAGTAAAAAGCGAATTTATTCAGTATCTCATATTCAATATCACAATTCATTCCTTCTATCGACTCTGAATTCGTTTTCATTCATAGTTTTTTTTTGGACTGTTCGAGAATTAAATAAAATGTATGACATGTGTTTATCATGTCTATGCACACACATACACACACCTTCTATTCTACTCTTTCCTTCTTCTTCTGTGATGAACTCTGAAAATACATATGCATCCTCGGCTCCTTCATCTTTGAAATATTATATTGTCGTTTTAGTGAAGCTCTGTTAAGTCTAACCACCTTGTGGTGCCTTGCATCTCCACATTTAGCGTTATCTTATCGTCTGAGTATCGGTTTTTTATTTTCATTTGCAGAGAGAATTCTGTCCTTGTCTCATGCACTTTCGTTTCTCTCGCTCTCTTTCTCTTCTTCTCTACAAGCGATAGTCCGTTCCTTGTACCTTGATTGTGATATATCTTGTTTCCGGAGTGATTGCATTATTATGTCACAACAGAGAAAACTTTTGTCACTATAGATAAATAACAGCTAGATCGATTCTAAAAACATGAATTTCATCTTCATATTTCACGACTTAAGAATGATAAATTATTCATCTTATAGTTGACAGATGTATTTTCGGAATTAATAGATGAAAGTGTAATATATGCAAGACGGATTAATCTTGGAGCAAGAATTTCCAAAACACTCACCTGTCACACTGTTTTCACGTGAAACTCTTAATTTTACTTTAAAGTTTATCGTACTTAGGTTAAGGTGTGGATGCACATAGCACTTAAACAACATCTTCAAACAAGTGAAAACGCGTTCCGTACTCACCCCCAAGAAAACTAAAGCTGAAATTGTTTACCTCGCACAACTCAATTACCGCTTTCATGAAAATGACAATGGCAGCCTTCATATCGATATGATCACATTGTTGTGTTGCCTTTCCTTATACCCTGTGACACTTTGTTGTGATATGCTTCTTTCATTCGAGTATCAAATTTTGTAATACTCAACACCATCCTTTTCATTTATGAGGTTCGTGTTTCTTTGATATATTATATTATAATATCATAGTTATTCATTATTCTAACTTATGCATAACAGGTATCATTCTATCAATACATATAATGAATAATAATGGGGTTTCTAAAACGTTGTAAGTCGCAAATCAAGGGTCAAAAATTATACAGTTAGGTCACTTTTTAATCATCATTGATTTGCGCAACATCACACTTCATCAAATACAAGATAATTTGGTCGAACAAGAAGGTGTATGTTTTGATCAATTGGAAGAACACGCAGGATTTAATCATGGAATTCGAAAAAAAGCAACATGAATGAGCCTTTTTTTCTGAAAAAAGCTATTTCAGTAGAATGAATGAAATATTTACCGGTCTACTTTTTCTCAGCTCCAGACAAACGTAATTTCTGAGGAATGCGATGAGAGTACAAACATTGTTTAAACCAGTCGACTTTTGCTTTGAAACAAATGAAATTCCATTTGTGGCCTCCCCACAAATCACATGAGGAACTTCAAATGATGAACTCACGCACATGCAGATGTTCATGATAATGTATATTCATATATATATATATATATAGTTATTAATTCATCAAATTCCACCTTGATCTGAGATGTTCCTTGCTTTACTGTGTTTGGAACTCAATGCTTCTTTCTTATGTCGCAAAAGATCCGTGACTTGGATAACATCGCTCTGCGTGCTCGCGTCAACTCCATATGTTATTGCCGCGTGTGTGAAAGTAGGGAGAGATTGATCTTGTCACCCGCCGTGTGATGCACGTAAAGAAGAGTAAGAGTTTGTTCAAGTTTCTTGGTTTCAGGTATATATACACACATATATATATTCCACATTCCTTCACGTTTCGAGATACAACTCTTTTGTTTCGACTTGCATCCTCCTTAACACACAAAACTTTGACTTGGTTTAAGCTTTAAAGAAAGACGGACGAGGGTGGCAGTGTGTTAAGAAGTGAAAAATTCAACGTGTACTTGTATATTTATATTATCATTATATATTTATATATCCATATGCATGCGTGTTTTTATATATAACATTAATAGTTTGGGTAAAGTAGTCGAGTGGAAGAGAGAAAAATGTATGAGGGCGATTGAGGTACATACGCGTAGTTTATATATCTATATAGATATCTATGGTGTGCACAAAAAATCTGACGCAAGACGCAACGTGTACGCATGTCGCATACCGTATGCGAGTATGATCATATGTATCTGTATGTATACATTTATGTATACATATGTGCATTTATAATAATAATTTCAGAGTCGCATGCATCAAGGGCGGCTTTTATTCATGAGATGCAACGCGACACAACCAAGTTTATCCTCTCCAACCCTTCAAAAGTGCCGTAATATAACGTCATCTATTATTTATATCGAAAAAAGCGATTATCGGAAAAACTTTGAGCTTTTTCGCTGGTACGACCGCAAGCAAGCACAAGCATGTACATATATACTTCAGTATTTAAATGAGACAATCTATTGAAGAGTTTGTAGTTAGCGTTGATATTGCATGCATATATTTAAAATGAAGAGTTGGAATTATTTTACAAATTCTTATTTGATTGATCAGTACAAAATAAAATAAAAGTACACATTTTTTTTTTCACAATCACATAAGATAAAATTTCATTGATTACTTTTGGATAAGCCTGAAAATACAGTAAATATTTTATCTCGATAATTTTTTCTCTGATTTGAAAGATGTACTTTTACACTGGTATACACTCACAGCATATTTCATATCATTCCGGGTTCGTCTGTGTATAACATGTCGTCAACCTAAACGCACACTTATAAGTAAAGATACCACGGTTGGAAAAAATGAAAAGGAGAATGATAATATCTTAAGGGTGGCCGTTGATCTCGCGTTATGAGAAGAAACACTATTCTCGATGTTCCACCGTGTGCTATGTGAAAGAATTTGTTTCATCTGTGGCTGGAATAAGAGATGGGCACCACGGATAAGTCCCAAAAGCTTTTGATGAGAGAGTAAAAAGGGTAGATGAGTAGGGGCCACAGAGACGACCTTTGGTTCAATGTGTCTGACGGCATGACTGTGGTTCAAAGAGGAAGATGCAATCATGATAAAAGTGCGTGATAATGATAAGTAAACAATAATTAAGGGTCTACTAATAATGTCTTCGACGTTAGCGGTGAAGTCTACTCGTACACTCACCTAAGTCTTTTTTGCTATTTTCCCCTCTTATCGCTTGCACTCTAGATAATTTAGGTATACGCCGACATTTTCATAGGTACGCATTCTGGTCTCGCTGGGGACATGAATATTGAATTTAAATCTATGTAAGAGTTCCAGGTGGATCGATGGTGTGAATTAATTTTTCGGTTGAAATAGTTATGATAATGAAACTGTGTTCGGATATTTACTGTTATTCGTTACAGTGTCAATTCATTTCGGAATAGTATGTTTGTAGGACAAATTCGCTTGTCCATTATTGAAAATGAAATGCTTGATCTTCCTCTTGTATTTTTGCGTCCTACAACAAAGTTTGGGGCCAAAAAATATTTTTTCCTTCTGTGCGGTACATGGCATTACCTGCCCAATTATCCCCAGTCTGATATACTCACATAAAAGTTGAGCTATGAAAAATTGATGAATTCTACGACTACGGGCCCAAATATGATCGAAGGAGCAAGGAATAAGTAAAATAAGCAAAGTAATTTCGATATTTACTTCAATATTGACGGCTGTTTCTTTACGGGTACAGAAACCGAATAACAACGGACTTGTTTTTTTACTTCTTGGTGGTGATTTCTACAGGTCTTCGCCGTACTACGCGTAATTGCTGTACAGTAATCAGTGGTTGCGTGAAGTGCTCCCCTCTTTTAGCCTTTTCTTTCCGCCATTTGAAGCATTACCGCGTGATTCTCAATTTTCGGGATAATACGATTACCCAACTTGTTCATGTGCTCAAATAGCCGCCCCGCTTTACCCTACACACAGCGTTGATCAAGTCTGCACCATCTTGTTATGGATTCAAATCAAATCAAATTATTATACTGATCGAAACGAAAATGACGTGGGAGTTAT
The DNA here is from genome assembly GCA_030523045.1 of Meteorus cinctellus. Lineage (NCBI taxonomy): Eukaryota > Metazoa > Arthropoda > Insecta > Hymenoptera > Braconidae > Meteorus > Meteorus cinctellus. The sequence continues at coordinate 237,670 of JAPYZF010000147.1, forward strand.
AAATACATTCTGAATTCAACTTATATCGGATTCGCATGAAGTTTCGGTACAACCTTTTCTCCCGAACTGTTTTGGAATGGGAAATACGAGTGGTATAAATAGATGAAGCTACAGTAAATTGGTTGGAAAGAAGCTTGAGATGAAAACAATTACCAATAGTGTCAAAATTTTTTCAGATGAAGTAGCTATTATGAGACCGATAATCAATTCCAATTAGTGAGGATCGATGATTATTTCTCCCATATTGTGTGATTAGACTCGTATGATTAAAGGTGATAGATCACAATTGCTATCACCTCGAGCAGAAGTGCGTCAGAAGTGGGTTTCGATGGATGGGCGTTATATGTTTCTTTCCTTTTTTTCCGATCACTCTTCCTATACCTTCCACACATAGCATTCATGATGGAAATACAAACATGATGATTGTCATCAATAATGACATAATCAAAAAGTCATTTGAGTGGAAAGAAAGAGATTTGGATAATTGGAATAAAGTTTTGTTGGGAATATTTTTATTAATTGATTACATGCCACGTTATTCGTGGATGTTGCAACAATATTTATCATGTAATAGCCATTGAATATGTTCCATTATTATCAACATTGTTAGAATATGTGATTTTCTCGTGACAGATAATCAGTTTAAAATCGAAAATTACAAAAATTAGACACGATTGATTGAATAATTAATTGCGAAATGAATTATGAATTTGTGACGTAGATATTTCGAATTCATTACCTTACTGTTTACCAATGAAAATTCTGTTCATTATGTAATGACATCATTACTGTTTAATAAATACGAATCAACTGATTGACTGTTGCTCTATGTTGACCTCCAATCAGCATACAAAAAAGAACAACATGAGTGCCCATCGACTTCATTCATTAATTGACACAAAGAAATAGTGAAATCGATATTTTTCATTGAATGGCGGTGAAATAAAACCTTTCTCTTTTGTTTATCGAAGCTCAATCATCGAAGCTCAATGTGTGACTAAAACAAAATACTACATTTAAATGCGAAAATTTTTGGATCTCTCAATGGAATACGGTGAATTATCTGTGAATACACAGATGTTAGGGTGAAATGTTATGATATTCCCTTTGAATTTGGTATATTAATGGGAAACATGATGATATATGATAATTGTTAAAGCTACTACGGTGTCTATTGACGCTAAACAAATTTCCATAACAGCTGATACATTCTCGAGATAAAACCACAAATTTATTGGAATATTAACTGTACATAAACTGTTTTTCAGTGTATAAATTGATCGGGAACCTGAATGACGAAACTTTCCCCAAAATCAATTATCAAAGGATATGCACACTGTGAAATTCGAAATGGTAAAAATTATCATTAAAATTTCGCAATTTGAATAATTATGTTTTGCATGATGTCACCCAAGTGCAATCAACATTGTGATATTATGGTATTTTAAAGATTAATTATTTCGTTGATATTACTTTTTTTCAAACTCTTCAAAACAAATTAATTCTCCATGATTTTGTCAATTTGATGGATATTGCTATTATATTTAAAGAAAACAAAATTAAACAGCTGACGACGGGGACTTTTGTTGAGTGATTCGAGCTATCTAAAAGTGCGTATGGTATATACAAGAGATTTATACAACACACAACGGAACTTTTTTCATTCTCCCTATTAAAATTATTATGCTCTCTTCTATGAGTGATAAAATTCTTACAACGTACAGAACGGTCTGTCTCTTCTTGTATATTCCTAATTGTGTATTCGTTATGTCTCACACGAGATCACATATATAATGGTCATTCCAACTTCTGTATTCCAGGGTCATGGAGAATTTCAACGACACAAGTTACATTGTGCTCACTATCCCAAGTATTTGCATTGCGAAGGGATTGTGTATATTTGCTATTTGACTTGCGTGTGTCTAAACGATATCGTAGGCGCGAGAGTATTACAATCCATGCTTCTGTATGTAATTATACATATGTCTATGAGGGCGCATACATGATATTTTTTCCAGTAAATAACAGGGTGCAATATAAAGAACGTCGTAACAGTCGACGCCGCCCTTCGTATTGGCGTATATGTTAATGTTTGGCTTTTACCTTTTCTTGCATTGCTGGGTTGCATGCAAATCGTCGGTAAAAGCACTATACTGAGTGCATTCCACAAAGGATAACGAGCGCGCCTGCTTATTCGCTATGGCGTGTGAACATAAAATAACGAAATCAATGACATTCAAATGGAAAAATAAAGTTTGAATCAGAATATTGATTGTCCTAAATAACTTTGACATGTAGTTTTAATATTTTCATGAGTATATATTAATTCACATTGAACTGCGATGTATTATTATATATTATATATAAACGCTTGATGCTCCTGAATGCGAAGTGAATAACATCACCATCTGAGTGCTGTAGAAACTGAGGGGCGGCTTTAGAGCGTAAAAGGGTCCCACTTATTGCGTATTAAAGTGAGCGAGTTACGTTACGGCACGTTAGGGGTGCGGAATTTATATCTTGAGTTAGTTGTTGCTTGAACATACTGAAAGCAAGAATGAAAGGTAAGTGAGAGGAGAAGCCAGGGAACGATAGCATAAGCTTTAGCGGAAAAGAGACAAGATGACAAGAGTGAGACACGGTGTGGGATTGTGTGTCCCGCGGGAAAACCTTATGGGCCGTCCCGGGGATGTGCTTTCCCAACGAACGAAAACCGCATTGCGCGACTTCCGCTCGTTCTTACGCCTCGTTGCGTCTGTCTTTCTTTGTACAGCAGTAGTGCGCTGGGATACGATCCTCTTCTTCACTTCCGTTCTATACATACATTGTTCCATATCTGAGAGGTAAATATGGCAGTCGAGAGTGGAAAGACAAAAAAAACAACAGGATTTATAAACGCACAGCCTGCAAACAGTGACACCTAGGAGAGAGATAGAATGCAGTAAATAAATGTATGCTATATGTATGAAGATTGTTTATGATGAATATCACGAAACAAATTCACAACCTTCCACTAGTGTGCATACATGCTTGGATGTTTTATTCTATCATACAAAAATGATCTAATTTCCTTGGATATGTGGGAAATCTGAGCAATATAAAGTTACTGTAACTAATAACTCGTTATAACTCATCTGTGGAAACCTGAAAATCGTTCCCTACGTAATTTAGGAATTGGTAACTAGTAGGTGATTTCAAATTCCTTGAAAATAACATTTTATAATGCAAATTGTGTGAAATCCTAAGATGCACAGAATATCGAGTGGTATCTAACCGTCAATGTCTCTGGAATTGAAAATATCCGATTCATTCCATGTCACAAGACACATATGAGATTATTGTTATGCGTTCAAGATTTTATAACTTTCATAATATTGAATCTCCATGGATAAAAATCTGTTAGATTTCCATAAAGTATTTGCCGAACTTGTGCATTTTCATCTAATTTCTATTGTCATTTGTTACACACGCAAGAACTGTATGAAAAGTCCAATTTTTCAGATCGTCTTCTGGTTGATCATTAATGATGTCACACGACAGTCGCAAAGTTGGGAAGCATACGAAATTGATGATCGTATAGACCTGTATATGTCGTCTCGTGAATTTATATACTATTTCGCTCTTTCTTATGCACTAAGGTACACCATGTGCGCATCACCATCACACAGCTTCGCGGTCATAAGGTTGTGAGTGCGCGATATGTTGAAAAGGGGACACAGAAAGGACCGCGCTGCTGAGCAGAATACACGGCGTGACCCGTGTGTATTACGTCCAGCAGTGTCAGGCATATTTATGTATAACCCTCTCGCCCTTCATTCCATTTACCTTCGTCTTTTTCTTCTTTTCCTTCCCGTGTCTTCGTGCCAAATGCCTCGTGTAACGTGTGTGCGCATGCATGCACTAGCAAGAGCGCACCGATATAATGGCTCTTGAAGCTGACGGCATCTCCAGGCTCATTCTGACCTTCTCCTTCGACGGGTCACTCGTATATACAAACGTCCACCTTGAAATCCCTAGTGCAACAGTGGCGTAACTAACTCTCTCTTCTTATATTGCATTTGCATGAAACTGGCAAGAGAAATTTTTTAAAATTGAAGAAACATTTTATTCTTGTGTTCCATTGCGAATCAAAAAAATTTTACTTCGGAAGACGCAATTAATTCACGATAAAACTCAGGCATTCATGGAATAATATATATAATATTTCATCGAATTTATATATATATATATGTGTGTATATGTACACATGCATATGAATACATGACTGGTTTTATTTCAATTACATCACATTAGCATTGAAACTGTGTGTGAAATTCTCGCTACTTTATTGCTTCGCATATCCACCACAGAGAATCGAATATATAATCGAGTGGGATATCTATGTAGATGGAAAAGGAGAAAGGTTTATATATGCTTGCCGCGCAATCCGCAAAATGCTCGTTGCGTTCCTCCATATGGATATACATCCACAAGTATATACGTGTGCGAATATTATAACGCCAAGTATGCCATTTTCTTCTCTTATATATACTACTGTATAATAACAACACACATTTATTCTTCTTTTTTCTTTTTCTATTCGTCTCCCTCACGCTATTCTTTCTCGTCATCGTTTTCTTCTTTTCTACAGAGATTTCGTCAACAACTTCGGGCTATGTTCAATTCACAGAACGTTTATATAACTAAAATATCGCTATATTTCCACTATGCAGAATAAATGTTTCGAGATATCGGTTTCTATATTATTTTTTTTATGTGATATCATTTGTAGGTCGACGTTTTTTTTCGTAATTACAAACAAAAAGTATATACTGTGTATCATTGTTATATATTATAAATAGGAGTTTAAAGTTGAGCACACTCCAGTGATGGATGGGATAAAATATGCATTTTTCAAACATTATTTGATATCACGTTGCAATGCAAGACAATGTCATTTTTTTCTAAATCTCGCTGAGATACTTCCCCACTAGGATAGATATTTTCGTAAATGAGAGGAAGAGATGAATAAATAATACAGTAACGAAAATTCTAATTCCAGTTTGGATGTTCAGATAATTTTCCATTTTATATTTTGGCTAAGCTGTGATCATATAAATTTAATTATCGCACGTTCACATTACTGTGGTCTTTAGATTTATCATCATTCCTATACTACACTCACATTGGTATACGAATATATGAACAATTTACCTTATTGTAGAAAACTGTACCTATGGAACTTGTAGCAAATATGATTCATGAGAAAGTGGCTCTGCTGCAACCGAGTGCAACATATCTGTACCAATTTCTCGTTCACAACCGCAAGTGATACACCGAAGAAGATTGTTTTTTCTTCTTTCTTTACCTTCGGGTTGCTCTTTCTCTCTCACAGTGCTTTGTTCGCCGCACTTCTTGAAGCTCTTCTATACGTCAGAGCGACGTGAGCGTAAATCCCTGCGCGTTCTCTCAGGATGCCAGAGTTATTTACAGAGTGGATATAACCTACACACCGTAAAGCGCTCGTGGCCAATGTAAAGTCGTGGTAACGAGACCACACTAACTTGCGTTCGCCCGTTAGTCGGTAGGGAGAAAAAAAACGTGAAAAATACAAAAGTTTATTCATACAAAACTCAACAGTGTGACTGGTAACTCAACGCCAAAATATATCTATTTAATGTACACAAAACTGTAAATTTTTCTCATATTTTTCTGACTAATTTGTATTTTGGTGAGGGTTGGAAAAAGAGTTTTAACGAAAATAAATAAAGAAACGAAGAGGTAAAGTGTGCACAGGCATATATATGTATATAGAAAATAAGGGCGAGTGAAAGAGAGCCGTGCGAAAAATTGGTATGACATTCACAACGACGTGTTTCGTGCCAGTTCAAAACTCCATCTATACTCAAGATCTTCACTTCTGGCTGGATAAACTTGAGGATTATCGGGAATCGCATATAGCTGAAGGAGTAGATGGATAGAGAGAGAGAGGAAGAGAGTTTGGATGAGTCGAGTGTAAATATATAAATAGATGTGAAAATGGAGTGGTGGGATCGCGGTGGAAGAAATGTCAGTCGCAGCTTATAAACGCTATACTAAAGCCCTGCAGTGAGATGAGAAAGAGATGATGTTCGGACAAGCGTCCAATGCAAACCCCCGTTCCCTTGACGGGAGTTTAGGTACTACCATTATCCAGTTGGATGCACTGTGTTCAACATTGCAGAAATATAAACTTTTATACAAGAATAAACATGTAAACTATAATGCTTATAATGATGCACAGTAATGGAGTATGATATAAAAGTGACAGGAGAGACGTGTAGCAACGGTTTCACATTTATCAAATATGATTTATATTCCGATCGACAAAAACCACAAAAGGTCAACTTCAGTATGGCACATTAACATTTTGCCATATTAAATGATATAACAGAGTTGCATTAATTCCAAAAAAGTCTCCCCCAATCGTTCTGACTATAATTTCGTCTTTAATTTTTCTTTCTCATTTTGAAACTGATTTCTCAATTGCAACATCTATCCATGAGATATTTTCGAATCATAGTTTACATGTCATGCTCATAAATATAATGCGGGAATAGGTAGATTTGTATTATCAGTTCTCACTTCGTTTTCTAGTACAAATACAACGATGAAGAATTGTGGAATTTTCACAAATATCAACTCTTAAACTCTACACAAAAAATCCAGAAGGTTTGGAGTGACTGTGAACCCACGAGTTTGTATCTTTTTTTTCAGAAACTTAGTATTTAATGTATAGAAAACGGAAAATTATGCTCATGGACGATTCCATATAGACATTCTTTATCTTTTTTCATGTTCAGACGTCATAACATATTTCAATTGGGAATTATGTTCATTATTCCTATTCACGAGATAAACAATTTTATTTATACACCAATATTAGTTATATTATAGTTGCGTGCAAGATTCGTGTATGTATCCAAGTGTGTATCCACTTTCACTTGCTTTTACTTTCGTCTAACACTCTACCATAGAACGTTTAAGTTAAGATATATAATAAGAGAGACTATAAGAACTGAGTGTGGGATGTTTGAACAGGCAACAATGTGTATAAATAACGCACACACACACTAGTATATATATATACTCTGTTCTTATCTACGACGACAACGACCACCACGACAACAAAAAATAAACTGAACGTAAAAAGGAAAAGAATCGGCTTTTTCGATGTCCCAAATGGCTTTTACCGTGAACATGTATTCATATATATTCGAATGGTTTGAAAAATCAACTTTTTTTCTAGCTCTCACCCCGTTAACTTCATATTAATTATGGAGAGGAATAATATTTCCTTAAATTCGAATATGCGCAAACAATACAATTTCTATTATGTTCGTGATAATACAATACAAATATGGTTTGGATGAAAAGTCACCATGATAATAATAATTGATTAATTTTTGTAATAATGTGTGATCGATAGTGGTGCGCATAATCCTGCATTGTGTTGACACTATTTGCTAGTGCACATGAGAGTCAACTAATATATCTAGGAGAGTATCGCGCTGTGAGCATGTTCAATGAGTAGAAGCACAGATGGACAAATTTTAATATCGAATTGGAGCAGTTGTCAACACCAATAATCAAAGAGATTTTGTTTTCATTCAATGCGATACTAATATTGTGATGATGAAGATTAAATATAAAAAAAAAGATTGACGACTCGTACAAATGTGCCAAATATGAGGATATCTTTATTTGTACTGTTGTTCAGTCGAAGATGACACAATTCAGATGACTTTCATGAACGATGGTCCAGTCATAATTGAGTGAAAAATATTCTTTTATTTTACGATGTATATGATGTGAATAGGCAGCTATTTATTCCAAATAGCAGCCCTGAATTTTTGTCCAATGATAAATTCATCTCTTTCAAATTATTGCATCTATTCGTCATGGCTTGTGGGAGACTAAAAAAATTAATGTCGTAAAAACTCACTTGGGTTTTCGAAAATTCTGAATGTGAATGTATCCACTCTCGTGAGTTTTAGAATCCGAAGTCGATCAATGATTTATCGCAAGCGTGATGAAATACGTTCCTGTGTATACGTATACGCGAGGTAATATATTGGAAGATGTTTTTTCGGGGTTGGTGGGATTTATACTGTGCAACAGTACACGGCGGAAAGTGTACGAGTGAGTAGACGCTCCGGTTTTGTCGGTTTGCGAAAGCCGCCCGCGAGAGTCGGACAGACCGGAAACGTAGTATGAATTGAATTCCACTTTGGTCGACGTTGTCAGTGAGGCAGACCATGAAGTGCAATGGGGCGTTTGAAGTCGACTCGCAGCCAACCCTCGCGAGCACGTGCACTTTTATTGACTTTTTCATCGTTTTTTTCCTCCATTTTTTCAACAATTTTATTATTATTTGGATACATGATCAATTATACCCTCTCTTTGTCGAGTTTTCAGCTGTCTCTCCCATTCTTTTCTTTTCATTTTTTATTTATTTATTTATTCTATGGGTTTTCTCCATCCATTCTACTACCATGGAGATGTGTTCCCGCTGGATAAACGAGATATATATATATATATATAGAATTCCAATAAATTGATTGTGGGTGACGTTGATGTCTGTATGATATTAATCGGTGCACATTGGATGTAATCCAAATGTGTGCATCTGAATGTCCGCTCTTGCGCATCAAGGGCACCGGCGTCACTATCAGCCACGAGAGATCAAATCAAATGGGCAAAGCACACTGGCCATGATCCCTCTCGTCACCCGTGAACAATACCTCCCACAGACGACGACAATATAGTTTATGATCCCACGCAAATTTACATGACAACAGGCAAAGGCGTTTGATTCTCTATTGCGACTATAGCGCAACGCCTAACGCGTGCAGCGCAGGATATGATACTCTGGTGATAATAATTAATCGGTCTAACAGCGATATAATAAAGGGCTTATATTATGTACAAACATCCCCTGGTAATTTATCATTCTACACGCGCAATGTCTCAGGTAAACATTTCAAAATTGTCGTACGATTATATTGAAAATTCCTGGTTGAAATGTACGCGAGAAATGTGCGACGTTTATATTAGCTGGGAGTGCATACGATTAAGTTTTCTTGGACGAACGGTGTTTTTCTTACAATTTAATGAAATAGAATTTGCTACTCTCAAGACTTTGTATGGAGGAGAAGATGAGGGGGAGGCTGTAAATTAAAAATTCTGAAATGAATTTTGTCTTTTGTTGTTTATTTGGTTTCTCCAGAGAATTGAATTCAATTGTCACAAAAATAAAACCACAAGCAATTTTTTTTCTAATTTCAGGTCGCCAACTGTTGTGTTATTAGATGTGTAAAGTTATTGTATCCGAGGGAATGCGGGAACAATTAATGGGAAGAGATAGGGTTTATGTATACACGCGAACATATATATATATGGCTCAAAGAGTGGCTGGTCTCTCATCTCACGAGAAAGTGTGTTAATTGGTGTTTCTGTCGTTATCCGACCACGCCAACAAAGTGGGTCCCAGGTGAAACAAGAATGGAGGGTAAGAGCTCGGCGCATCTTTTTTCCATCTGTACATTTCCTCTCACAATCATCTCGGTACCCAGAAAGAGGGTTGTGTATACATTTATTAACTTTTTTCATCGCCTCATCACGAATCTTTTTTTTTCTTATCATCTTTTTTTTTCAATTTATTTTTTGTGTTTGCGACGTTGCTAATCGGGCGAAATAATTTCTTTCGCTATGATTCTCGTTTGGTATTATCATCACTTGCACTCAAGGTACAACAAATATGTGTTTATACTCATACGTCATTGTGCTTATATGTGCGTGATGTCTTACATTAATCCTTTGAATACGAATTTAATTGGAGTTTGATTGTTGTAGTTTCTCTAATGAGAATTGATGGAAAATCTCATAGAACTACTCCAAGGCGTATGATGATAATCCATTAGGATTTCTATTTTCATACATGATATTTATATTGTCCACGTATAAAAATTCAATTATTTAATGAATATTCTGCAGTGATTTGTATTCGCGTCCTAATGCATGTGTCTGCGTGTTTATGCTCTAGTGACTTGCGGATTATTCGCTATTATTTGAGCGGTGACTCCGTGTTTGACGGCATGTGCGATGTTATCCCATGTATGCCGAGGTTGAAAAATTATTGGACCGATAAAAAGTCATGTCGTGAACGTGAATTTACATATGTGTCCGCATACAGGTGCATACTTTCATCGCATATATATTGTAGAATTTATTTGAAACATGATTTCATAACCAGACGCCCTCGAATCACAATTTTTCATTCACGAAATTTTCGTTCAAATATAAAAATTTGCTGTCAAAAATATGTGCGTCTCGTTCACTCGCTTGTTCATGCAGTTTCTCAACCGTGCTGAACATGCACAAACCTGTATGATAATGGGTTCTTGCATAATTTTGTGAATGCCCTTCACTCGCCGTAGCATAAGAATAAGACGTTTTGAAATTTAGATTTACCATAAATCCTTGTTCTTCTGCTATGAACATTGATATCTATCTACTATGTGTATAAAATATGTAGTGTCTTCTTCGTAGGTATAATCCACATCGAAGGTCTCTGAGGGCATCTAATTATTCGTCGAATCAAAATATCATTTCCATTAATATAATTGAGGGAGATTCGCGTGAAAATATTATCGCTATGATGTCAATTTGTTCGAACGTTTGTTCAATATTGGTGTTGATTATCACAAGAATATCGAATATATATATACATATAGGGTATGCCTCGGGCCGTTTGATATCTTCCAAGCCTGTTTCATGTGTGTTTACAAAGGGACTATTGTCGACAACAGAATATCCGACAACTGCTGTATCAAATTAGCATCGAATTAGGCAAGTTAGTTACTGTCGGTGGTACAAAAGGAGCTCGCGTAAGGGTAACCACGCAGTTCTACATTGTAATTGCAAATTTAAATGTTTGCAAATTTTCCAAGATTGGAGTGCTCATAAACTATAAAAGAATGAAGAAATATTTAGGAATATTGATGTTCAGATGAGTGATAATTTTCCGAATTTCTTCTGAAGAGCATATTTATCATGAAATTACTCGACATACATAAATCATTCGAATGGGTGGCAGTGGCCATTGCTTTGCATATAGCTTTTTATCGTATCCATTGCGATTCAGTGTAGATACGTTGTGTCTTGGCTAGCGCGTGTATAAGCATAGAAATAGCGTCCAAACCTTCTATAATATACATATTAAATTATGCCACGACTCAATACTAATCATTATTGAGCTAGCATGAATTGCACAAGTCCATTTGTTTTGTCAAAGTTGAAGTTGAATCATCTAAACACATGAACACACATTCGATGAACCGCTTATGTCTCATAGATAATCCACTAGGATTCGAATCTCAACTATACATGATTATATGGTTGGTCCATGATGATACCCTATACATCTGTTTTATAAAAACATGTGGATAGAATGAGATTTGATATAAATGTTTATTGCAGACACCCACCTAGCCAATTCCAAACTTGTTCGAAAGTCTGGCGCAAGTTTGTTACGCAACTAAATAAATACGAGTTTATTACGCATCAGACTTGCATTACCATGTCCATAGTTTTGCATAGTTAGGTAATAATGCATATCAGGCAATGATGATACACGCAAACATCACTACAGAAACAAAAATTCATTTAATAATCAAATTGACAGCAATCAACTCAATACATAAATAAGATTCTGTGAATTTTCCAATCGCATTGTTAACTGAATAACATGCACATGGTTGAAAGAAGAGAAAATTACTACGTCGTTGTGCGCAAATTTTACCACACTACTCCGTCATTGATCGATCTAACTTTATAGCATACACATTGGTATTCATAATATGTTAATGAACTAGCCATGGCATACGTGTTGCAAGGGCGTGGTCGATTGTTTTACATCTTTCGATCTCCACTCAAAGGCAACACACACACAGACACTTAAATAATCCATATATATATATATGTATTTAGACTGTATAGCAAAACTTAAAGGAAGCGTTACATACACTTTATAACGGTATGCTCATTCTATAACCCCGCACAACAATTGACTACAGTTGCACGAAAGCATACGAATTCGAAATTACATTTTCTTGGTGGCCTACACTGATAAAAAGATTTATTTGGGAACAATAAATCGCATCTATTGAAACTCCACTTGATGAGCTCATTTGAGACATAAATATATATTTATAACAGTTAAAAGTGTTGACATTCGATAGCTAGTGCTTATTCATTCGCCATTCAAAAAGTACGTCATAACCCACAAGATGTTAAATGACATCAAATAGATGAGTTTTTAATTATTGAAAAATATTCATTTGTACCCCCCTCGTAAACTATTCCTTAAATATTGAGGAATATTATTTAATCAAGATAAATCTTCCTATCAGTGTATAAATTATAAATGTATTTCGAATTTAATGTGCATCACCTGGATCGAAGTGATTTTGTATGGTACTCACTGCATACACGCACAAGAACATTAATTCGTTTATATGTTCACATCTCAAATTTGACATTGGTAGACTCACGTCTCTGGACAATTGCACACCATCTATCTATAGATTCATTTATATCGGTATACCGATGTGTCATCCTTAATGAGGACGCTGCTAATGCATCATAGGTGTCATCTATATATATATAATATTATGTCGTTGGCCTGTGCTTGTGATGTCTATATATATATATATATAGTAATCCGTTCTGCCTAAAGCTGAACTGCACGTATATACTGTTGGGTGTGCTATACCGTTTATTTCCCCAACGGAATGCATGCCACTCCAAAGTTATGGGACATCCAACCTTTGGACGCGATGCCCGACGCTCATATCATAGTGAAGATATTAGTTCAGCTATATACAGAAGACAGCGTTTGTTGTAGCTGTTATAAACCGAATCTCACAGATAACTGTGAAGATCGTTTGGCTATGAATGTATATTAATAGCTATCAGAACAAACGTTCCGATAGATATAACGAAGCTAACTTGTCATTGATGTTAAGTTGAATCAAAAGTTATCGAAGTTACTTCTTTTTTTGGATTGGTGAATGAACAGAAACGCTTCAAACTGACTGAATCGGATGGTTGAATAAGTTGTATTATGATTTTTGACGGTGTTTAATTTATTCTAACTAACCGTACGCTGATAATTTTCGAAGTGATTTTTCTCAATATATTTTGAAATTTTCATAACGTGGGTGCTCATTCCCATGTAATTTCTATCACTTTCATGTTTTCTCTGAGGTGATCTGAAACAATAAAATCATGAAAAATTAACTTTTATAGATGAAAACTAAACTAATGTTCTTTCAGCCGACAATCTGATGCGTCCATAATTTCATTCTCATTTAATCTGTCAATCAACACTCAACAAACACTCGTAGTGAGGACGAATTAATTTACAGTTCATTGTATGAAGTGAACTATCATAGAACGATAAATAATAGAACCTCAAACTCTGACAATCTCTATGAATATGATGTGAACATGAACATACTGAGTTACTTATTGGCATGTCTGTCGGCAACCTCTCATATACATTTTCGTAATATTCATCCATCTGATGCAAATTCCAACTTATTTTCAATATTTCAGACGAATTTTAGCTGAAGTTTGTTGGTAAACAAAAAAAAAAATGAAGAACAGCGGAAAGTAAGAGAAAAAACACGTTAAGTGGCAGATGAAACTTTAATTTTTAATAATGCTATAGCGGTTGAAACTGATAGTGGATGGGAATGCCCACTTATCAGAGCTAGTTGAATTATTCACAACGGGGAGTGGCTCTGTGAAGAAAGAAAGTATTGTGTAATAATCAAACATGAATCTTCCAAGTTTCGCAATATCTCTTTAGAGATTACGTGACCTATTACTCTTTTAGGTCTCTATCCATGTATCCATTGAATCACTTTTATACTTCTGTTTTCATCGAAAATATTCGTGTTTCTTGCCATGAATAATAAGCAGTATTTAATTATTGGTACTTGAGCGAACTTCCTTTTTTTTTCCCTTTTTAATTGTCGTAAAAATTTGCATCAAGTCCATTAACTCGCTTGGTCCTCGACAATTTTTCACTTCCGGCTCGGGTGACTTCCGGAATTGGCGAGGCTGCAACAAATTCGCCAACTTTTTCCGGGCATTATTACCTTCCTCGTCCGTCGGGAAAATAGCGACGATGCGGCGAATAATGTTCTTATTACCCACTCGTAATTCCGTTCTTGGCCTCTTTTCCCGCTGTATCCTCTCCCCCACGCTATTCCATGCTATTCCATGCAGACCCTTCATTCTCTTTCTCACTCTTTCTCGAAAGACATATCCTGTTCCTGTCATTGTCGTCTTCATCGCCATCGTCATGAGAACTTCCATCTCAGTTATCTAATGTCTTCCTTCTTTATACCTGAAGAAAATTGGCGCTCGTCAGCGATTAAAGTTGGTTCCTTCTTCTAACGGGAGCATCAATTGTCATTTCTGTGAGATGCATAGGGCTTATGTGCCTCATTCTTTTATCCCCAATCTTATATCTATGGGGCTTGTCAGCCATTTTTCATCGTCAAGGTTTTCTGATGTGTGCTTTGCCAAGCATGAATTCATTTAATATAAAATTCAGTAAAATGAAATTTTTCTACTTTACAGCAATGCTCTTTTTTTTGTTCTTTGTTGATGCACACACGACAGCTCAGTAATGAGGAAGTGAGGCGAATTGAAGTATTATTGAAAAGCAGTCAAACATTTCCCATTTGTGATATCATATCTCTCTTTATGTCCTATGCGGTGATAAATGATCGAGTTGAAAAACATCAACAAAGTCGTTCGTAAAACCTCCTCATAGCAATTTTCATATCCTTATTTGTGTAATATCAGACCGAACTCCAGGGAACTATATAGACTGAAAGAACCCAGAAACTATGTGAAACATTAGATGGGGGTGGCCCAGCCGCATTGAATGCTGAAAAATCTTTCGCACTATTGGATATCGATTAGCGAGTTTCGATATTTTCTCAATGTCTCTTTCATACTCTGATTAATGATGAAGAATGTAGATTTTTCTGCAAATTGAATAACATCATAGGAATCATACAAAGATACTGATGGAACAACAGTTATGCGTAATGATTACGTGTTTCATCAAATGCCAATCATAACTATTTTTTTCATTTTTAAATTATTAGATGTTATTTCTTTGATGATGAGAAAATAAAAAAAATTATCCATAAAGAGTAGGGAAAACTTTTACTGTTTTTGCATAAAAGATTGGATGCACACATGACCAGAATCCTGACCTTTCCTAACTGCGGAATATTCAAATCGTATTTTTGTTCGAATATGTGCGGAGGGGCAATGCATAGTGATACACAAATAGAATGAAAGGTGATATCGAAATTTAGGAAAATTATGCATTACAATTTAAAACGTCAAACCGTTTCGTGAAACGGTGACTGCATATAATCCATATCGGGATCTCTGTGAAATGTCAGGAATCATATGGAAATTCGTCCAAATAGAGTAGCATCATACAGATTGAATATCATTTGACATGCGGTCAAATTTCACATGTTTTGATGCATAAATTTCACGAAATCAACGACTTGTGAGGGAATATTACTGTTTTTTTTTCATTTTCCGATGTTATCCTAATATATATGCATGTTTGTATGTACGTGTGCACTCAGGTTTCTGAATATAAAATCCATCAGGCAATATAACTGCCAGACGGTGAAACTATATAATACATCGATGCAATGCATATGGTTTCTAGGCATGCATCATGATAAGGCACATGAAAATAAATAATTGAGCGTCCATCCGGTCTCTTATATATGTTGGGTTGTTGATAACCTCGCAGAGAGTGGCTTGTGGCTCTGTTTCGTCTTATCTAAAATCTTCCCGGGTCGCACCACGTTTATACGCACGTACGTATGTGGATATAGGAGTAGTAGTGGCCACACTCCAGTGCCTCCCATACGTGCAAACGGGATGTTGAGGCAACAGATCTGCAACAAGCTCATAACTTGAGAAGAATCGGCTTTCTTTTTTTCAAATGAAAAAATTTAAATCAACGCAAAAATTTATATTACTCGTTCACTTGTGGGTGCGATGTTAAATATACAAATGCTGGATTATTTTGTGTTGAGCAGATAATGGAGAATGGTCGAGCATTGAGTCTTTGCGTGAGAGCCGTGTTCCTCATCTGGCAATACACGCGGTTTCAAAATTTTATTAGATCGTCTTACTGTGTCTGGTTTCTATCGTATGATTTTATCTCTTATCATTCACTCAACGTTCACCAGCCGCTCTCGAGACTATTTGGGAATTATACATAATAAGATAATGCGAAAACCGCCAGTTCCACATCGTTTAATAAATGACAATAACTGGAGAATCTCATTAGTAATTGGTGAGAAGGAAGATGCGTTATATTCACAGAAAGTTCAGTGACACGACGTAATCCAGCAAATCAGAATCATGAGAAAAATTTTTTTTCTTCAATATCATTCAATCGAAAATGAAGACGATTGTTTCAAGCCGGATACGTTTTTGGTATGAATATGAGATATTCTTACTGAAAAAAAGTTCCGAGTGAAGTAATAAAAAGGTATTTATAATAAACCAGATATTTTTCATGAGCATTTGAGATTTCGAATCAATTCTAAGTAGTCAAATACGAAAACCAGTTGAAAGCTCTCAAAACTCTGATTGCTTCTCGATTATACACAGATACGTTGTCGGCGCCAACTGATCTCAAATATCACATACAAATGAAGTGCTTTTTCATTAATCCGCAAACATTCAATTCATTTGTGGGTTTGAATTAAAAGTCATTCACAATTGATAGTGATAATAATCATGAGTACAACAAATTAATTGACTTGGTGTCGTGTTTAGTGATATTATTATGGTTGATCTAAATGAAATTATCACTCACCATGGACTGTGCATATAGTTCAGACTAATAATCCACTCGTGCAGGGAGATGTTGATTCATGTATGTGTATATATAGAGGAGTGACAGCAGCATCTACTACGATCGACGATGCTCATTGAAGCATGAAAAATTAATTACAGCAACCACACTAGGTTATATATTACAGAGGAAACACCCTACCAATAATTTGACGCTTCAGTCGGTACACGAAACAATCACGCGCGCGCATTCGCGTACACAACTGTGAAACAATTCTGATTTTGTAATCCTGGTTATAATTAATCGCGCCAGAGTTTAAACGCTCATGGTGCACTTTGGGTAGCTCAATAACACTTAGCAGATATAGGCACAGGTAACATTAGCTTCCAATGTGTGAGTATAATCTATATGTATGCCTATTATAGCTCGACATGCACAGCGAAAACAAAGTTTTAAGTAGTGAACGTCTCTTTCGTTTGCAGTGGTGTTTGTCCTGCATATAGTGTAAGAAAATAACTTCCACAGCACGAAACTTTGTGGCATACATTGTTATATAATATAAAAGTTTGGATGTATTTATGGATATTGTGAATCGATGATATGTGAGACACATGACACTATGCAGATACATCTTGGAGTCTTGAACCATTGGGAGAATCTGCTGGTGGTCGTTGCTTTCTAGGTGTAAATCATATGTATGCATAGAGTGTCGGGGATAGAGTAAGAGGGGATAACAGATATATACACGTTTATCGGTTCAACCAATAAATCCAATCGGGTATAAACGTGATCGCACATATGTTGCACTGCACTTCCACATCGATTTCGTATATCGGTTTATGTGGCCATACTCCACGGTCATCAATCACCATTTCACGATGGACCTGCGTACCACTCTTTTTTTTTGATGACTTTGTAATCTGTTTTGATTGGCTTCCATTAATCTACATAACTGATCAATTCGCTCACCATTTTATGCTACACGCATCGTACACACATCGTGCACCATCTATGTATTATTAATTTCGTTTTTATTTTTGGTTTGTTTTACAGGTGAGATGTTAAAGTAATTGAGCTCTGGAATCGATGAGATATCACGCCAACAACTATGGTAAATCACAACGATCATAACCTGTCATAGAGATGTTTGTCGAAATGCATAAACCTCTGATCGATCTGAAATTGCAAGCAGAGTTCTTTCTCGACAATGTACTCTTATAGTTTGGAGGGCACTCCATGACTCGTGATAGCTTTCGAAATACTGGATTGTTGTACGGTAGATGAGAATCCCAAAAAATTGACCAACTTGATTGGCTCTTCTGGGTATCTATATTTTTCCTCCAAGTTTGTAAGCATGTACCCCGCTCCAGATTCCGCATCCTCATCAACAACTAACAAGTGGACCATTTTTATTGAAATTTTTTCTTTGAAACCTCAATATGCAAAATCTCGTGTTTTGAAATCTATAAAGAATCGACAATAAATGAATGAAGTGAAATTCTTTATAGAAGTCTACGCTTTCTGGATGTTGTATAATGAAATTGAGAATTGGATGAGCTAATTATAAAAGAAAGTGGAATACTAAATGGCAGATTATATGGATATAATGAATTTTCCCAGGTTTAATTGTACGGGCATTGAGCGATATCAAACGGGTATGAGAGTGTGTAAATTTTATATATAATAGAAATTCAAAAAAAATGCAAAAATATCACAAAGTGGTTTATACACTGACATGTTTACATTAACTAATAATGTTGATGATTCATGAAAGATTAGTGGAATTTCATTGCTATCAAAATCTTTCATGGAAAAAAAAAGATAAGGAAGACAGAAAATTATAGAATAACATCACTTCAGGCTATATATACACTTGATAATGGATTTGATTTACGCTTCCTCTATAGCAGAACACAATATATCTGCTTATAGGCCAGGCGCCAGAGCAAGAAAAGTAGGTTCATAATGCATTTTTCTACAGAATGGATTTTTTTTTGGGAATATGTTCAGGGGTGTCCCCTGAAT